>CM076581.1:1122016303-1122408180 GCA_034641835.2 Pinus albicaulis | reverse complement strand
ATTTCTCCAAGAAAATGCCATAATATCAAGCTAGCCATGGGGGAATATGTATTGAATAGTACAATGCTTTCCATTCCAATGGGAGGTGTTGATGTTGTACTAGGAGTACAATGGTTACAATCTTTGGGGATGGTAGCTTTTAATTTTCAAGAACTGTTCTTGAATTTTTTTTTAGGAAGAAATGAATTCGAATTACAGGGTATCGCAGGGAAGCAGGGAAAGATAATAAGCTCTAATGTCATGACAAAGGTTCTGAAGAAAGAACAACAAGGCATAATTGCACAATTATGCTCACTAGAAGTTCCAACATCAAAATCATCTATTTTTGCAAATCTCCCAGAAGTATTGGACAATCATTCCAAGGTGTTTGAAACTCCCAAAGGACTCCCACCTATTTGTGATCATGATCATGCTATTCATTTGATTCCAGGAAGTGTTCCTCCAAACATCAGGTCTTATAGATATCCTTATGTCCAAAAAACAAAAATTGAACGTATGATTGCAAGTAAAATGTTACAGGCAGAATTCAACCTTAGTCAAAGTTCTCATTTGCTCTCAAAGAGTATTGGTGCATAAGAGGGATGATCATGGTGTATGATCTCTGGATTATAGGGAGCCTAATAAGCTCACCATTAAAGATAAATTTCCCATTCTTAGATTGGTGAATTATTGGATGAATTACATGGAGCAATTTATTTTACCAAGTTGGATCTTCATTCAGGATATCATCAAATTAGAATGAAGATTGAAGATATTCTAAAAATAGCATTTGAAACTCATGGGGGTCATTATGAATTTTTGTTCATGCCTTTTGGCCTTACCAATGCACCTTCTACATTTCAAGGGTTGATGAATTCCATTTTCAAACCTTTCCTTAGAAAATTTGTGCTAGTATTTTTTGATGATATACTAATCCACAGCAGGTCTTGGAAGGATCATGTTGAACATGTTGACAGGGTGCTCAAACTGTTACAAGAGAAACAATTATATGCAAAACATCCAAGTGTTTCTTATGAGTACAAGAGGTGGAATATCTGGGTCATATTGTATCTCACGAGGGTGTTAAGGTAGACCATAACAAAATTAAAGCCATTAAGGAATGGAAAGTCCCACAACCATAAAGCAGTTGCGAGGATTTCTCGGCTGGTTGTGGTACACGTAATTCGTTCTTCTACCAGGAGAATAGCAAAAGAGCCTCTAACACCATTATTGCAGCATACATTTTTATGAATCAATAAATTCAAGGCTTTAACCACCTTTAGCTACGCCAGACTTCACAAAAACCTTTATTGTGGAATGTGATGCCTCAGGAAATGGAATTGGTGTTGTTTTAATGGAGGAAGGAAGACCCATTGCTTTTGAAAGTCGTCCAATCAAAGGAAAGTATTTACAGAAACCTATTTATGAGAAGGAAATGTTAGCAATACTGCATGCACTAAAGAAATGGCGAACTTACCTAATGGGAAGACACTTCAAGGTAAAAAATAATCATGATAGTCTTAAACACTTTTTTGAACAAAGACTATCTTTAGAAGAGTAACAAAAATGGGTCAAAAAGATACTGGGTTATGACTTTTTAATTGGCAAGCTTAGCAATGAAAATGCAGGCTCGGGAAGTACACAGAGGTGGAAGGCTTTGAATGAGGCGTTCATTGATCAAACAAGATTGATCGTAGATGAACAGGTAACAAGAAGTGGACACTCAGTTCAAACAACATGATCCCAGTATTCATGGCATTAATTGAAAAATTGAATTTTTAGTGGAGATAAGACTGGCTATATTCAAGAACTTAAACAACACAGAAATACTTAACACAAAATAATTCTTTAGAGGACATTGGATTAAACCCACCACAAATGAAAAAAGAACTTATATCAACTATTCCAACTTTGCAGTTTGTTTATTTGCTACAAAACAATGTTGAGACAACAATCCTAATATCTCTGTTGCCTTAATCGATTCTGTCAATGTTGAGAGCTTCAAATGGACTACCACAGGTTACTGAAAGTGAAGGAAAGAGCACTACAAGTGGTGGTAGTTTATATACTTACCAAGTATGCACACTTTTGTGCATTATCGCATCCATTTAGAGAAGGTACAGTTGCTTCTGCATTTATGGAAACAATTCAAAAGCTACATGGAAACCCAAAGATTATTGTGAGCACAAGAGATCCAGCTTTACCTGAAATTTTTAGACTAAGTTACTGCTTGGGTACTCAATTAGCTCATAAAATTTCATTCCTATCATCCTCAATCTAATGGTCAAATCAAGATAGTGAAAATAAATGTTTGGAAGGATATCTTTGTTGTTTTGTATATGATAAATAAACACAATGGGTCAAATGGTTACCTCTCGCTCGAATGGTAACACTTCTTCCATACCCAGCAAACCGACCCCATTTATGCACTTTATGGATATCATCCACCGTCCATCACATCATATTTTTAAGAGAAAATTCTAAGGTTCACAAAGCAAGATCACATCGAGCATCAACAAGAAGTTCTCCAACTCTCAAAGGACAACTTAAATTTTCCATGTAACCTAATGAAACAACAAGCATATCAACATCACAACTAGAGAAGCTTGTTGTAGATATTAGGCATTTTTAAGTGTTAAGTAACCATACAAACAAATGTCCCTCAATCAAGCTAAGAAGGATGATAAATTATCGCCAAAGTGCTTTGGTCCTTACAAGGTGTTACAAAAGATTGGTACTATGGAATACAAATTGGAGCTCCATGCTTCTTCACGAGTGCATCTAGTTTTCCATGTTTCATGCTTACAGAAGGTTATAGGTGAAAATCTTCCAGTTCAAACAATATTGCCAGAACTTGATGACAAAGGAAAATAATCTTGGAACCTGAAGTAGTCATGGAAACAAGAACTTGAAAGCTACGAAATCGATCAATTTCAGAGTATCTCATCAAGTGGAATAACTTACCCATTGAATATTCTACATGGGAGGATAATAATTTTAGACAAAAGCACCCAGAGCTACTCAAGCATTGAGGACAACACTTTTTGAAGGAGAGGGGCATGTTAGGTCCCTATATTACTAGTTTAGTCCCTTATTGTTATTAGTGTAGCCCCCTTATTGTTATTGTTATACCCCTGTAACCCCAATATTTTTATTATTGTGCCCTTACATTATTATTGTTAGGTCGGCTAAGATTATATTGTGGCCGCATGGACTCCTATATATAGAAGGAGGTTCTAGTTATTTATATCATCCAAGAATTGTTCATTTATGTAATGTATTTGAGGTTTCCCCCTCGAAGTGGTTGATTTCTAAGGCATTGATCTTTCTTTTATTCTATTTTTGGAGCTGGTTTCATAACATTCATACTTGTTATGGTGGATTTGACACATCTCCTAAGGAAGAAGAAGGTACCTCCATCACAAAAACTTTGGATGGAACCAGAATATGTTAACATTTAATTATATACATGTTCATGTGTACACAGTTATTTACTTTAAAAATATGTCATCATGTTCCGATATATAATAATAAATTAAAATAATTGTACATCATAATGTTCACTTTAAAAACACTAACATGTGCCAACATATCATCTTGATGGTGAGAACCATCTTGATTATGTGAACCTGAAGCTTTGACTGTGATATTAACATCTTCGTTCATCAAGCGTGAGAACTACAAATGGTGTTCACATATATGATTCATTTTTATTATATTAGCATATACAAATAAATGTATGTATATGTATTTATTACAAATTTTACACGTGTTAAAATAAGCACCCTAACCATTAACACATACCGATCCTATGCCCTCTTCCTCATGAATAATTAGGTCCTGCTAACCTTTGCGACAATTCTTTGCATATATTCTGAGATATTCAACACTCATGTTGTCAATCTCATCATCTATATGATACAAAAAATTAGCACGTGCATTCTCTCGTGCTCTTTGTCGATTCAGATAAACATCAATTCCACCAAATCCACTCTAAACATTGTCAATGATGACATCCTTTCTTCTCGACTAATTTGAGAAATGGCATCCATCTTTGACCGCAAATTTTCCACACGAACAATTCGACTAACCAATGGTGGCTCGGGGCGAGGAAACTCAACATCACACTTAGTGCCTCTATGGTCACATAATCGATCTTTCCTAGGACCAAAAAATTCAGAGGGAATATCATTATAATTGGGTTTCATTCCCAAAAAAAATTATGCATAAAATAAATTTTGTAAAATAAAGAGGAACCTCATTGTTCCATGGTAGTCTTCCATAGGCAGCAGGGTGCCTATCATACAAATGGCTGTACTTGTACTGCATCCTGAGATACCAGACTTTAACATCTTCTTTTTCACCCCTTCTTTGAAATTAAGCACAGACTTGGCCATTTCTATTGTAACTCTTTGTTTAACAACCTCCCATGTATCGGGACCCATCACTGTTTCCTTTCTTTTTCTCATAAATTTTACAAAAGTATCAGTGGTTGGCTCAAGCATTTCGTACACATCTACAAGTCCGCTTAAAGAGTGAGTAACTATTTCTAAGCTTTCTCGACTCTCAACAAGGAGTTTCAAAGACACAAGATATTTCTTCAATTTTGAATAAATATGTTGACACCTTTGTAATGTGCATTGTTGGATGTTTGTTTCCCAAGATATATTAGAAATGTCATATAGATAAGTTGTTGTTGGTGTACAACCTCCTTCTCGAATATAGTGTTCTTTCTTACATATTTTTGGAGCAACATTTTCACCCTCTGCATCAATATATAAAGTTTTGTATAAATAAAAAAATATGTGAATAAATTTTTACAAATTGAATGAAATTAATATTGATATTGATGGAAACCTCGATATGGTTGGCCAGCATTATGCCCTCCCTGAGACTGTTGAGAACCAGAATGAGCACTGATTGGTTGAGAACCAGCATGACCACCCATTGATTGGCCTCTGTGGGAATGCATATCACCACCCTCACGCAATTGGCCACCATCTATTGATCGGCCTCCAGTGGAATGTGTACCACCACCAACCTCACACGAGGAGAGGGAAGCTTCATAAAAAAATATGAATTTATAATCAATTCAAACATACATTCATACGTATAAATACATGTACATATGATTGATTAAATTGCGTGAACCATACCATGATTATGTGAACCATGGCCATGCTCCATTGATGGAGTAGATACTCTTGTCCTCCTAACTCCTAAAAAATAAAAAAATAAAAATTTACTAAAAACTAATTTAACTTACAAAATTGATAAAAAAATTAATTCCATATGCTTACATATATGTACATACGGATAAAATTATATATATAGTTAATAAAAAAATTAATTCCACATGTATACATACATATATGTATGGAGATAAGATTATATATTCAAAATTCATTTAAAAAAATTCACATTTAATATAAATACCATGAAAATCCCTCGATCTATGATCCCCCTCTCTCGTAGAGGCATAAGATTCTATTGATATTCGTCTTTCATCCTCCATGATATATATGGATATATATGAATATCCATAGTGGACATTTATAATTATTTTTAAATTACTATTTAAAATAAATTCAAAATATTTCAAAAAATTAATGTAATTTAGTACACAAATTATGTAAAACACAACTTTTAAAGCACAAATTGATGTGTGAAACTCAATTTAAACAAAAAATTGTTGAAGTCCTCACATTTTAATTTTACAAAATTTTGAAGTTCACCAATTCGTGCTTACATGGTGGGAGCACACTTGTTATTTAATTAAAAAAACACATGGTCATTAAAAATGGCACATTTATAAGTAAAAAACACACACATATAAAAGATATGTTACAGTGTCCATCAATAAATTTTGAAAGAGAGCGTCTCAACACTAATTCATCTTTGAGAGATGAATCTTGAATTGAAATTGGCCCTTATAATACTAATTCATTTATTAATTCATCTTTGACAGATGAATCTTGAATTGGCATTGCCCCATACAATAGATCACTAGACATCTTATTAACATTTGTACAACGTCTTATACTAAAAAATTGAAATTGTCTAACAATATTATTTTCTTTTCCATGCAGTTGTTTTAGCCTCTCCTTCTTAACATGGTACACACCTTTAATTTGGTTGCACACAAGTTCAAAATTGGTGAAAACTACAATTCCATTTGATCCATACTCCCTAGATGTTCCCAAGCCTTTTATCAATGCAATATAATATGCCCCGTTATTTGTTGTTCTTCCCGGTATATTCATTTTCCTTTGTAGGACCTTGTTAGTTGCAATATTTCAAAGCACATATGTAATGACTTCTTTCCCTGGATTGGGATAGCAAGAAACATCTATAAATAATGTCCATTTTTCAACCATATTTAGTGGGTTTTTTAATACCTGAAAAAAAATCAATAAAATATATTAAATTAACATTTATTGCAAATGCATGGGAGAAATGACATGTACATGGTTTGCCTTAAAGTTTATGGGTGAAATTACATGTACATGGTTCCCAAAAACACTATACAATTCCTTAAGGTTTATGCGAGAAATGGCATGTACAGGGTTTCCAAAATCACTAAAATTTTCTTTATTGCAAATGCCTTAAATTTTATTCCTTATTGCAAATCCCTTAAATTTTATGAGCGAAATTGCATGTACATGGTTGGGAGAAATGACATGTACATGGTTCCCAAAAGCACTACCAAATTCAAACCTTAAATTTTATGGGAGAAATGGCATGTACATGGTTGGGAGAAATGACATGTAAAGTAAAGTTTGCCTTAAAGTTTATGGGAGAAATGAAATAGAAATTAAATGTACATACACTAGAAAATTTCTTAACGTTTATGGGAGAAATGACATGTACATGGTTATCTTTAAATTTTTCCTTGAGTTTATGGGAGAAATGGGAGAAATGACATATACATGGTTATCCTTAAAGTTTGCCTTAAATTTTAAGTGATAAATGACTTGTACATGGTTCCAAAAACACTAGAAAATGCCTATGGGGAAAATGACATAGAAATGACATGTACATGGTTCCAAAAACACTAGAAACCGCCTTAAATTTTATGGGATAAATGACATGTACATGGTTATCCTTACAGTTTGCCTTGATTTTATGGAAAAAATGGAGAAAAGACATGTATTTGGTTATCCTTAAATTTTTCCTTAAAGTTTATGGGAGAAATGACATAGAAATGACATGTACATGGTTCCAAAAACACTAGAAAATGCCTTAAAGTAAAGTTTTCCTTAAAATTTATGGGAGAAATAACATAGAAATGACATGTACATGGTTCCAAAAACACTAGAAAATGCCTTAAAGTAAAATTTACCTTAAATTTTATGGGAGAAATGACATAGAAAAGCCATGTACATGGTTCGAAAAACACTAGAAAATGCCTTAAAGTTTATGGGAGAAATGACATGTACATGGTTATCCTTAAATTTTTCCTTGAATTTATGGGAGAAATGGGAGAAATGACATGTGCATGGTTATCCTTAAAGTTAATGGGAGAAATGACATAGAAATGACATGTACATGTGGTTCCAAAAACACTAGCAAATGTCTATGGGAGAAATGACATGTACATGGTTCCAAAAACACTAGCAAATGCCTTAAAGTTTATGAGAGAAATGACATGTACATGGTTATCCTTAAAGTTTGCCTTAAAATTTATCGGAGAAATGGCATAGAAATGGCATGTACATGGTTATCCTTAAAGTTTTCCTTGAGTTTATTGGACAAATTGGATAAATGACATGTACATAGTTAACCTTAAAGCACTAGAAAACACTAGAAAATGCCTTAAAGTTTATGGGAGAAGTGACATAGAAATGACATGTACATAGCATTTTCCTTAAAAATATATTAAATTAAAGTTATGGTTTGCCTTGTGTTATCCCTCCAATAATTCTAAAGGGTTGTTATTATTTTGTTTGTTTTAAATAACGTTAGAGGTAACCACAAACCTACTTTTAAGCCTTAGGATCTAGCCTTCCTAACGCTTCGAGAGGGCTCTCTCTATATGATTTATCTTTGTTGATTTAAGTTGATTTTATGATAGTTATGTAAGATTACTTGGGATTTGATTTGGGATTTGGTTTGGTGGTGAAATCACTTACTAAGATGGATAGATGTAGGTCTATATTCCATTGGGCTAATGGAGTCAATGTGTAAAGCAGTCAAATCAAGATCAAGGTCTAAAGGGAAATGTTTACAGGGCAATATAGCTAAGTTACTTAGATATTCAAGGCTGATGGTGAAAATGGTTTCAATCGGGGTAAGAGAGAAATTAAGGGTTCTCAAATCTGGATAATGAATGATAAGACAGAGGTCAATCAAAATAAGGGAGCAATTAAGAATTCCTTTATCTGGATATCAAAAGAAAAACATATAAATGATAAAGAGTTCAAGAAAAAGCGTAATTAGACATATTCTATAATAACATTCCAGTTATATCATTTAGATTTAAGAAAACATATGAGCCTGTGAAAACTTCAGAAAGAAACAATTGAACAAGTAGAAAGTACTTCACTGTAATGGCCCAACACATGAATCCTGTAATATGATGCTTTATTGCTTTAATCCAATCTGCTGACTTGAAATTGGTACAATCACCCTTAGGTTCATAATAGTACCACTATAGAAATGTTAAGCAATTCACCCACACTCAATACTTCTAAATGAGAAGTATTTATACAAAAACTCTTTACAAAATATCCTAAAACAAACTTAGGAATTATTCATGGAAAAAGAAATATCATGCAAGAAGATAATGACAACTTTCAAACTAATGCTAGTTGTCCCTATTTTTATTGAAATTATTGTTTTTTATCTTCAATTTGTTGATATTTTGTTGTTGATTTGTCTCTTGATTGTTGCTTAAAAAGGGATGCAGTTAGGTAGTGGAGTGTCCTCTACGCTGGCAATCTTTATCCCGGCTTGGTAATTTCTGATTTGACTCTATCTCTGATTGTAAACTGATACTCTTTACTCTGATACTCTTTAACCTTTTGACTCTTGTTTCATCATTTATTGTTCATTGTCATGTTTTCACTGCAAGGCTATTATTGCTATTTTATCTTTACTACTTTTTTATTACTGCAAAATGATGTCACAGTAAATCAACCATATTTTCCAAAAATTTTGCATCTGGCAATTTGATTTTCATCATCCTCCCGAATATTTCATTTGCTTCAATATATTTTGAGAATGTAGGCTTATTAAAAATATATGTTTTACCTCATGCTGTAGGTGGAAAATATTCTCAAAGTTTTTGTAAAGTACCTTCCTTCTTGGAATACCTTGCATGGTTGAGTTATTTTCTTGCTCCTTAGGCACTTCTCACATATTATTATCATAATCATCCTGCTTCATTAGTTTATCATGAATAACTAATGGATTTGGAAGGCCTTTTTGCCTTAGGACATCAAACTTCATCATGAACCTTGTGATGGAAATCTCCATATTTTGGAATTTTTCTTCTAACTATATCATCAGATTCTATTTAGAAAATACCTTCCTAACTTCTAGGATGGTTTCTGTTCTATCATTAATTCCAAATTCTTCTAGCTCTTTCCTATTTTTAGAATTAATAAATTTCATGATTTCAAGAGCTTCTTTAGGTTTCTTGCCAAGTTCTTCTTTTATCTTTTGGATAGCTTCTCTTGTTGATTTGACTAAGTCTTTATGTTCATAAATAACCTGGATTGATGGCCAAATATCATTGACTGCTTCAATGATATTGGCCCATAGATGCTATTTGGTTTGTGCCATGGGTTCTTTTAGTGTAAGATCTTTCTCTAACTTCTTTAATTTCTCATTCAACCTGTTAGCTTTTTGTTCTTCATTCTTGTGCATTATCTTAGAAAATTTATTTTCATCTTCTAGAATTTTAAGTTTTTCTTTAAGTCTGTTAATTTCATTTGTCTAAATAGACATGTCTTGAATTGCATTAACTAATTTACTTGCTTCATCTATAGGCTGTGTTGCTGTTGTTGAAGTTGTTGATGACGTGAATGGAAGTGCTATAGCATTGGGACTGTAGGAGATAATGATTCTACTAGTGTAGAAGGTGCAGCTGTGGTGACTACAGGAATGACAGTGACAGGGACTTCTTCAACTCTATCTTTTTTCTCTTGGACCAACTTGTCCATTTCATTCTCCATTTCCTTAATTTGGGTAATCAACTGTAATATGGGATTAATCATCTCATCTTTCTGATTTGCATCTTGTAACACCTCCTTTGCTTAAGGATTTCGAGTAGGAGGTAGCTTAAGTTGCTTCTTTAATGCAACAATGTCTCAATTTTTCTTCTTAGTCAATTCATCTGCAACTTTTGCATTACTAGGATCAAATCTTACTTCAATAACCAAATCTTCTAGTGATTTGATTCTATTATCTTTTGCCTATGAGGATGATTTTTCTAACTTAAGCTAATCTTTTATATTTGCAAGAGTATTTTGGAGCTTCTAAACACTCATTGACTTGTTTGTCATTGTTGAATAAATCATTTCACCAGCCTGTTTGTGAAATTCAATCTGATCAATGGGATGAAGGTCATCTTCTTGAACATCATGTGATGATTTTTTGTAATCTGCTGGTGTTTTAGGATGTTTTACTTTAGCCTGCAGGAATTTCATCTGCATTTTCCTAGTCTTATTGTCAAAAGTAGAAAGTAATCTACTTTGGTCACTAGGTGACTGGTTCCAATATTGGTTTTATGTATCAGTATTTAAGGCTTCATTTTTCATATTTATTTCTTTGTATTTCTACATGATATCCATCTCCTTCTCTATTGGTTTGTTGGAAGATGACATTTCAACACTATGTTCCTTCTGAATAAGCTGAGTTTTAGAAGTTTATGGTTGATGTTCTTTTTAAATCACTGTAGGAGGTCCATTTTCCTTTGGTGTTGTTTTTATATCAATTACTTCTATTGTTTCTACTCCTTCATTAACAGGATTTAATTTAGGCTTCTTCCTGTACATTAATTTAAACTTAGTTTCAGTGGTTCTTTCTGCAGTAGATGATCCTTGCTCTCTAGTTCTCTTTGAGATTTTATCTTATTGGGCTAGAGTCTGCAAGGTTTGACTAGTATCACCTTGCTTCTCTACCTCAATCAAGGTGTTATCCCACCATTCAGTCTGATTAGAGTATTTCTCAATATTTGGTTTCTTCTCATGTACTTAAGGAGTTAGTTTGAATTTAACTCTCAGTTTACTTATCACTCCTAGAGGATCATAATACCATAGAAAACTCTTACCGAATTCAAACTCCTATAAACACTTTTCAACCTTTGGTCCTGCATCTCTGTTGTTACAAATGAAAGGGCCAACCTAATTATTTATATTGAATTGTGTCTTTTTCTTAACTTCCAGGAAATTGATTGCATCAGAATTAATAATATGTCTTATGTACTCAAGGGAAAATAACCTCATTGGGAGGTATTTGGGAAATCTATATAGAATGATATTTGATCCATATACTCTTATTTTAGTATGGTTTTGGTACAATTACCAATCTCCTATCCTATTATGATTTGACAACTATAGGACTTTCTTAATTTCCCCACTAATTCTGGGTTGTACGCTGCTATTAAGAAAATTTACCATAGGATGAATGAAGGAATCAATAAACTATGTAAAGGTGGACTGTCTGGAGTCTTTTCTTATTAAAGGAGTCCAAAATATGACTGAATGTGGGTTTCCTTCAACATCAAAATTTTGAAGGTTTATGGCAAACTTCTCAGAATGAAAGTATAAAAACATGTGGAATAAGATTGAGGAATACTTGAAAACATCTTTATAAGTCATTTTGACCAAATGTTCATGAATATTATCAGCAAGGTATTGGGAAAAATTAAAAATGGTAGTAGGAGGTTGACCAGGTGTGAAAGTAGACAAAAAACCTAGAACTACAACATCAGCATGCTCATCTGCGAAATAACCAAGAATAAAAGACAACATGGAAATGATATGTCTTGTTCTTTCAGAAAATTTTACAGAAGGGTAAGGAGGATTTATCTTGGGAATTTCAACAGAAGAAGGCATGAAAGTTTGAAATATCTGGAACCTCTTGGGGAAGTCTAGATTAAGGTATAATTGTGTGAGAACTTCAATGGACAAAGGAACTTCATCTGGTATGGATTGGATATGGAGCATTAGATTGATTGACTCAGCAGTAATGGTAAACATAATTTTTTTTTAGTGTTTATTATGGCTCTTTGATCAGGGAAATAAAAATATTGACAAAGTATGATTACTTCTGGGCACTGGAAAGTTTGTGGGAATACATACTTTGGAAAAATGGATTCTCAGATGAAAACCTCATCTGCATGATCTATGGATTTTTCATGGCTCCAACAATGGAGCTCAAGAAGGTTAAATTCTGTGGTTGTGTCATTAATCTTGAAGTCTCTATCAGCTAAAGGAGTATGTTCTACATCTACAACAGGGGGTTGTAGAGGATTGACACTTACTACTGCTTTGGAAGTCATTGTTCTGTTAATTTTACTCAATTTGATTAATCTTTGACTTAGAAAAATTGATTTAGGCCTTTAGGAGCACCTCTGACAGATTATAACAGTTTTAAGAAGCCAATTGGTCAATTATTACTTTCTGTAATAAAAAAAAGTCTCAGACCTTGGGAATCCTATGAAATCAGGTCCAGGGTTTGCAGAAAAAAGGATTTCAGAAGGAAGATGGCTTTCTTCAGGTCTGAAGAGGTCTAAACTTCTTCAATTATTCAATATTTGTGATTAAAACAGTATCAAGTCTCGGAATCTGTGAAAAAATGCATAAGGTCTATATAAAAATGGATTTGGGAAACTATAGAGGTTCCTTTTGGTCTACTAAGGCTTCCATGCTAATTCAATTACTTGTTTCTCTTTTTCTGTAAGCACAAGTCTTAGTACTTTGAGAATACTTGGAGAAAGATGGAGATTTGATTTCCGGAAGGGTTCTGGGGTTACAAAAATCTTTTTTGAAACTTTAGAGGTCTTTATAGTGCTTTGGATGACTTCTGCAATGTCTTTGGCAACAAATTTGTTGAATTCTGATTGAAAATGTTGGATTATAGGTCGACAGATTGATCTTTGGCATGAAAAGAGGTTGGAAATGCTTCTTTTGTGGAAAACTATAACATAAATGATAAAAAGGGTGAAATGGGTGGCTATATGCATTTTCATCAAATAGTGTTTTCATATTGAATGCTAGGTAAATTCAAAAGGGAAGGTGGTTTATCAATGGTTAGGAGAAATCGCTGAGCGGTTTTCCCATTGGCCAAAGGTGGTTGGTGGTATTTTTTCTTACGATGCAATCAAATGGGAATTGGCCACATAGTGAGGCGTTGGGCTGCGAAAACCACAATTATCACATGGTTGGGGTTATGCTAATGATCGGGCAATAAAATGTGCGATATGTGATAATGGCTGTCGAATCTGATCGATTAAGATCTGACGGTTTGGAAGATGTGATGGAGTTGTCAGGTTTTAAAAGGAGTGGGGCCTGATACTTTAAGTTACGCAGCGGGGTTATATTGTATATGGTCGAGATTTGTATTATGACCAATGGGGTTAGGAAAAGTGTGAGTTATGTATAGGCGGGGAAATATAAACCATAGGTTAAGAATAAAATTTGGGTTGGGAAATACATATGCGGGATTTATTTTAATACGGGATAAAGGTTTAATGTGGGATTTAATATACTAAGTTAATGTTAATAAAATGAACGCGGGGTTAAATACACTAAGTTCTTAAAGTAAAACTTATGTCGGGAGTGAATATTTACACAGTGTGTCCTGACAAAAGATTTAAGCATTTAAAATTAGTATAAGGGTTTTTTAGGGGTTTTATGAATAAAAGAGAATTAATAAAGGGCTTTTAATTTTCCAAGGATAAATGTGCATGTTAAATTAGGAAAAGGGATTTTATAAGGGGGAAAAGAGTGAAATAAGGGGAAAAAGTAAAAATGAAGGGGATGGGGTGTTTGTACAAGGGGAATATTTTGAAAGGAAGTTAGTAAATGAAATGACCAATTTTATACTATCCATGCCTTGTAAACTTCTTTTACCTACCCATCAACTACCCTAACATTTTTTCTTCATTTGCATGGGTGCATTTGAGCTTGTAGACCCTTATTCATTTTTCTTTTAAAAAACAAACAAACTAATTCTATCCTTATTTCTTCCAAGGGCTCAGATTAAACTGTTGATATCCTTATTATTCTCTACCTAACTAATAATCTACCAAGATTAAATAGTTTGGCCAGATCTTTATTCTCTATCTATCAACATAAAATTTAAAGCATGAAAGGTCAAGATTAAGCAGTTTGACCTTCATGGATTATGGTATTTTTAACAAGCTGCACACAATATTATTTTTCAAATTGAAGTAAATAGTAGTGGCATTTTAATTTGCATCACTTTCATGTTTTATTTTTATCTCTTTTTTGTTTGGGGTCCATTTTTTATTCTTTTTTGATCTTTTTTATTTCAAGTCCTTCAATTTTTCTTTTAGGACTTTTATCGTCTTTTCATTTTTTATTTTTCTAATATGGGAAAACAATTTTGCAGAAAGCAAAGAATGTACATATTACAAGACAAATCAAAGTCAATTAAAAATTATGAATCCTATTATTATAGGACCCTAATAGTGGCTCCACACGGGGATGGAATTTCCCGGTGAAATGTCAAGAACTTTGAGACTAGTAGCCTTTGAATTTTGACTGTGTTTTTTCCTTGGAATTGTTTTCTGAGCTTTTCATTATTCCTACTTATGATATTTTGTCTTTCAAAGCTTAGGGTCTTCTCTCCGGGCTTCAAATTTGCAAGAAAAACATCCAATCCAATCTAAACTCTGCAATGTTATGTACAATGAGCAAAGTAAATAAAGTGAACTACTGTTATTTTGGGGAATAGTAATTCTTCAACATTCTACCATTGATAGGTACTCCTTGCAGATTTGATCCATCCAACTCCTTAAAAAAGAATGCAGTGTTACCTCTGTAACCATAAATGACATAAGGGCCTTTCCATAAGAAATTAGATTTCCCATGTTTACCTTTCTCTTCTCTCCTGGAATCCCACTTAAGAACTTTGTCACCTATGTAAAAATCATCTTCCTTATTCTTCTTGTCAAATATCTTTTTAATATTTTCTTGAAAAACTTGAGACTTGAGATAGACATCTTCACCGGTTTGTTGCAGGTGTATGGTTTGATTTATCCTTCTCTGGATATCATTGGTTTCTACCTGCAGTTCTTGGATCATTTTCATTACTGGTACTCCTAAAGAGGATGGAAAAACAACATCCATACCATAAACAAGTTGATAAGGGGATGTACCAATGGATTTATTTTTGGTAAGTCTATCTTTCCATAAGGCATTAACTAACCTTTTGTTCTAGGTTTTCTTATTTTCTTTTAGTAGTTCCTTGAAAATATTCACAAGGCTTTTATTGGAGGATTCAACAAGACCATTACCTTGAGGGTAATAGGTTGTGGAATGGCCAAGGGTAATGTGGTATTTATTACATAAATCAATCATCTTTTTAGACCTGAAAGCAGCTTCATTATCGGTAATGAGCTTTTGGGGGCATCCAAATCTTGACAGTATATTGTTTTCTAAAAATGAGATTATGATAGTATCAGTGGCTTGCCTAGAAGGAATGGCTTCTATCCACTTGATGCAATAGTCTATGGATGTCAAAATCCATTTGATTTGGGCTGAGGATGGTGGGTGAATTTCACCAATGAAGTTTAAACCCCATTGCTAAAATGGAATTTTTGTGGAGATGGGTTTAGGGGTAAAGTTAGTAGCTTTTTATTCCCTTCAATTATTTGGCATTTGTGAGAGGAGGTCAGATACTTGTTCACATCTGCAAAAAATGTAGGACATTAAAAACCAGCTCTCAAGATATTATCTGTAGCTGATTTCCAGTAAAGGTTTCCTCCATAGTCACCTGCATGAAACTCTTTTGTAACTTTATTAGCTTCATATTTAAGAAAACAATTCAATAAAATTCCACCATGATCTTTCCAAAATAGTGCATTATCTATGATACAAAATTTCATTGCCTTTAACTTTAAAAATCTAGCTTTAGTTCTTGACAATCTAGGAGGAGCTTGTAAATTTAGTAATAAAAATATGATATCTGCATACCACGGTGAATCTGAAAAGGATTCACTGATCTGTGGAGTCGCCATCTCTTCCTGATCATCTAATTGGGCAATAAGTTTTATATCTAAAGCATGACAATTTCATTCAGCCATGAGTTTGGCTAAACCTTGACCTTTAATGAATTTGGTCGGCTTAATATCTATGTCATATTCCAAAATGGTGGCAATCCATTTGCCTCTTTTACCATCAGGCCCATTCTGAGTCAGATTGTCCTTCACTACTGAATTTGGAACATAAGAAATGATGTGTGAATACAGGATGTACGCTCTAAAGTCTTTGGTAGCCTTCACTAAAGCTAGTGCCTGCTTTTCCATTATGTTTACCTTAAAGTGGAATCTCTAAGTGATTTGCTGAAAAAAACAATGGGTTTTTCATAGCCCTAATCATTCTTCTACAATAAAACTGCAGCAATAGTATGTTATGAAGCAAAAGAAAAAATCATGAAATCTTTTTTGAAATCAGGAATTATTAGGACTGGTGTTCTTGTCAAGGCTTGTTTCATTGATTCAAATGATTGTTTGGCCTCCACAACCCATTTAAGTACTGAGTTTTTTTTCAACATGTTATTGAGTTCTCTAATTATTTCTGCTAAGTTTGAAATGAATCTTCTGAGAAAATTTATTTTACCTAAGAAAGCCTGCAATTCTTTAATACTCCTAAGATGGCTTATGTTCAAAATGGCCTCTATTCTAGCAAGGTCTATCCTAATTCCCTCTTTTGATATAATATGCCCTAATAGTTTGCCTTCTTCAAGTCCAAAAAGAATCTTTTTAGGATTTAAAGAAATGCTAAATTACCTGCATTTGATAAACACTTGTCTTAGGTGATCTAGATGTTCATTATCAGTTTTTGAAAATATAGTTATATCATCTAGATAGATCACAAGAAACTCATGAATTTCTTTAGCAAAAGCTATATTCATAGCTCTCTGAAAAATGGCTCCTGCATTCATTAATCCAAAAGGCATTTTCACATACATGAAAGTACCCCAAGAAGTAGTAAATGCAGTCTTTGGTTGGTCTTCTGGCTGAAATAAAATCTGGTTATATCCAGAGAATCCATGAAGAAATGAAATCCTGGAAGAACCAACCACCCTCTGTAAAATATGATCCATCTTGGAGAGAGGGTAGTTATCTTTTAGGGACACTTTATTTAAATTACTGAAATAAACACAAAGTATGATTTCTCCTATCTTCTTCCTAGTGGGAACTAGGTTTGAAACCCAATCAGAATATCTGATAGGTGCAATTATCTGGGCTGCATACATTCTCTTAATCTCTTTTTCAATTAAATGCATTAAAAATGGATTGATTCTTCTAAGATTTTGTTTGAAAGGTTTTTGATATTCTTTTATAGGTATTTTGTGTTGTATTATGCTAGTGTCATAAGATTTTAAGTCCTCATAACTCCATGCAAATACATCCTGAAATTCCTTAAACAGAGCTATGTATTTCAATTTTTCTTCTTGAGATAAGGCTTTTGAAAGTTTGATTAGTTTAGGCCTTTGTTTTTCTCCTATATTTCATTCTTCTATATCTAATCTTAATGGTTTCGTATTTGGTTTTCTTGCAACGTCATTTGAATCAAAAAGATCTTCTAATGGGGCTAATCCCTTAGGTAAACAGTTGTTCTTAAGGTTTAAAATGTCAGAATCATCATCTGCTAATTCTTCAATCTCTACCTTTTCTAAATTATCTATTTCTACTTGAGTGAATTTAGTGGGTTTAGTGAAATCTAAGTTATATACATCTATCTCATTGTCTATTTTATCATCTATTGTACACTCTGTGTCTATGTTACAACTGTGAAATTATCCCTCTGCATTCATGAAATGATAGATTTGTTCATATTGTGACAAAATTTGCCAATATTTTATATTTTCCGGTATTGTAGGTCTATGTTTGACTTCTGTGTATATTGATGATTTGGTTGAAAAGGCAGATTACATGTACTAGCAAAAGTTGATAAACTGTGTGCTTGTGTGTTTTGTTTTCTAGGAATTACAGCAAAGTCACATTCAAACAATTCTTTCATTAGATCTAAAAATATTTCTCTATATTGGATTAATCTAGGATTATACACAGAATATTCTCCTCTAATCTGTTTTACAATTAAATCAAAGTCTCCCATGATAGAAACTCTTTTGCCTCCTAAATTTCTAACAATCTGCAATCCTAAAATCAGAGCTTCATACTCAGCCATGTTGTTTTTACATTTGAAATTTAATCTAAAGGCATGACCTTTTTCATGATTTTTTTCCATGTTACGAATCCAAACTCCTACTCCTGCTCCTAATTTGGTCACTGATCCATCAAAATCAAGGTGCCACATTGATTCATGAAATATGTTTTCATTGTCTGGGTATTTCTCTTTCTGTTTTAATTCAGTGTTGTTCTCTATACCAATTTCAGAATTACATAAAATGGAGTCCATATCAGTAGGTGTAGAATAAATGGGATAGTTTCGAGGTCTTTCTACACTACTAACCATGTATTTCATTAATGTCTCTTTGTAAAGTTTCTTGGGTTGGCCAAATACTGAAATGGTGGCATAAGACATGTCTAGTTGTAGAGATCCCTGCAATTTAGCTCCCCATGAGCGAGATAACAACATTCCATTTTTAGGAGGGATATCAGTTACTACAATATCCATGACTATGATTTTTCCAGGGTATTGAACTAAAGTAACACATAAATCTTTGATTAAGCCTAGACATTTCACTTTGCTGGAATCAAATGAGAAGACATCTTTATAAGTTCTAGTGATGTCTAAATTCAAGGTTTCCATGATTGCTTTTGGCATTAAACTATGTGAGGCACCTGCATCTAGCATAGCATTATGTAAAATTTGATCATGAACATTCAAGCTAATGTAGAAAGGAGGAACTCCTCCTTCTTGGTGTTTTCCATTTACTTTAGGACCAAAAATTATTTCTGGTTGATCATCACTCAAATTTACAGAGTCTTCTCCATCATTCATGTTTTAAGTTTCATTGATATGTGATTTGTATAGATCATGCTTAACCAATTCTGTTAAAGGAATTAGTATCTTCAGTTTGGAAATTTCAACTTGGATATTTAATGGTGCTTGTGATTTTCCTAACTGAATTATTTCTTCTTTAGTAATTGCAGTTTGGTTATGTTTCTCTTCTTTTTCTACAGTTGGTCTTTCATTTTCTATTTGTGTTTCCATTTTTTTACTGATTTTAATTTTATTTTCGGGGACAATTTGAGATGCAATGGAAGTTTTGGCAAGTTTTGAGGTTTCAACAATTGTTTTGGCGGCAGCTGTTCTAGGATCAGCTGGTTTTAGATCAGTAGCAGATGTTTTTGGATCTGAAATTGTTGTTTTAGCATAATTTTTTGTCTTAGAAGCAGCAGATTTTTGAGGATCAGCTAAAGCTTGAACATCAATATCTGTAATGTCAACAATCTTAGGACTGGGTGTAATTTTATGACTTGAAATTTTCTGTTTTGAACTAGGGTTTTGTTGGGTTTCCCTAGGAAGAATTTGCAGAAATTTATTTATAGGAGCTTCTACTATTTTCTTTGTTTGAGTTTGGGCAGATTTCTTAGTAGGGGCTTCTACATTTTTCGTGCTCCTAAGGTTATATTGCTTATGAACTTCATTTATTGCAAACTCATAACCTTGCTTGTAATCAAAAGATTCACCAGATTCTAATTGTAACTGTTGTAATTCATATAACTCCTATTCTTCTTGTGTAAGAAAAATGGTGTTATCATCATTAATGCCCATTAGATTAATCTTAGTGTCTTCATAATCTTCATTTTGGTGAGAAATTTCAGCATAGTTCTCTTGGAAAGGTGGTCTTATTTTTTGGTTAGGTGTTGATTCTCTAGATTTACCAGTGTTGGTGTTTTTCCTGAAATTGGGATTTCTTATTTGAGGGCCTTGTTGTTGGTTATCCCACTGTGGCTTCCTTTCCATATTATCTAACCTATCCATCATTATTTCTAATATTTTTCTAAGTTATCTATTTTCAGATCTTAGGTTGATGTTTCCTCTTATTGTCACTCTTCTTTCATTTCTTAATCTAGATTTTTTGGCTAACAAGTTTGCTTCTACACTTACAACATTACTTTTCATCTGCTCTAAGGTTTCTAGGTTTCTCTCTCTTAGTTGGTAAGCCATATCTATATCAAATCCATCAGGGAATTTGATCAGTACAGAGTCTGGAGGAGGTTTAAGATTGGCATGGATTGCATTGTAAATATTGTTATATCTTGTACAATAGTCATGAACTGTTTCATTTGGTGCTCTTTTTATGTTTTCAAATTCAGATAAAATTTGTAATGGATTCTTCTTTTTCTCCCATCTATTAAGAAACATCCTATGGAAAGCAGCTAAATCAACAATACTACTAGTAGGAAAACCTTTAAACCACTTCTTCACATCACCAGCTAAATTTTGAGCAAAAAGTCTCATTTGAACATCAGCATCGTCTATTTCATGTAGTTCAAAGTAGTCTGTCATTTTATTAATATGTTGTTGTGCAGTGTAGTGATTTGTTCCATCAAATTGAGGGATTTTGCTTTGATAATCTTGGGGCATGGCATTTAGAGGCGCATGAATGACCAATGGGGCATATCTAGCAACCATGGCTTGAATTCTAGCTGGGATAGGAGGTAAATTTGAAGTACTTGGTGATGAGGTTGAAGTACTTGCAGATGAGGTAGGAACACTTGAAGATGTAGCTGGGATGCTAGAAGAGGTGCTGGGAAATGTGGTTGAAGTACTTGAAAATGCAACAGCAGTGCTAGAAGATGAACTTGCAGTATTTTGGGATGGAAATAAAACTCTAGGTTGAAGTGGAAGCTTAGGAAAGAAGGATTATGTGGATTGAAGTATGGTGGAAATAATAGATGAGGTGGTAGGAAAGAAGGATGAACCTACAGATTCTAAATGACTGGTCTCTAAATGATTGGTAGAAGGCTTAGGGTTATAGGCAGACAAAGTAGTCAATTCAACTGAATGTTGGAAATAAGTTTCATCAATTTCTTTAATCAAAGTTGCAGTTATAGCATCAAGTTTATCATAAACTTCTAGGGCTTTTTCATCTGAATCTAGTGAAACAGTTTCCTTCTTACTTTCAATGAATGAAATGACATCAGGATCTATTACACTATTATGTATATCACTTTCTAATTTTGTTTTAAATAAAGATTGCTCAAAAGATAAATCAAATTCAATGTCTTGTGAACTTGATAATTTATTCGGAAGTGAATTTTCTTTGATCAATGAATTTTTATTACCTAAACTTTCTACTTTTTTTTTTTTCTTTACAATTCTGTCAGGATTATCTACTATGACAACATGTTTTGTATCTGGATTAGACCTGCTATAGTAGGCTCTTCTGGAAGCCAGAATTACATTTTTTTATGGAAAATTTACTAACAACCCTTCAAAACAATCTTAAGGTGAAAAGATAAGTAAAAATATTTCCTTTAAGATCTATTTTAAACACAGAGGATTGGTTAGTTCTCCAGTATGGTCACCAATATGTTATCACTCCAATAATTCTCAAGGGTTGTTATTATTTTTTGTGTTTTAAAGAATATTACAGGTAACCACAAACCTACTTTTAAGCCTTAGGATCTAGCCTTCCTAATGCTCAGAGAGGGCTCTCTCTATATGATTTATCTTTGTTGATTTTAGTTGATTTTAGGCTAGTTATGTAGGATTACTTGGGGTTTTGATTTGGGTTTGGTTTGGTGGTGAAATCACTTACTCAGATGGATAGATGTAGGTTTGTATTCCATTAGGCTAATGGAGTCAACATGTTAAGCAGTCAAACCAGGATCAAGGTCTAAAGGGAAATGTTTACAAAGAAAGATAGTTGAGTTAGTTCAGATCTTTGAGGTTGATGGTGAAAATGGTTTTAATCAGGGTAGGAGAGAAATTAAGGGTTCTAAAATCCAGATAATGAATGAAAAGACAGAGGTAAATCGAAATAAGGGAGAAATTAAGAATTCCTTTATCTGGATATCAGAAGAAAAACATATAAATGATAAACAGTTCAAAACAGAGTGCTTTTAACATATTATGAAATAACATTCCTGATTTATCATTTAGATTTAAGAAAACATATGAGCATGTGAAAAAAAGTAAGAAATTAACAAAGAACAAGTGAAAATACATCACTAAAGTGGACCAACACATGAATCTTGTAATATGATGCTTTATTGCTTTAATCCAATATGCTGACTTGAAATTGGTACAATCACCCTAAGGTTTAGAATAGTACAACTATAGAAATGTTCAACAATTCATCCACACTCAATACTTCTAAATGTTAGGTCCCTATATTACTAGAATAATCCCTTATTGTTGTTAGTGTAACCCCCTTATTGTTATTATTGCACCCCTATAACCACCATATTGTTATTATTGTGTCCTTAAATTATTATTGTTAGGTCGGCTAGGATTACATTATGGCCCCACGAGGATTACATTAAGGGCCCATGGACTCCTATATATAGAAAGGAGGTTTTGTAATTTGTATCATCCAAGAATTGTTCATTCATGTAATGTATTGGAGGTTTCCCCCTCGAAGTGGCTTACTTCTAAGGCGTTGATATCTCTTTTCTTCTATTTTTGGAGTTGGTTTCACATCATTTGGTATCAGAGCTTTGGATTCTATGGTTTTCGATGCTCCAAACTGCTCATTGTGGCATTTTCGCTATAATTTTTTTTATACGAAGGTTCATAAGCTTAAATTTTTAGAGTGCAAAGCTAAAATCCCGAGGAACATCTTCTTTGAAAATTTTGGAGCTTGGTTCGCAATATTTTTGGAGATATGATTTGTGGAAGTTAGGGCTTTTTGCAGACTCTTGAATTTCACTTAAAAATATCATCACAAAATTTTCGCTATAACATTTTTTCTACGAAGGTTCAATAGCTAAAAATTTTAGAGCGTGAAGGCGCAATCCTGAGCAACATCGTTGCAATATTTTAGCACTTGGTTCGCAATATTTTCGGAGATATGATCTATGGAAGTTAGCTCTTTTTCAGGCTCCCAAATTTCATCTCAAAGAGGTGATCATGGGAAAATATTCATAACTTTCTCTCTGAGCATCGGATTTGAATTCTGTAAAATGTGACTAGAAGTAGATAGATTGTAGTTTCCTGTCTATAAGTTTTAGAGCCAAGGGAGCAAACAGTGACACATGGCAAGTCGTACAAGTTCGCTCTACTAAAATAGTCCATAATTAGGTCATTGTGGGAGATTGGACATAACTTTGTCTTGGAGAATAAACATCAAGTCAGACCTGTGGCATTTGAAAGCATAAAATCAAAGGACTAATATAGGGCCGAATTTTAGATATTTAGGATCTGTAAGTATAGAGATAAGTCAATTTCAATATCGAGCTCCTCAAAAGCAAGTAAAAGGTGTGTAATTTTTTTCCGAATTGCATAAGTCTTGTTTGAAGAATCAAGTTGAATTGATTCCAAGGGCATATTGTAGAATAGATATCAGTATTGGATTCTAAAATGGCCCCTAAAAAAAATTCAACACCCATTAAGCCTTTAGAAAGCTCTACTATGACTCATGAAGACGAAGAATGGCAACATGACATATCAAAATTACAAGAGCAAGTGCAACAAATTTCGCTCTCGCAAAGAGCAACAAAAAATGACATGGAAGTTTTGAAGAAAGGCGTGGAAACTAAGATGGATGGTTTGAAGAAAGGCGTGGAATATAAGATGGATGGTTTGAAGAATGGCATGGAAGCTAATATGGATGGCATGGAATCTAAGATGGATGACATGGAAGCTAAGATCGATGAAAAAATGGAAAACATGAAGAATGATCTAAAAGCAGACATGGAAGGTTTGACAAACTTGATACAAGAAATGTTTCCTAATGGTGAAAATATAGTAGAGGAAACTCATGATGAGAACAAAATAAATGTTAATCATGATTTCATAAACTCTAATGTTGGTGGGAAGAACCACCATATTCCAAAAATGGATTTGAGGAAGTTTGATGGAAAGGATCCTGTAACATGGATACTACAGATGGAGCAATATTTTGATCTCCATAACGTGCAAAACACACAAAAGGTACGCATTGCAACTTTACATTTAGAAAAAAATACATTTGTATGGTATCGATGGCTTTGCTCCCATAAAAATATTGTCACTTGGTCAATTTTTATGGAGGAAATGATAGCACATTATGAGGATACAAAGAGCAACACCTTCTTTAGCCAATTGATAAATCTCAAACAAAAGGGTTTAGTGGGGGAGCACATTGAGGAATTCCAAAAATTGAATATAAGGGTAACTGATATTCCAGAGGAACACAAGATTGATCTCTTCATAGGTACTTTAAAGGATAACATCCAACATGAAGTTCGTGTTTTGGAACCTGATTCATTGGAGAAGGTATTCAGGTTGGCAAGAAAAATTGAATGTAAAATTATGGCGACAAGGAAGCCTACCACTCACTTCTATAAAGATGGAAGTGTTGCTACTCCTAGATTTCCACAACCTACAAGGTTGACACCACAACAATCGGAAGAAAAAAGAGCACAAGGGATTTGCTATAGTTGTGATAGCAAATACACTAAAGGTCATTAATTCCAATTTCTTCTAGCTCTTACTTGTTCTTAGAATTAAGAAATTTGATGATTTCAAGAGCTTCTTCAAGTTTATTTCCAAGTTCTTCTTTGATCTTTTGGATAGCTTCACTTGCTAATTTAACTAAGTCTTTATGTTCATAAATAACCTGGATTGTTGACCAAATATCATTGACTGCTTCAATGATATTGGCCCATAACTGCTGCTTGGATTGTGCCATGGGTTCTTTTAGTGTAAGATATTTCTCTAACTTCTTCAATTGCTCATTCAACCTGTTAGCTTTTTTTTCTTCATTCTTGTGCATTATCTTAGCAAGTTTCTTTTCATATTCTAGAATTTTAAGTTGTTCTTTAAGTCTGTTAATTTCATTTTTCTGAATAGACATGTCTTGAATTGCATTAACTAATTTACTTGCTTCATCTATAGGCTGTGTTGCTGTTCTTGAAGACTCTGTTGTTGAAGTTGTTGATGACGTGAATGGAAGTGCTATAGCATTGGGACTGTAGGAGCTAATGATTCTGCTAGTGTAGAAGGCACAAATGTGGTAACTACAGGAATGATAGTGAGAGTGACTTCTTCTGCTCTATTCTTTTTCTCTTGGACCAACTTGTCCATTTCATTCTCCATTTCCTTAATCTGGGGAGTCAATTGTAATATGAGATTGATCATCTCATCTTTCTGATTTGCATCTTGTAACACTTCCTTTGCTTGAGGATGTTCAGTAAGAGGCAGCTTAAGTTGCTTCTTTAATGTAGCAATGTCTACATTTTTCTTCTTAATCAATTCATCTGCAATTTTGACATTGCTAGGATCAAATCCTACTTCTATAACCAAATATTCCAGTGATTTGATTCTATTATATTTTTCCTGTGAGGATGATTTTTCTAACTTAAGCTGATCTTTGATGTTTGAAAGAGTATTTTGGAGCTTCTGAACACTCATTACCTTTTTTTTCATGGTTGAATAGAGCATTTCAAAAGCTTGTTTGTGAAATTCAATCTGATCAATGGGATGAAGGTCATTTTCTTGAACTTCATATGATGATTTTTTGTAATCTACTGGTGTTTTAGGATGATTTACTTTAGGTTGTAGGAATGTCATCTTCATTTTCCTAGTCTTATAGTCAAAATTAGAAAGTAATATTCTTTGGTCACTCGCTGACTACTTCCAATATTGGTTATATGTATCAGTCTTCAAAGCTTCATTTTTCATATTTATTTCTCTGTATTTATGCATGATATCCATCTGCTTCTCTGTTGGTTTGCTAGAAAATGACATTTCAACATTGTGCTGCTTATGAATAAACTAAGTTTTAGAATTTGATGGTTGATGTTCTTCTTCGATCACTGTAGGAGGTGCATTGTCCTTTGGTGTTGTTTCTATATCAATTACTTCTATTGTTTCTACTCCTTCATTGATAGGATTTAATTTAGGCTTCTTCCTGTACATTAATTTAAATTTTGTTTCAGTGGTTGTTTATGCAGTATATTATCCTTCCTCTCTGTTTCTCTTTGATATTTTATCTTCTTGGGATGGAGTTTGCAAGGTTTGACTAGTATCACCTTGCTTCTCTGCCTTAATCAAGGTGTTCTTCAACCATTCTGACTGGTTAGAGTATTTCTCAATATCTAGTTTCTTCTCATATACATAAGGAGTTAGTTTGCATTTAACTCTCAGTTTACTTATCACTCCTAGAGGATCATAATACCATAGAAAAATATTTCTGAATTTAAACTCCTATAAACACTTTTCAGCCTCTGGACCTGCATCTCTGCTGTTACAAATGAAAGGGCCAATCTGATTCTTTATCTTGAACTGTGTCTTTTTCTTAGCTGCCAGGAAATTGATTGCATAAGAATTAATAATTTGTCTTATGTACTCAAGGGAAAATAACCTCATTGGGAGGTATTTGGGTAATCTATAAGGAATGAGATTTGATCCATATACTCTTATTTCAGTATTGTTTTGGTACAAGTACCAATCTCCTGTCCTATTATGCTATGAAAATTGTAGGACTTTCTTAATTTCCTCACTAATTATGGGTTGTATGCTGCTATTAAGCAAATTGACCATAGGATGAATGAACGAATAAATAAAATCTGTAAAGGTGGAATGTGTAGATTCTTTTCTTATTAAAGGAGTCCAAAATATGACTGACTGTGGGTTTCCTTCAACATCAATCTTCTGAAGTTTTATGGCAAACTTCTTAGATTGAAAGTATAAAAACATGTGGAATAAGACTGAGGAATACTTGAAAACACCTTCAGAAGGAATTTTGACCAAATTTTCATGAATATCATCAGCAAGGTATTGGGAAAAATTGAAAATGGTAGCAGAAGGCTGACCAGGTGTGAAAGTAGACAAAAAACCTAGAACTGCAACATCAACATGCTCATCTCTGAAATAACCAAGAATAAAAGACAACATGGAGATGATATGTCTTGTTCTTTCAGAAAATTTTGCAAAAGGGTAAGGATGATTTATCTTGGGAATTTATACAGAAGAAGGCACGAAAGTTTGAAATATCTGGAACCTCTTGGGGAAGTCTAGATTTAGGTATGAATGTGTGAGATCTTCAATGGACAAAGGAACTTCATCTAGTATGGATTGGATCTGGAACATTTGATTGATTGAATCAGTAGTAATGGTAAACATAATTTTTTTTTAGGGATTATTATGGCTATTTGATCAGGGAAATAGCAATATTGGCAAATTCTGATTACTTCTGGGCACTGGAAAGTTTGTGGGAATACACACTTTGAAAAAATGGATTCCCAGATGAAAACGTCATCTACTTGGTCTATGGGTTTTTCATGGCTCCTATAGTGGATCTCAAGAAGGTTAAATTATTGGTTGTGTCATTAATCTTGAAGTCTCTATTAGCTAAAGGAGTATGTTCTACATCTCCAAGAGGGGGTTGTAGAGGATTGACACTTACTACTGCTTTAGAAGTCATTGCTCTGTTAGTTTTATTCAATTTGATTAATCTTTGACTTAAAAAAATTGATTTAGGCCTTTAGGAGCACCTCTGACAGATTATAAGAGTTCGCAGAAGGTTTTAAGAAACTAATTGGTCAATTATTATTTTCTGTAATAAAAAAATAGTCTCAGACCTTGGGAATCCTATGAAATTAGGTCTAGGGTTTGCAGAAAAAAGGATTTGAGAAGGAAGATGGCTTTCTTCAGGTCTGAAGAGGTCTAAACTTCTTCAATTATTCAATATTTGTGATCAAAACAATCTTAGGCCTTTGAATCTATGAAATAATTCATAGGGTATGTAGAAAAATGGATTTGGGAAACTATAGAGGTTTCTTTTGGTCTGCTAAGGCTTCTATGCTAATTCAATTACTTATTTCTCTTTTTATGTAAGCACATGTCTTAGTACTTTGAGGAATACCTGGAGAAAGATGCATATTTGATTTGTAGAAGGGTTCTGGGGTTGCAGAAAGCTCTTATGAAGCTTCAAAGGTCTTTATAGTGCTTTGGAAGACTTCTGCAATGTCTTTGGCAACAAATTGGTTGAATTCTGATTGAAAATGGTGGATTATAGGTCGACAGATTTTTCTTTGGCACGAAAAGAGGTTGGCAATGCTTCTTCCATGGAAAACTGTAACAGAAATGATAAAAAGGGTGAAATGGGTGGCTATATGCATTTTCATCAAACAGTGTTTTAATATTGAATGCTCGGTCAATTAAAATGGGCATGTGTTTTAACAACGGTCAGGAGAAACTGTTGAGCGGTTTTCGCACTGGCCAAAGGTGGTTGGTGGTATTTTTTCTGGCGATGTGATCGAATGGGAATTAGCCAAGTAGCGAGGCGGTGGGCTGCAAAACCACAGATATCGCATGGTTGGTGTTATGCTAATGATTGGGCAATAAAATGTGCGATAGACAATAATGGCTGTCGGATCTGATCGTCATTAGGGGAATTTTGAGGTCTAAAATGGGCCTCCTAAGGAAAATATACAATCAAAATTCACTTTATGAGAACCAATCAGATTTTAGGGGATGACATTATCCCTAATGGTTGAGGTGGCATTACTTGAGTTAAAGGTACTTACTTGTCACATTCTCAATGGTGGATAAAAACTCATGATTAACCATGGTAGTGCTCTGAGTACTTTTAAAGTCAAAAGTAAAGTATTCATAATAAATGTCATTTCACACTTTTTGAATAAAAATATATTATTGTCCTTTCATATTTCCTGAAAGAAACAATGCATATCCCTATACATTTATTATATTAAATTATATTATATTATTTTTATATAGTATATTAACTACTTGTTATTATACAATTTAAATAATATAAATTTTAATTAATAACATATAATAGAATTAAGAATTTATAAATTTATATTTATATTTATATTTTAACTTATTTAAGTACAGAGGACAAATGCATTAGTTGTTCAATGATAATGACTTTTTCTTGAAAATCTCATCCTTATTTATAGTCACATCAATATAATTTTTTTTATTAATTTTTTTTTGGTATAACTTTTGAATTGAATTTAACTATGGTTACATGGATTTTGGTGCAAAAGGTAAATTGCAAATTCATAAATATTGTTTTATTGGTTTAGCTATTATTTTATTATTTCCTTAGGAGGCCCATTTTAGACCTCAAAATTCCCCTAATGTTAAGATCCAAAGGTTTGGATGATGCGATGGAGTTGTTGGGTTTTAAAAGGCGTGGGGCCCGGTAATTTAAGTTATGCAGTAGGGTTATACTGTATATGGTCGGGATTTGTAATATAACCAATGGGGTTAGGAAAAGTGTGAGTTATGTATAGGCGGGGAAAATATAGACCATAGGTTAAGAATAAAATGTGGGTTGGGAAATACATATGCAGGATTTATTTTAATACGAGATAAAGGTTTAATGTGGGGTTTAATATACTAAGTTAATGTTAATAAAATGAATGGGGGGTTAAATAAACTAAGTTCTTAACATAAAACTTATGTTAGGAGTGAATATTTACACAGTGGGTTCCAACAAAAATATTTAATCATTTAAAATTAGGATAAGGTTGTTTTAGGGTTTTTATGAATAAAAGAGAATTAATAAAGGGTTTTTACTTTTCCAAGAACAAATTTGCATTTTAACTTAGGAAAAGGGATTTTATAAGGGGGAAAAGAGTGAAATAAGGGGAAAGAGTAAAAATGAAGGGGATGGGGTATTTTTACAAGGGGAATAATTTTCAAAGGAAGTTAGTAAATGAAATGAACCATTTTCCACTATTCATGCCTTGTAAACTGATTTTACCTACCCATCAGCTACCCTAACATTTTTTTTTCATTTGCATGGGTGCGTTTGAGCTTGCAGACCCTTATTCATTTTTCTTTTAAACAACAAACTAACTAATTCTATCCTTGTTTCTTCCTCGTTATCACTCGCATTTTCCTTGAAGTTGTTGGGAAGTGAGGAAAGGGGTCCAAGGTAACCACAACCAACTTTAGGTACGTAACTAGCCAACTGCACTGTGAGAGGGCTCTCTCCTTTAAAATTTAGCTTTGTTTTGAAAGATATTAGGCTAGTTATAAAGTCTAGGGATTTTGATTGAGTTTGGATGATGGAATTCAATAGCTAAGGGTAAGATTGAGTAGTTTAGGCCATTGGGCTAATGGAGTAAAAAATATGGCTTAACTGGATTAAGTTTCTTAACAAAAGATGGTTTCACAGGGCAAGGTAATCAAATAGGGAAAAATTATAGATCTAAAGTGAATGGAATGAGCTCGAAATGGATGAAGGGCAATTAAGAATCCTTCAACATTTTCAAAAGAGGGAAACTTGGATGATTATTAATAAAGAGCAATCAAGAATTCTTTACTAAATAACCAAAATGAATAAACTTGAAAACATGAGCAATTAAGAATTCACTGTTTAAACTAGTTCAGAAGAAAACATTTAGAATAACAACGATTAAAAACAGATTGCACTTAAGCACTTTTTAATTTATTCCTTTTCGTTAATCATTCATATATGAAACACATATGGTATAATAAACAAATATAAAAACTTTAAACATAAGAGATAGATGACTTATTGATCCGTTGTCTAACACATGAATCCTGTAAAAAGTCTTTTGCATCAATTCCTCATCCAGCTAGCCATATGAAATTTGTCCAACAACACTTTATTCCAAAGTAATAAATGTTACAACAAAGTCTAAGATTCCACCTCTCAATATTCCAATTGAGGGAGTATTTATACAAAAATTATAAAAAATATCTCATAAAAAATTGAGATATAATCTAGGATGACTCATAAGTATTTTACAACAAACTAGAGACAGCTGGTCTCGTAGATAAGAGAAATGATAACTGATGTTGTGCTGTTTCCTTCTTTTGAGAATGTGCTAGAGGCAGGCCCTATGATTTGGCTTGTTGCTGTCCTCTTTAGTAACTCTGTGCTGGCTACTCTGTTTTACTGAGACTCTTTATCTGCATTGATACACTTTAACCTCTGTTTATCCTTTTATCTTTCTTATCATGACTTACTCTAGTAAATAAGCAAAAATTTATGTAAAGATAATATTTACAAAAGTTCCAACATTTCTTCCCACCATTTAGCTTCCGGTATTCTGGTTCTTTGTAGCTTCCTTAGAGTTTCATCTGTCTCTGTATATTTGAAGAAAGTAGGTTGGATTGGGAATAAATGATTTACCTCATGCTCGAGATAAAACAAATTTTCCAATCTGTCATGAATATTTTTGCCTGTAGGCAATGCTACTACTGATGAACTAGTTGAGGAACTGGCTTGATTGTCAGCATGCTTGTTCAATTTCTCAACATAACTTTCAAGGTCCATTAGTTTATCCTCTAAAACTAAAGGACTGGGAAATCCTTTATTCAACAGAATATCCAATCTTTTTATGAAGGCATGGATATCTTCTTGCATATCAGAGCATCTTCGTTCTAGATTCTGCATGAGGGTTCTTTTAGTAAAATCTCTTTTTATCTCCAAAATTGTTCCTGTCCTGTCTTGAATGCTGAGTTCTTCAAGTTGATATTTATTCTTAGTATTCAAAAAGTGTATAAGTTCATTGGCTTCTTCCGACATGTTTCCTAATTCTTCTCTTGATTTTAGAATTTCTTCCACAGCCAATTTAACTAAATCATTCTGTTCATACATTATTTGAATTGAGGGCCAGACATCATTTATTGACTGGATGATGTTGTCCCAAAGAATTTCTTTTATTTCCTTTAAAGGTCTCTCCAATGTGAGATCCTTCTCCAATGCTTTAACCAATTTTTCTAACCTGTTGACCTCTCTTGTTTTCTCTGCAACACTAATCTTTGAGAGATCATATTTCTGTTCTAATGTGGTGAATTGTACCTTTGTTCTTTGGAGCTCTGTCACTTGGAGTTTCAATTCCTCCATTGACTTTATTAATTCTTCGGTACTTAAATTTGAAGTATTTCCCTGTGATAATTCTTTTGGTTGACCTCTTGTAGATACACTTGTAATTACTTCAAGCTCTTTTTCAGTTTCATTAAGTTGCTCATTTAGTTTCAAGAGAAAATCCATTAATTCTTCTTAATAGTTTTGCTTTATGATTTCTACAATCTGTGGATGTCTTGAGGTTGGTAACTTCAGTTGCTTTCTCAATGCTACAATATCATCATCTTTTTTCTTGATCAAGGCTTCTATACCCTTGACATCTTTGGGGTTATGACCCAATCTAATAATTATTTCCTCCAAAGTCTTTATTCTGTTGTCCTTAGCCTGAGAAGAGGCTTTTTCAAGCTGCAATTGTGCATTAGTATTCTCCAAAGAATCCTGTAATTTATGGGTCATCATTGATTTATTAGTCAGAGTAGAATAAATCATTTCACCTGTTTGTTTATGCAGCTCAATCTGATCTAAAGGATGAATATCCTTAGCTATGACTTCAAAATTAGTTCTGATATAATCTGCAGCTGTTTGAGGCTGCTGCACTTTGGGTTTGAAGTGACTCATTACCATCTTACCCTGCTGGATGTCATAAGCTGACATCAATCTTTGTTGATTCTTAGGAGCCATTTTCAAATATTGATTGTAAACTTGAAGTCTTAGTGGATCATTTCTGGCCTTTATATTTATGAATGTCCTTTTGATATCCCAGGCATATTTTGCTGGTGGTTTGAAAGAAGATACTTATACACTCTGCTACCTTTGTAGCTCCTTTCTCTGTGAAGTAGTGGATGTCCCACTGATTGTACATGTTTGTTGACTGCCTAGTTCTTCTCTCCTCTGACTATCAGGGATTTCATGAACAGATTCTACTTCTGGAAGAGGATTTAATTTTTGTCTTTTAACATCAGGTTGTTCTGAAGATCCACTGATAGGAGTAGCTACTTCAACATCTCTTTTCTTACCTTTTTCTACATTTAGAGGAGTTTGCAAAACTGAAATTTCTGCCTCATTAATTTGAGTAGGAGAAGTTTGTATTTGGCCCTGTTATTTAGAAGTTTTAGGCTGTTCTGTCATTTAAAATTTCTCTGTAACTTTTATATCAGCCTCTTTCTCGTTCCCTTTAGATGCTACTATGGTTAATGCACTGATTTCCTATAAATTTTGTTGAGAAGTCCCAACAGAAGAAGGACCAATCCCTAGTCTTTGCACCTATCCAAAAGAGTCTAGGTCAAGTATTTTTTCAAGGTCTTTCATAACATTTTCAACACTGAACTATTCACTATCTTGTTCTATCAATGTCGCTTCCATCCATTCATCCATATTGGCATATTGTTCAATTTCTGGGATTCTATTATGAATGTATGGTGACAATTTGTTTTTCATCCTTCTATCACAAATAAAGCTGTTTGGGTCATAAGGTACCCAATAGAATTTTTTTTGTAATTTGAGATAGTCTTCTAAGATTCTTTTAGCTTCTTTTCCAGCATCCCTAGAGTTACAGACAAAGGGACCTAATTGACTCTTAATTCTGAGTCGAGCCTTTTTCTTTGCGTTGCAAAAATGGACTATGTCTGAATTGATCATCTGCCTGAAATACTCTAAGGCAAAGAGCCTCATTGGGACATATTTTGGCAGCTTGAAAGGGCATAACTCACACCCATATATTCTGATTTCTGTGTGTTTCTGGTATATGTACCAATCACCTATCCTGTATTGCTTTGAGAGTTGGAGAATTTTCTTTATGTCACTATTGACCCTAGGAGGGGAGACTCCTGTTAACAAGGTGGTTGCAGGATGCACAAATAGGTCAATGAAATCGTTATAAGAATAAGGAGAATCAGAGGAATTATGAGTGGTAGCAGACCAGAAGATTACGGACCTAGGATTTCCTTTGGCATCAAGTTTCTTGACCTGGAAAGGGAAACTTTCTGATTGGTAGTAAAGGATGAGATGGTATATAACGGAGGAATACTTGAACAATCTTTCATTCTCTAATCTCATGAACTAATCATGGATTTTATCTGCAATGTAGGAAGAAAAGTCATACTTGACAGCAGGGGGCTGTCCAGGGGTAAAAATTGACAACAATACTAGGGTTAATTGGTCAACATATTCACTAGTATTGAAACCCATTATAGAGGATATCATATTAAAAATAAGTTTGCCCACATTAGTGAAAAAGGTATAACCATAAGAGGGAGGGCCTTTGGGCTGATGTTATAGCAACATGAAGGTTTGGCAAAGGCGATTTAACTCTTCATGGGATAAATTGGCTGATTTCTCAAGTAATTCTCCCATGGAAAGGGGAGTCAAGGCTTGACCAGGTTGAAACTGTAACATTTCGTTGATATTCTGAGCAGTTATTGGAAAAAGGATGGTTTGACTCGGGGACAAAACTGCTCATTGTTTGGGATCATAATTTGCATGGCAGTAATTGATTATCTCAAGAAAAATGTGGATTGAAGGGAGAAGATACATGGGAATATTGGATTCCCGTAGTCCAAAAGTGTTAGAGCCGTTCAGGTGGTTATCTCTGCAGTGGCAAAAAATTTGAAGAGGATTTTCACTGAGGACAAGGTCTTTAATTTGGAAATCCATATCTACTAAAGGCAGATAGTCTAAATCTCTGTGAGGGGCATTTAGGGGTGCGACATTCAAAGCCATAGGAATTTCCATTTCTGGTTCTTGTGGATTCAGAAATGAATTCGGGTTTTGATGAAAAACGGGCACAATCACAGGTTTGGGAATGCAATTGTAGTTTTGGGATTTGAGGAATGAAATGAAGACCAGTCTTAAACCCTGTTTTAGTTTTTTCGTGTGGAATTAAAACAAAAACCAGGATTTTACAGAGTTCAATAGGAATTTGGGTAAATACTTGTTTTCTGGGAAATAAACAGTGACGAAAACAGGTGTTGACTGTGGCGGATGAATTCTGGAATACTTGACTGCAATTTTCCTCAGCAAGGTAGCGGTTGGCAAACTTCGACGGTTGATTTTGGAATTCGTTGCATGGAACACTGGTCACTGTATGAGATAGTGAAAATGACACGGGTTCATTTGTTTTATTCACAAAGTCAAAGGTTGGCGGGTTTTTATTTTTTAATTTTTAATGGATGACATCGGCAAGTACGGTGGTTTCGTCACGGGAAGCAAGTGGTAAACGATTTTCATCGCACAGCTTTTGGGGAAGGGCGGTTTTCAGCGGAGGGCGAGCGATTCCACACGATAGACGACACGTGGCGCGGCACTATTCAGAAAACCGCTTGGCCATCGCGCATTATCATTCGGATGAGGATGCACAGCGATATGAATGATAGCCGTAGATCTTAGATTGATCGATCGAACGGTTGTCAGGAAAGGAAGATGACGGGGAATCAATAGGGCGGGCCCAATGTGATTAAGTATGAATTAATCGCATCGCGGGCAATTATATTGGTGAGGAGTGTTTTTAATTAACCGTGAGGGTTAATTAACGTATTTTAAATGTGGCGGGGATGTGGGTTTATGATTTGATTAAATAATCAACATATTAAGGTTATATTTCAACCAACGGGGTGGGATATATATTATTTGAGAATTTTATTATTAAAGCAATACGAGAAAAGGGGAAATTCGCAGGGATTTAAATAATAAATTAGAAATTAATATGGAAAATGAACAGAAGCGCTAAGTGTAAAACATCAAGGTAATGTATTTAACTTATGCTTTTATGAATAGGGTTTTTATGAAATATTGCATAATTTTCATAAGTAAAATGGGATTTTACTTAGGAAAGGATTTTTTAGAAGTGAGTGAATGTTATGATGAATGATTTTAAGTACTTAGGCTTTTTCAATTATTGGGCCGAGGGTCCGGTCCCTCCAAAAGTCAAGGAAATGCCTTGAGCCCCTCTAATTTTCAAATACCTTAGTACTTAGGGGAAATTAGTGAAATTTTTAGGGAAAGATGAGAAGGGAAGTTAATAATTTTGACTTTGCTTTGCTTGAAATTCTTCCAATGTAGTGTCCGCTCTTTTCACTTGTAATGAAAGTAAATATCTAACACATCTAGAGTCATTATCCATCACATGTGGCTCCCATCAACATCTACCTACCCTACCTACTTTACCCTACCATTTTTTCTTCTTTATTAGGGTGCACTTAGACCGGCAAACCCTTATCACACTCTTTTCTTTTACATATAGAAATCTATTCGATTCTATCCTTATTACATCCAAGGGCTCGCGATTAAACTCGTTGAGCTCCTTTTTATTTACTCTACCTATCTACTTATCCTGCCAAGATTAAACTACTGGGCCGCATTTTATTCTCTATTTCTAAAACATAAAATTGAAAGATGAACTAGCCAAGCTTAAACTCCTGTTTGATCGTTCATAAATTGTAGCATAAGATACAAGCCGCACACAATTTTTTTATTTACATAAGAGAAAAAAGTAGTGGCATTTAGACTTCCGCACACTTTCCTCGGCCTTTCTTTGGTGGGGTTCATTTTCTTTACTTTTTTGGCCATTTTATTTTTTTTACCCTTTGATTTTTCGGGTATACCCTCTTACATTTTTTAAATTTTTTTACAATATGGAAAACCTTTGCAACAAGAGGAAGGTATGACCCATATTACATAGCTCATCAAGTCAATCATGATATATGAAACCTATTGGCATAGGAGTCTAACACTTCCAAGGGCTTAGATTAAACTGTTGAGAACCTTATTACTCTCTACCTAACTAGTGATCTGCCAAGATTAAACAGTTTGGCCAGATCTTTATTCTCTATCTATCAACATAAAATTTAGAGCATAAATGGTCAAGATTAAGCAATTTGACCTTCATGGATTGTGGCATTTTTAACAAGCGGCACACAATATTATTTTGCAAAGTGAAGTAAATAGTAGTGGCATTTGAATTTGCATCACTTTCATGTTTTATTTTTATATCTTTTTTTTTAGGGTCCAATTTTTATTCTTTTTTTATCTTTTTTCTTTCAAGTCCTTTTATTTTTCTTTTAGGACTTTTATCCTCTTTTCATTTTTTATTTTTATAATATGGGAAAACAATTTTTTAGAAAGAAAAGTATGTACATATTACAAGACTAATCAAAGTCAATTCAAAATTATGAATCATATTATTATAAGACCTTAACACCTTGAAGTTTATGGGATAAATGACTTGTACATAATTTGCCTTAATAATTTCCTCAAGTTACAACCATGGAGTGATGTTTTCATCTGAGGATGAACATTAGCCAAGAAAACCAAGTATGTGCATAAGTTTAAATTGGTATGTTTATTTATGAACTTAATTGAAATAAATATGCTGCTAGAAATGAATATATAGTGATAGGTTCTACAAGATGGATGTAGACTAATGTTTAATATATGAAAGTATGCATGTATGTCTCGTGGAGTTGTTGTGTGCATCTGAAATTTGTGTGAAGACAATTATCCTAGAAATGAATATATAATGATAGTTTCTACATGATGTATGTAGACTAATGTTTAATATATGCATGTATGCATGTATGTCTGGTGGAGTTGTTGTGTGCATGTGAAAGTTGTGTGAAGACAATTATGGATGTAGACTAATGTTTAATATATGCATGTATGCATGTATGTCTGGTAGAGCTGTTGTGTGCATGTGAAAGTTGTGTGAAGACAACTATCCTGCGCAGAGAAATGAAAATATAATGATAGGTTCTACAAGATGGATGTAGGCTAATGCTTAATATATGCATGTATGCATTTATGTATGGTGGAGCTGTTGTGTGCATGTGAAAGATGTAGGTTCTACAAGATGGATGTAGACTAATGTTCAATATATGCATGTATGCATGTATGTCTGGTGGAGTTGTTGTGTGCATGTGAAATTTGTGTGAAGACAATTATGTATGTAGACTAATGTTTAATATATGCATGTATGCCTAATGGAGTTGTTGTGAACACATGAAAGTTGTGTGAAGATAATTATCTTGCACACAGAAATGAAAATATAATGATAGGTTCTACAAGATGGATGTAGACTAATGTTTAATATATCAATATATGCATGCATGTTTGGTGGAGATGTTGTGTGCATGTGAAAGATGTTCGAAGACAACTATCCTGCACACTAGTATTATTCATGATAGGTTCTACAAGATGGATGTAGACTAATGTTTAATATATGCATGTATGCATGTATGTTTGGTGGAGCTGTTGTGTGCATAAGTGTGTTACCACAAGCGACAGTATTAAGTTCTTGGGAGAAGAAATTAAAAATCACGTAATCAATATAAATCTATATCTCAATAAATAGCATATCAATATTAATCTCAATGCATATCCAAGTCTGCTAAAAATAAAAAGGCCTGAGAAAATTTTACATAATCTAGGAACTTCAGAAAAATTTCAAAATCTTAAATCTATTTCTAAAATGATATTTCACTGTATTAACCAAAAATAAAATAATCAAATTATACCAAGTATCTAAATTGTTAACCAATTTATTATGATAAAAAATAATTTGAACCTCGTGACTATTAGATGAGGGTGATGATGTTGAGATTTATTAGATGAGGTTGATGATGTTGAGATTTAGAGGATCAATATTTCTCATGTTTGGGTTGTTGTCTTTGGTGTTGCTTCAATTTTATGGCCATGGAAACTCAACTTAAACAACTGAATATCAGAATACCTTTAATGTTGTTTACCATTAGTACTACCCTAATTAAAAGTAAGCTTCTTAATACATAGTCTTAGTTACCTATATGATTGCAACTCTTAATGGGAAGAGATCTAACAAATAAGTGTAATAGAAGTATTAAGGTTAAACAGTGAATACAATGGTACTTATACTGATAGTTACAAGGGTCATGCTTCACTTACCACTATTAAAACATAACCTCCAAGCTGTAAGTTGATCTTAACTAGTAAGCTTCTAGTAATCAATGATGCTCGAACATAATGGATATATAATATAGTTATGATGATTCTCACTAAGCTGATTAGTACTAGTGATTCTGAAGTATCAACATAATACATCATGTATCTCTTAAGGAAACACAATAACCTTTAGTGAAACCAAATAATAATGAGTACTAAGTGTGATTCGAATGAGTGATTACCATTATATTTACCCAAATGTGAATTAATATGGATATGTAAGCTCTATACAGATAAACACATGGTTTAATAGAGTATAAGAAAATCTATCTTACTCCTACTATATAAGAAAGAAAATGACTGGGTGATTTACAAGCATTCAGTTAAGAACAGAGCTCAATCAAGCTTAATTATGGAAAGAACGATATGTATTTCTTGTTTGACCAGTGTAGTCATGAAGCTTAGTACAAGCATCTAATTAATGAAGATGGATAGGTATCATGAGCTCAAGTATGGAAAGAACGATATGTATTTCTCATTTCACTAGTGTAATCATGAAGCTAAGTACAAGCACCTAGTTAATGAAGCTGGATAGGTATCATGCTTGATCAAAATTACCAATAATTTTGTAACTTATCACCATTACTAATCTGATATCCTTGTTATAGTATCACAATTGGTAAATAAAATTAAATAAAATTGTCAAGATATATACATCTCACACAATTTATTAAATTTTAAGTCAATAAAAATAATAAAATAATAATCCTAGAAAAATATTATCGAACCCTAGTATGCATATATCCACTGTAGATGTATGGAGGTTTGTTGACTTTTTGGATGGATAACCACTTTTCATTCTCCAAAAAATAAGTTTGGCCTGAATATCTATCTATGGTTGTGATTTGAGGAGTGTGAAGCTTTAGAAACTGAAATAAATGTGGTTGTGATGTGTTTCCCTTCCCGACTCTCTGCGCTCATTTCTCCTCCTCTCATGCTTCTGGGGCACTCATCTCTATAATGATGGAGGAGTTTTCTTAATGATGGAGGAAGTATTGGTTTATTTATCTATTTTTCCTTTTAGACCCAGAGGTGTCTTTTTTAAAAAAAAAAATTCCCATTCATTACTTGTTAACTTGATCACCTATGTTGTTGCCAGATTTTTCTTCTAGGTTATACTGCCCTTACAAGGGCATTGACTCCCTTGGTCACACGCAGTCAGTGTTTGGTAAAAATTTCGTGAATCCCTCAAGGGAAAAAATAAGGTACTATTGTTGAAGGTCCTTTAAGGACATGTTGAAGATCAGATATGGAAGAATGAATATTAGTCACTATTAAGGGTGGCGGGGTGGAGCTAGGCTGAGGATTGCATCCCTAAACAACTAAAAGTATTAGTGTTCTGGAAGGGTTGGTTTCTGGTGAGTTGGTGCTCATGAGATAGGGTTGGTTCTCATTGATGTAACGTAGCATGGAAGAATGATCATGAATTTAGTCATACCTTTATGCTTGTTTTTGGGCACTTCATTGAACTTGTGTTTTGATTTGCAGTTACAGATTTAACAGAGCATCATATTAAAACCATTTATTAGCTTGGTTTCATTTCTTCTACAAACCATCTTCTTGCAAAAATGTTACTTGGTTATGAAATCTGTTTGGTAGGAGTGCCCAGACAATTTTTTTTATTAAACATAGCAAGTTACTTGGCCTGTGACAATAGAGAGGATTGTGTTCCATTGAGATGTGCAAACATTTAACAGAGAAATCAAATCAAGAGAAGAAAAGTGTAAAGGCGTGTGATGTGAACACTGAAAAATATCAAGATCTGGTCAACTAAGGTAAAGGCATCTGCATATTAAAACCTTTTATTAGCTTAGTTTCCTTTCTTCTCCAAATCATCTTCTAGCAACAATATTACCTAGTTATGAAATATGTTTGGCAGGAGTGCCTAGATAGATTTTTTTATTAAATAGAGAAAGTTACTTGGACAATGAAAATAGAGAGGATTGAATTCCATTGATATGTGAAAAAATTTGACAGAGAAAGCAAAGAAAGAGGAGCAAAGTGTAAATATGTGTGATGTGAACACTTCAAATTATCAAGACCCAGTCAACGAAGGTGAAGGTATTTGAGGAATTTTAGAGGGATGCCAAGACTACAATTTCTAGGGGTCAGCTCCCTGTGAGTTGGTGCTAACAAGACAGGATTGGTGTATTGAAAATATTGGAGTCCTTGGCTGGTTGGTGTCAACATATTTCTAAGTCAGTTCTCATCAAGCTAATTAGATTTGTGTCTCAAGCAGGTTTCATCCTAGTAGCTGTTGTAAACATTGGGTTGGTGCCCATTGAATTAATAAATGAAGATTCTCCTTTTTCAAAATTATGTTTACTATGTATTATCCTTGTTTTTTCATTCACTATTGATTGGATAATGTGTTAATGAATAGAAATGAATAAAATGAACAAAACATCTTGATTAATAATTCACTCCCTTCTTATTAATCACCAAGTGTGCTAACATAAGAGAAAAGACAAGAAAATACATCACCATTCATCCATGAAGAAAAGGCATCAAAGGGTTTTTTCGTCTATTTGGAAATTCAGAGACGACAAGATAGCGAGATGAGGAGGTCGTAATGAGAAAAAAACAAGATGAAGAGGAAGTAGATTGTCGAGGACATCCCAAGGACGCAGATTACAAATAACCTACTAACACAAAATAAAAATTTAAAAAAAAATTAAGTAAAAAAATTAACAGAGAATTACCAGATCATAACCTTCTCAATTCCTCACTCGTGCAATAGCAAAGACAAACACGAGCAGAAAGCGAGACGATGAGGTAGCAGATCACTGAGGATGTCACCAAGGACGCAGATTACAAATAACCTACGAACACAGAAAAAAATTAATTAAAAAAAACAATAAAAAAAGAAATAAAAAAAACATAACTAGAAAACAAACCTTATCACCTCCTCGCACCCACAACAACAAACAAAACACAAGCAGACAGGAATATGACAAGGCAAAAGATAGCCGAGGATGCAGATAAAACAAACAGACAGCAACGGTAACAAACGATAACGAATATGAAACTTGTTGTGGTCTCAAGGCCGATATATTTATAAGAAAAAGTTAGATCAAATTATTTTCAAAAGTTCCGCTAATCTAATAGTTCGGCCAGACTATTAGTTCAGCTAAAATTTTGTTGTTTCTTTTCCCATATCCAACCAAAAATATGTTTACCCACACCGTCAATGCGCCATCAATGTAAATGACAACATTAGTTCGGCCAAATTAATTTCAAAACTTCAGTCGAACTTTCTAACAGTTCGGTTGAACTTTTATAAAAGTTCAGCCGAAATGTTGGGAAAATAAAATTTCCAACAGCGTTTCTCATGAAATTGTAACCCACCTTCACATTTTTACCTTGAAGTCAAATTAAGGAATTCTCCATTTCTCCTTAGTTTCTACTTAACCTTTCATTTGTTCTATTTCATATTCATTTAAAAATTTTGGAAGATCCAACTAGTGCAACCTAGCTTTCTATGTGAAACTCCTTCAAAGTTTGATATAGATCCAATCAATGTTTAGACTCCATATCCTAATGGAATTATAGTATTTCAATCGACCAAACCATCCAACCAAAACACAAACAAACAAAAAAAATTTCATGGTAATAAATAGCCCAAAAATTATATAAAACAAAGCTAAAATTTACAGAGAGTTCCCTCTCTGAACCTAGTAGGGCTAGATCCCAGCCTCCAAAGTGGTTTTGATGTTTTCCTCTGTGCTTACTCTTGAACTATCATAAATTATAGAACGATAACATAGTGGCGACCATACTATGGGAAAATTGAAAATAATGTAATTTTCTTCGAATTCATTCCCATGGTTAGGAAAAGTGTATAATAGGAACATTTCAAGAGATTGTTTCATTTTCATTTTTGTAAATAATAAGTGTGTGTGTGTGTGTGTGATTTAGATTTTAATTCTACCTCCCAAACGAGCCTACACTAGATCTCATCTTGATCCCAAACCTGCAGCTATTATTGATAATCCTGAAAAATTATTGAGAAGAAAAAGTATAGCTGAGAGCCAAGGAAGTAGCATTCCCCCCCTTAGGGCAGATTATCTTCCAAAATATTTTGTTAATTTACAATATATTGAATTTGATTTGTCTTTTGAACATAATTTAAATAGAAATAAGTCAGCCAACTCGGTAGGCCAAACTGTGGTAGATCAATCTACCTTAAGATGCCATTCTATTGAAGTACAATCTTCCTAACCCGATCTTGATCTTCAAATCCTTCAAGATTTTGATAAATTGCAGGGTTTAGTTTTAGGCCTTGACCTTTCTGTACATGATGCATACATCCAAAAATCTGTTGAACTCTCTGCCTTAACTTATTTTGCAGTTTCATCAACTTCATCACAATATGTTCATCCAAGATAACCCAATCCCACTCCTTCTGTAGTTTCCACTACCACCCCTATAATCTCTCACCAAGAAACTAAAACTCCATCTTCTCCCTAATCTTCACCCATAATTCAACCTACATCTTCACCACAACCTCAAACTTAAGTTCAACCTTCACCCTTGATTCAACCTCTACCTTTGAATCAGCCTCCACCTTTCATCCAATAACCACCTTTAATCAATCCACATATTGTCCATCCTCATATACCCATAATGGCAACAAGATATGCTCCACTTCTTCTTCAAGTTCCTTTGTCGAACATGCCACAAAAATATCAAACAAGGATCCCCCAGTTTGATGGAAATGGACCTATTACTGCTCAAAAACATGTAGATAGGACAAATCATAGTTTTGATCTTCAAGAAGTAGATGAAGAAAATTTTAAAATGAGGTTATTTTTTCAAATTCTTACTGGAGAAGCCTTAACACCTACTAGCATTAATTATCTCCTTGCATTTCATCAGTCATTCCTAAATATATAGGAAGTGAAATAGAACCCTATTCAGATTCTATCAGAACATGAAAGTATTAGAAGGGCGCCCAAGGAAAGTGTCTAGGATTATTGCACTAGATTAAATAGCATTTACAATGCAATTCCTACAAACATTAAACCACCACAAGGTTTAGACTTAATAAATTCCTAATGGATTTGAGGCATACATGTCTTATCAACTGAGAGAAATAAACTCTGCAACCTTAGAAGAAATGCAAAGAGATGCAGCGAGTGTAGAAGCCAATTTTTTATCAAAAAGAGCTAGGATAAGAACTGAAAGGAGAGTGACAATGAAAGAAGAACACTCAACATCTTTTTCTAATGCCAAAATATATTCTTTAGACAGAACAATAGAAATAATGATGGAAATGATTAATTTAACAGATAGAGCTGTCCCAAGAGAAAACCAACCTGGCCCTCAAAACCATAATCAAAATGTTAGGAGAAATCAACCACAAATAAAACATAGGGAACAAAGGGGATTAGAAAAATAGATTATACCTACTTTTCAAGAGAATTATTTTTATGATTAAGGGTAAATAGTTGAAGAGGCAGAAGATAAATAAATAAATTTGATGGATATTAACGATGATGAAACAATTTTTCTTACTCGGGAAGAACAAGAGATTTTTAGCTTTCTCAAACTGAGCTTGATTCCGGGGAATCAGATGATTACAAACAAGGATTGAGAATGCTATTATGGAAGTTCATAGACAGTAAAACCTTATGAGTAAGAAAGCTTCAGACACCCCCAACAAAAAGAAATATGATATTCCTGCTAAGAAAACCTCTGATACTATTGTTAAGAAAATCACAGGCAATCCTACCATGAAAAATACTGAAAATTCAGGCAAAAGGACAGTAGAAACTCCTTCCAAAAATATAGTTGATAGTGCTTCTAAAACTACTCAAGCTGATATCCCAACCACCAATCAACTAAAAGAACCTATCTTAAAATATGTTGCTAAAATTTTTGATTTCCTAAACATGAGAAAGGTTCAAACATCCTTCGATATTGAGAATGAGTTATCAAAACTCAAAATTCCCATTCCTCTAGTAGAGTTAATGAAAAAAAATATGTATAGGTCTCAAGTAATGAAAGATCTAACTATAGGGGAAAACACATATACTATCAATTTGAATGTTGATCACCCTGAACTCTTATTTAAACCATAAGTTGATGGAAAACCCCAGGAAGGAGGTGTTCCTCCATTCTATGTTAGCATAAATGTTCATGATAAGACTCTCCATAATTCCATGTTAGATTTAGGTGCTTCACATAAATTAATTCCTAAATATGTCATGGAGAAACTAGGACTTGCCATTACCAGACCATATAAGGATTTATATTCTTTCGATTCTAGAAAAGTAAGATGCCTAGATCTTATCAAAGATCTTTGTGTTACTTTAGCTAAAATCCCAGCCAAAATTTTGGTAATGGATATAGTGGTTGTAGATATACCCCATGAGTATGGCATGTTGTTGTCACACTCATGGGGAGAAAATTTACAAGGGACCCTACAAATGGATATGACTTTTTCTACCACACAACTATCCTCTTTATTCTATCCATTCATATTTAGATTCTTTCATTCTCTATAATGATGGAGATATCAACACTCAGGTTACTAAGTAGAAATTGATATATGTGAAATAGATGAAAACCAAACACAAACAGTGGAACAAGGTACTCAGCTTGAACCTCTTTGGAACATGGACTTTGATGGATCTTGTAGCAAAGATGGTTTTGGAGCAAGAGTGTGGGTTGCAAATACAAAAAATAATCATGCTGAAGGACATTCATACAAGCTTAATTTTCAATGCACTAATAATATAGTTGAGTATGAATCCCTTATACTAGGATTACAATTATTGAAAAAACTGGGTGCAAAAATAATTTCCATTCATGAGGATTCCAAGCTAATAACCAAACAAATTAAAGGAGAATAATCCGCAAAACACCCTAGATTAAGAGCATACATAAATGTCGTGTTGGATTTTCTAGAGAGTTTTGTGGAATATGACCTTTTTGCAATCCCTAGAAATCAAAATATCCTTGCAAATAGTCTGGCTTTTTTAGCCAAAACCTATAAAATGCCTCATCCTAATCGAAAATATACAATGGAAATGAAACATTGACCAACTATTCCAGAGAACATTCGGTATTGTCAAGTGTTTGGCAATGATAAGAAAATTGAAAATTTTTTGCAATCCAAGGATGAGTTTGAAGAAGATAGTATAGATATAGAGTGTGCTTTAGAAGATAAAATAGTTGTACATTCTGATTTTTAAAAAAAAATTAGACAAAATAGATGTAAATACACATGTAGATAAAACTGTAAATAAAGTAGAATCACTTGAAATAGATCAAGAGACAGAAGAATTTGAAATACTTCAATTAAAGCATAATTTTTTACCTAGAGGTTTTTTTCCATTAGAAGAACTATTTGATTTCAATGATGTAGCTAAGAAACCTAAGATTGAGCCCATAGGGGCAGATGTAGAAGAATGCAACATAGGTAGTGAAAAAGACCTAAAAATGATAAAACTGTCCAAGTCCCTACCACTTGTTGAAAAACAAAAATACATTTCTTTGTTTAAATAATTCACCGATGTCTTTGCCTAGAGCTATGAAAACCTCAAAACTTATGATACTAGTATTATACAACATAAAATTCCAATTAAAGAGGATCAGAAACCCTTTAAGAAAAAACTTCAAAGAATATATCCAGTATTGATGCCTTTAATTGAGAAAGAAATCAAGAATATGTATGATGTTAAAATCATAGTTCCTCTTAGGTACTCTAAATGGGTTTCCAATATAGTACCAACAAGGAAGAAAACAGGAGAAATCAGATTATGCATAGATTTTAGAAACCTTAATAAAGTCTGACTAAAAGACAATTACCCTTTGCCAAAGATGGATCACATTTTACAAAAGGTAGTTGGACCTAGTAGGATTTCTTTATTAGATGGTTTCTCAAGCTACAACCAAGTTTTGGTTCACCATGATGATCAAGGTAAAAAAAAAATTACTACTCCATGGGGTACCTTCATGTATGTGAAGATGCCCTTGTGTTAATGAATGATGGAGGCACATTTCAAAGGTCAATGGATATTGCTTTTGGTGATGAAATTGGCAGATTTATTGTTATATATCTAGAAGACATCACTGCTTATTCCAAAACTAATGAAGAACATTCGTTACATCTGAGAAAAGTTTTTTAGAAATGTAGGAGGTTTGGAATTTCACTAATCCTAAGAAAACACATTTTGGACTTGAATAAGGAAAATTTCTAGGTCATATCATTTCTAAATAAGGTATTAGGGTTGATCCCATTAGAATTAAATCTATCTTGAAAATTATTCATCCTATAAACATTAAGGAACTTCAATCATTTATTGGAAAAGTAAAATTCCTAAGAAGATTCATTCCCAACCTTGTAGAACTTCTCAGAAACATAACACATATGCTGAAAAGAGATTTAGAAATAGGATGGAACATTGAAGCTAGGAAATCATTTGATAAAGTAAATTAAGAATTGACAAAAGCACAAGTCCTGATCAGTCCATATTTTACCAAAGATTTTATAATCTTTTCATTTGCCTCTGAACACACTGTTGTAGGTGTTATTCTATAGAAAAACAACAAGGGATATGAAAATCCCATTGCATTCTTTAGTAATGATTTAAGGGATGCTACATTGAAGTATAACATAATGGAAAAAAAAATCCTTTGCGCTAATAAAAGCAATCAAATATTTCAGAGTATATATTCTCCATTCCCACACAATTTCTTATGTACCAAATTCCGTGGTTAAGGATATTTTAACTCAAAATGGACTAGATGGTAAAAGAGGTAAATGGATTTCCATCATTCTTGAATATGACATAGAAATAAAACCCACCATTCTTATTAAAGGACGGGTACTAGACAAATTGATGGTTTAGTCTAATTTTCATGCGTTGGATATCAACTTTGTAGTTGCATTAGATGATCAAGAGGAGTGAGCAACTCCACAAATTGATGAGGCTTTTATGACCTCACCCTGGTATGCAGACCTCATTTTTGTTTTATTCAATTTAAATTCTCCTCTTGGTTTAACTAGGGAAAAGGCTAGATTTCTAAAGTTAAAAGAAGTGAAATTTTGCATCATAGATAATATTTTATATTGGAAATATGTTGGTGGTATTTTACTAAAATGTCTATTGAAGGATGATGCAGAAAGAACCATGCAGGAATTTCATGAAGGTGACTGCAGTGGACACTTGTACTGGAAAACCACTACTAACAAGATCCTTGGAGCAGGTTTTTACTGGACTACCATTTTCCGCAATGTCCATAAGAAAGTAACCTCTTGCCACAAATTCCAAATATTTGAGGGAAAAATAAAACTATTTCCTCTACCTTTAAAACCCACATCTGTTGAAAGCCCTTTCCAACAATGGGGTCTGGATTTCGTTGGAGAAATCCATCCACCATCCTCTGCCTAACACAAATGGATCCTCACAACCACTGACTACTTCACCAAATGGATTGAGGCCACACCTTCCAGACTAGCAACTGATGTTGTAATTATTAAATTTCTGGAAACCAATATCCTATTAAGATTTGAATTCCCAAATAAACTCATTACAGATAATGTTGCACAACCTTTAAATCCAAGAAAATGATAGATTTTCTGCAGCATATATCATATTACTTTGGGACATTCAACTACTTATCACCCTCATAGTAATGGGTTATTTGAATCCTCAAATAAAATTTTTGTCAACGTTATCAAAAATCTGCTAGAAGATAAAAGAAAGTCGTGCAACAACAAGTTGATAAATGAACTTTGGGCTGATAGGCTTACTACAAAGAAATCAATTGGCATCTCACCATATCAATTGGTTTATGGGATGGATGTTGTTTTTCCATCTTCTTTAGGAGTTCCAATTATGAAGATAATTCAGGATTTGTAGGTTGACCCAAATGATACTCAAAGGAGGATAAATCAGACCATTCAACTACAACAATCCACGGAAGAAGTCTACAATAAAACACATGTTATCCAGGAGATGTCAAAAATATTTTTGACAAAATAACTAAAGTAGATGATTTCAATTTAGGTGAAAGAGTTTTAAAATGGGATTCCATAAGAGAGGACAAAGGCAAGCATGGGAAATTTTACAATCTGTGGAAAGGACCATACATCATTTATGCTTTCAGAGGTCACAATGCATTATATATCAAAGATTTAGATGGAACAGAAATGCTTAGTGGACCTGTGAATGGCATAATGTTGGAGCATTACTTCTCATAGCAATAGAAGTTTTTATTAAATGAAATAATTGTAAATATAATTGTATTTACTATTTTGATTCAGTAACCTATTAACAGAAGTTAACGCCCAGAGATAAGGCCCTAATATTTTGATTGATATGCTACCATAATTACTACAAAAAAAAAAAGAAATAAGGTGCAAAATTTGCTGAAATAGAACATTCAAGGCTACTGATCAAAGGTTCTTGGCACCTCACATGGAGTGTGCCATCCCAATATGGAGCCAGTGTTAGGGTCCTATAATTTATAGGATCTCAAGGTGATTGAGTATTTTATCTAAGATATTTGATATTGTAAATAATTTTTTAATTTTCAAATGATTTCCAAAAAAATTATAAAATAAAATGAAAAGAGGGTGTTTTAAAAAAATGAATAAAAAGAAAAAAGAAAACGAAAGAAAAACATTGAAAAAGAATAAAAATGAGATCAAAACCCCACAAAAGAAAAAAAAACAAAATAATGTTGAAAGTGCTACAAATTTAAATTCCACTACCACGGAAAATTTTAAGAATGGAAAAATATTTTGAAGTTTAAAAAAATGGTGAATCTCACTAGTACAAAATATGCAAACTATAAATTGTCTATTGATGTATTTGTAAAATTATTGAAATTTATAATTATTTTATATATACTCTCTATATAATGTTGGCGATTTTTAACATAAAATAATTTATATTGTAAAATTAGGACGAATCATTTTTATAAAGAATGGAAATTGGCGAATCTTTTTTTTGGAAAAAACATGGAAAATTAGCCCACCTACGAATATAAGCCCCTAAAATTTTCCATGTCCACTACTGATAGGTAGTTTCTTTCTGTCAAATAAAGTAAGGTTGTGTGCAACTTGTTTAAAATTCCACAATGACTATTTATTTGTTTAATCATATAGCTTAATCATGGTTAGACAAGCTTAAAGTTATGTTAATTAGACTAGAGAATACATATTTGCCAAACAGATTAATCTTGGAAAATCAATACGTAGGTAGAAAATGACATTAGTTCAATTGTTTAAACTGAATCAATAGGAGAAATAAGGGATAGGATTGAATATATTTTAGTTTTCATAAGAAGAAAATGTGGGTTTTCTAGTCTAAATGTACCCCTTGGGAAGAAATAAAATGTTAGTTTAGAAAAGAATTAGAGTTAAAAGGGTGTATAGAAATAGTTTCGTTTTAAAAATATCCATATTTTCACTTTAGCCTAAGTTTCAAGAGCATTATATAAATAGGAGGAAAGGGATAATGTATGTTTCATATATATTTTATCCAAAATTTTCAATAAAAATCAAATTTCATGTCCCGACAAACTATTTTGTCGTGACATGGTTAAAATAAGCACACTTCTCAGCCGTAGGATTATTCCCCTGCTAGGTCCTACACTACATGGCCTCCTCTCCACATTTCACACCCCCCCCCCCAACCTGAAACCGCTAACCTCTCCCAACCCCCTCCGAAAACCACTTCCCCTCATCTCTTTCCCACTATCCCTACCCTGATTCTTCTGCAACTATCCTTCCGCCACATCTCCTAACCATTTCCCAATGAATTGTTTTCCCACGAAGCTTATCAGTTGAAAATTTATTTCTCTCAGGTAACCGTTTGAATCTAACGAACCCACACCAACCTGAAACAAAAAACCCACCATTCCTTTAAAACCTTGAACCTGACCCATTTTCACCTTCTGTTGCAAATTCGCTGCGAATTGATTTTAATTTTCAGGTTTTTTAGTACGATGCTAGCTTCAACAGCCAATCAGCTAGTGATTGAGCCTCAACAGTCCTTTTTCCCTCTCCTTATTAGCTACAAAACTACAATACAATCTCGATAAACCATTCATCCCAATTCTGTTAAATTGTTCATTGATAAAGATGCCTCTAAAGAAGAAGAACCAGGAGGACCCTGCCAATCCCTTAGTTCATCCCCCAATTGATTTACCCCTTAGCTGATAGAGACTACAAAATATTCGAGACACGGTGCAAGTTTGAACTCTTCGAACTCTATTGTTGGCTTGAATAAAAATATGTAGTTAAAACCAATGAAATTGGACTTTGCGAGTCCAATCTCTCGCACTATAGTTTTCCTCAGACATTCCATTCTATAGAATTCACCAAAATTTGTGAAGCTTGTTCTGTTCCTAATAAACAAGAAATTATAGCCCCTAATAGTGAAATCCTCTTCACCATCATTGCCAAATCCATAGACCAGATGATGCATGCCCCCTCTATGGAAAATAGTACACCATTTTCATTAGAAGACCTGACAGAACTCTACCAAAGCTTGATTTTTCCAACAGAGCTAGGATTTTTTACCCTTTCCTACCAGAAAACACCCGATTACCTATGAAACATCCACCATACCTTTCCTCAATATTCCCTGATCAAGAAAAACAAATTATAACTGTAATTTCATATATTCTGGGTTATTATTCTGATCGGTGGGTAAATGAACCCATTTTAGGTTTCCTTTCCATATTTTCCAAAGATAACATACCTTATATTATCTTTAATTTTAGTCAATTTATGGGTGATACCATTAATGAACAATTTCTTAAGTTTCAAACTGACGAAGTGTTCAAATACACTTCAATTTTGGTCTACATGATTTTATATTATCAAGCATATAGGTTTAAATTTTCCATGCAGAAGTTAGATGAAGAGGCCAATCAGGAGTCAGTTATATTTTGGACTTCTCTAATGATGAAGGAACATGAAGAGCTTACCTACAAGCAATATATTGAACAATTTTTCTAGTGATCCATGAGTGTACTAAACAGTTTAGCAGAGCCTAGAATCAAAGAGGACATTAAAATAATTTTTCATTTAATAAACCAGGAAATGACTAGAGACTAGTACTTGTACCAGAACTACATAGATATCAGTGTATGGACGCGATTTGGCACCATAAAAGCTCCAAAAATACCTCCCCATGAGTATTTTTGCACTTGAATACATCAGAAAAATGCTAAAATATGATGAGATACATTTTTTTTCAACCAAAAAGAAATCACAATTAAGGATCAAGACATAAATTGGATCCTTCATATGTAACAGGAGATCAGTAGAAAGAAGCAGATAAGCTTCTCAAGGAGATGAAATTCAACCTAAGTTTTACATGGTCTTATGACCCTCTGGGAATTATTTCCAAATTGAGAGTAGAAAATAACACTACCGCATACACTCATACCCATAGGCTTGAAATTGAGAGGTATGTGAACCAACAAACTTGGGCAGAAAATACCTTACATGAAGTTGAGGAGCAACTTGTTTCTACATCCACATCATAGACTCCTGTTCCATAGGAGAAAGAAACTAAAATAGAGAGGGAAGAAGAGCCACCTTCAGTGACTGACAGTGTAGGGAAGGAATTCAAAATCATGTACAAGAAGAGGAAAAATTTGAATCCAAAAGTAGATGCAGAGAAAAGTTCAGAACAAGAAGTGGCCATGATAATAAACGAAACGTAATATTCTTCTCAGGCAGGTGGAAAGTTTGTTCATCTCCCATAGTGTCTTCAGTATCCCAGGAGCAACAAGATATTGTCGAGACTACCAAATTTGTTCAAGGAGATAAAGAGAAGATTGTTTTTGATAGATTCAGAGAAATAAAATTTAAGAATGAGATTCTTAAGAATAACACATATCCTCAGTTTTGGAAGCAGACTTCCAGCTCCAAAAGTAGGCTATTATCGGTTTTTGACTCAATTTAGGGAAAGATGCAGATGGCCTTCCTCGAGGGCCTTCCTCGAGGCCCAAATTTCACAGCCTAAATCAGCATCAGATTTCAAGAAGACAACTCTCTAGTTTGATACGAAAGATGTTCATCCCATTGACCAAATGGAGATGCATTAAAAAAATAGGTGAAATGATTTTCTCCACTCTAACCAACACTACTATGCATGTTTCTAAATTGCAGGTTTCACTTTATAATACTCAGTCATAGTTGAAGATGGAGAATATTTCTTATCTTGTAAAGGAATTTGGGATTAAATCCTTAGAGGATTTAGTAGTGAATTTGGGTTATGTTCTTGCAAAAATGAAAGGTGCAGAGGAATTGATCAAGAAAAAGAATGTTATAATTGCAGCATTGAGGAAGAAATTGAAGTCACCAGCCACTGAAGATCCTCTCACAAAGGATATTTAAAGACAAAGACTCAGAAAAGTGACATGATGAAGCTAATCATGGAACAAAATGCTCAGATAAGACAAATGGAAACTAAGCTAGAGAAAATGAAAAAGGAAAAGGAGAAGAATGCCAAACTATCCATGATTCCCCTAAATTTTGTACCTCTTACAACAATTCCCACCACAACAGCTGTAACCTCCACTACACCTACTATACAATCTGCTAAGGGTGCTTAAAAACTAAAAAAAGTTGTGGATAATTTTTCAATTCAGACAGAATAAATTAAAAAATTGCAGGACCAAGTCAAGGCACTACAAGACCAGAAGACCAGGAGTGAAGCTTCATACTTTGCTGAAGCTTAGAGAGCTCAGAATCTGATTGAGAGGCTATAGAAATCTGAAATGGAATCAACTATTAGATAGACCTTGGCCCAAGACAATAAAATTATTTGGATTGATATTATGAATTCTATGGATGAAATTTGGCCATGTATTCAAATCATCTTTGAGCAAAAATATTTGATTAAGAAAGCAACAGAGGCCATTACAGAGATTAAAGAACAGTTTCGAGACATGTCTGCCACAGCTACAAACATCATTAAGTTCCTAAATTCTAATAATAATTATGAATTAGATGATTTATGAATTGATGACAAATCATAAATAATTTTGGAGGTAAAGAATATTTTGACCAAAAATATTCATGTTGCTCAATTGTTGAAGAAATGTCAAAGTTTGGGGATAGCAGTAAATAGCTTTTTCACCAGGATAGAAGCTCTAAATTAGAAAGGGCTACCCAACTTATTTGTAATTAATGACAAATTTATTACTTATGAATATTATATTAGAAAACTGAAGGAGGTAGCCAGAGACAGCTAAAAATTTTCAAATATCAAAGGCAACATGATAGGCAGGGCTTTCTTAGAAGATGTGGGGAATTATTTCTTGATACAACATGAGGTAAATCATATTTTTGTCGTAAGGCCATCATTTTCCAAGTATATTGAGGTTGATGAAATTTACCACAAGGTAACTAAGTTAATAATTCCAAATGAAGACAGATGGGACACACTTTGTGAATTACTAAACTGATTAGTAATTCGGATGCAGTAAGAACATAGGCCAGCACATTAGACAACACATCAACCAGCGCAGCACAGAAAAAGGCCAATTCAACAACTGACTCGTCCAAAGTAGATCCACCTCTCCATGCGGTTGTCCACCTTGCCTATTACTCTACAGAGATGGATTATATTGTTTAGAATAGTGCTAATTATACACTGTCGGCTGAGAAAAAAAATTGTAATGATTTTGCAACTTATTGTATAAATAATTCACATTTTGAAGTATTCCAGGTTGATTTTTTAATATAATTTTTTCCAAGTTATTATAATTTTCTGGTTGTTGGACGCATCAATAATATAGGGACATTTTTCACAGGATTCATGGTGTACAAATTGGTGATTTTTTTCTAATTTTCACGTTTTTATTCACTTCCATTTCTTAAAAAGAAAAATTACAATATAGAAATGGTGAGAAATAGGATTTGTTTGAATATGCGCCCTATTTTGGTTGTAGGTAATTTCTATGTTTTATGCTGAAGTCAAATTAAGGAATTCTTCATTGATCCTTAGTTACTACTGAGCATTTCATTTCTTCTATTTCATATTCATTTAAAAATTCTGAAAGATCCAACTAATGCAACCTAGCTTGTCCTATGAAACTCCTTCAAATTTTTATGGAGATCTAGTTAATTTTTAGTCTCCATAGCCCAATGAATTATAATATTTCAATCAACCAATCAATCCAATCAAATCACAAAAAAATAAGCAATTTTCTTAGTAATAACTAGCCTAAAACTTATATAAAACAAAGCTAAAAATTACAAAGAGATCCATCTTAAATACTGGTAGAGCTAGATCCCAACTTCCAAAGCAGTTTTGATTTTTTCCTCTGTGTTTACTCTCACAATATCATAAATTAGAGAACAATAAGACTTCTCTACCATGGTATCAACCCACACTGGTTGCTTCACAACTTCCTCGAATGAGGATGGATTAGTCTCTACACTCTCGCTCATAAGAGGCATGTAGGCAGTGTACTGATATGGGGACCTTACCTACCTGTGTTTTGGTGTGGGTCCTCCCACATTCTCTCTAGCATAATGCATTAACTTGTTACCCTCTCTGGTGTGCTTCCCTCCATCTCCTTATGTCTGTGCATAAGTGGGTTCTTCCACTCGTTGTTCTTCTACTTGTGGCTAATCCACATCTTGAGGTTCTTATTTTAGAGATATAAGCTCCTCATCTGCATGCATATGAAGCTCCCTCTCAAGAGAAATTCCCATGCCCTTCCCTTCCTCTAATTTTACATCTCTACAGACCATTGTTATCATGTGAGGTGGAAGGTACACCTGATAGTTGTGAGGTGTATCAATATACCCCAAAAATATGCCCAACTCAACTGTTGGTTCTAGGTTTTTCCGTGCATCCTTGGAAACATGAAAGTAAACTAATGAACCTAATTTTCTAAAGTGTGCCACATCTTGATTCTTACTGGAAAAGGCTTTTTCTGGTGTACTCATCCTAAGGATCTGATGACGAATTTTGTTCTGCACATACACAAATGTGTTGCATGCATTAGGGGAATTTAGAGGTCTAAAATGGGCCTCCTAAGGAAATTATAAAATAACAGTGGAAATAATAAAATAATATTAGATTACATCATCAAATTTTAGAGATAAAAAAGAAAAAATTACTTTTTGAACTCATATTTTCAACATATCTCCCTACGTGTTTACTCAAATTTCGAGCGGAAACACTTGTTGGATGTAGAATTTTTTTCCTCATCCAAGGAATACCCATATTCCTACTTTTGATGGACTCTTCTATGTGAAAAATGAGAAATACATGAAAAACGTGATTGCAATCACTTTTTTTACATGTATTTCTCATTTTTCGTGTATCAAGGTCAATTGAAAGTATGCAACATGGGTACTCCTTGGATGAAGAATTAAATTTTTCATCCACTGAGTACTCCCACTCAAAATTTGAGTAAAACATTAGGGGGATAAGTTGAAAATATGAGTTAAAAAAGTAGTTTTATTATTTTATTATTTTTTAATATATTTACTTTTTTACTTCAAAAGTGGTGAATCATTCCCCATGGTTGACATCATCATCTTGAATCCTATTGGTTATTATAAAATTTATTTTGATTGTACATTTTTCTTAGGAGGCCCATTTTAGACCTCAAAATTTCCCTAATGCTTATGCCCACAAGTGTAATGGTAGACCTTGATCATGTAACATATCCTATGAAACTCCCACAATGCTTCTATTATTCCTTCCTAAAACTCCATTTTTTTGTGGGTTATGGGGTGATATTAACTCATGTCGAATTCCTTCTGATGCAGAGAAGTTCTTGAATTCATTCGACGCATTTTCTCCATTGTTGTATCTCTTGAGAGCCTTCACTTTCTTGCCTGTGTCTTTTTCAACAAGTTCTTTGAGCTCACAAAATTTTAAGAACTTCTAGTATTTCCTATGCATGAATAATATCCAACACTTGCATGAAAATAATCTACAAAAATCACATAATACCTATGCTTGTCCATGGAGGCTGTCGAGAGCATTCCACACACATCTACGTGAACTCTTTCAAGGATTTCCTACGCTTGACTGTACTTATCATGAAAGGTGGATTTTCTATACTTCCTAAATGTACACCCTTTGCATGTATCACACTACTCAAATTCACCCTTGGGAAGTCCTGTAGAAATCTATTGCATGATGTTCAAAGCTCCATGGTGTAAATGCCCCAATATTCTATGCCATAACTCACTGATTTCTTGGATCTGCACCCTCTATTCTTTCGTGCTCAAGGTAGAAAAATATTCTACATCCAATTTGTAGAGATTATTTACCTAAAACATGATTTTATTCACTTGTCTTGTGGCTATGTGGCGAAGGAACACCTTTCCTTTTCTAAACACCATATCGTAGGCGTGGTCTTCCAACATAGCAACTGAAACTAAGTTCTTCTTCAAACTAGGAACATACACGGAAACTTTTAATGTGAGAGGAGTACCAGTATCCCTCTGAAAAGTAACAATACTGATGTCGATTGTGTTATAGCTTCCATCATCTCCCATCTCGATGTGCATTTGGAGGTCCTTCTCCTCCAGGTCGTTGAAGAACTATTTATTGTTGGTCATATGGAATGAGGCTCTATTATCTAGGTACCACACACTACCCATCACCGATGACACCATGCATGCGATGAGGGTAAAATTAAACTGGAATTGAGAAGCAATTGGTTCAAGTTCCACTCCTCCCAAGGGCTTATTACTGGCCTTCTTATGTGAACACTTTGTGGCATAGTGTCCCAACTCATGACAGTGAAAACATTTAATACTTGACAAGTCCTTCTTCTTACCTGCCTGACCAGAGTATGATTGGGAATGGGATGGATTAACTTTCTCTTTCTTCACCTTTCCAGCCAAGGCACACTCCTCCTCATCATCATGATTTAATGAGGATCCATCTCTGGTGTTCTACTAAATCTCTTCTTGTACCAAGTCAGACCACAAACACTCCCATTCTTGTAGCTTCTCCCTCCCATTTCCGAAATTTTGGTATTTTTTCTAGTTCTTGGGAAGGCATAGAAGTGCTAGGCTCACCAAATCGTCTTTGGAAACTGTAACACCAACACTTCTAATCTCATCCCGACATTGCATAAACTGGGTCAAGTACTTTGGTATCGTGTCACCCTTCTCCATCTTTATTTTCCTAAGGTTTTCCTTCATTTCCATCATATTGTGGTCACTGTTGTTCTGAAACAAATCTGTTAAGGCTTTCCAAATTCCATATGCCAAAGTTTCCTTTCCATGGAGGTTTGAGACGATATGATATAGAAATCCTTCCTGTAGAATCCTTTTTTCCTTTGCTACGAATTTCTTCCACTCTGCTAGGGCATGTACATCAACTGCAGCTGATTTTGGATTTCCTTGTCAATGAACTCCTTCAATCCGTTGTCCTCTCAGACTGCTTCCTTCTGGTCTCTCCTGGAAATGTAACTTGAACTACCCTCAAGGGAATAATCGAGTCTTAGACCATAAAACACCATCTTGATCCTGTTGTTAGCTCTAGAGAAGAAATATGCAAAACTTGTTCCTCCTGCAAGTACAAACTCATATTATTCTCTTCTATAGTTATTTCATCTTTGATACTAGGTAGAAAATCCACGTATATTAAAATCAGTAATTGTAATATTATAAAACAATAGACTTGAATCTACTCTACCAATTGGGGAAAAAAATTACGATCGTGAAATCCCAAAGCATAAAAGTGAAATAATTTCAATCACACATTACACAATGATTTCCTCGAGAAAGCCTCAGCTAAAAATGATCAGAATTTGGATCAGGGGAAAAAAATTAGCTCAAAAATTAAGGTACTCAGAATTGCAACAAACCATAACTAAAGTGACTAGCCCATCGCAAGGAATCCAACGCAGATTGTTTCGTTTAAAATGAAGTTTGGATGAAGGATTTATGGTCTATTGATTGTCGTTCAGAACATGAAAATTTAAAAAAAAATATTGTAGAGTAGGTACAGTTGATGACATGGCATTCTGGTTAGCATGCAAAGAACCTTCTTCAGTTTTTAGTCCAATGGTAATGTGACAAGTGTCACTGCGGGATTCACCAGTTTGGTTTGTGAAGGTAAAAATTGCCCAATGTCCTCCAAGGTTGAATTTGGGTTCATGAATTTTCTTATGTGTTGGAATTATTATTTTTTATTATTAATGTTGGATATATATATATATATATATATATATATATATATATATATATATATAGATGGTTTTTATTAATCATATATTATTTTATTATATGTATATTTATTAAATCCAAACTAATTCATATATATATTCTATATAATATTTAATTAAAAACCCAAATTCCAAGGTTTATATAATGTTGGGTTATTTGTTAATACATTGCAGTGTGTATTTCATTGAAAATGTGTTATATAAATATGTTTGCAAAAACGTATTGTGGGTTAGGAGGTCAGGGTTCGACCCCGTGACCTTAGCCCTACCACTCCGCCCATATACCAATAGGCCACATCACCGTATGTTGAAACAAAAGGCACAAACTTAATATTTAAATGCAGAGTGGTTTTCATGGGCGAAACAGAGAGGGGCCAACCCTCCTCCTTATAGAAACGCACACCATATGACCTTGGTTAAGTGCCCAGTTAAGTGAGATTATTGTGCACTTAATGCATAGTTAATCTGTAGTTAGCATTAATTAACCATGAGAATAAGTCGGCATTAATTTTGGAGGAATCTCCAAATCTGGTGTGAGTTCCAGATTTGATGGAGGTAACTGGCAGTTTTCTAGATTTAGAGGCAGAATCTAGGGGGAACTTTAATGAGGGCTATATTGGTCAATTTTAGACCAATGTTTTCTCAAGGATAGTCATTATTAGCATATTGGAATGCTATGAATCCATTGGAACAACTTGTAGAGAAAGTATAGCTCATCTATAGGTGTTTTTGGCACGTTGAAGAATTTTAAACCCTAGGGCCACCAGGAGGGAAGGCCATACTCAGATCATCTGAAGGCCAAATGTAGTTAATGGATAGTAAATTTTTGATGTATTTTATGCTCTAAACACAATGGTATAATTTATAGAGGTGTTGGAGCACATCTGAGGGTGATGTTTTCACTTTGGAGATTAAACAAGCCCATGACCATCGGGGATGGAGGTAAACCCTAGAGGAGATGGTAACCAAATTCAGAGATTAAATGGTCATTTTAGGAGTATTTTAGTGTTCTAAATCCAATGGTATAGTTATAAAAACCATTAGAGTAATACTTGTGCTTATAATCATACTTTTGACTCATAATCCCAAGAGTGCCTAGTTAGTTAAAGAAGGTCCATGGAGATGTAGCCTAGGAGGGGTGAACTCCATCATCATCCATTGTGTTATGTGAATGTTGTGAGTTATATCTCTATATTTCATTTGTTGTATATGATTTTTTAAATGTTAATTAACTTATAATTTGATCATCAAAGACACATGAAACTATAGACATAAACCCCTTCACAAATGGTTAACATGATTCGATCCTTAAACACATTTTCAATATTGATGAGGGAGTTTGCATAGCAAAAGAAAAAAAAAATCATATTTTCAGATCAAGTTGGTATCAGAGCAAAAATTTAGCTCATTTTATCCAATGTTAGGTATTACTTCTATAGCTATTGGTTGTTGAATTTGTGCAAGGAGAATTTAACAATTTTCCAAGTTTATCTATGAAGGAGAAGGTCAAAATTTATAACCCAATTCTCAAATCACAGCTAAGAAGCTTTGTTTGCATTGCATGTGTGATGGCATCTTCATTAAGGGATGTTTCAAGTTCATCTTCCTTACAAAAACTCTTTGATAAAGAGTTGCAGAAACTCTACATCATGATTGATAGGGTGCAAGAGAAGTATGAAGATAAGAACATTGAACTTCAAGAGTAGTTGATTTCAATGAAGAAGGAGAAGCAAGAGGTTCTTGAAAATTTGCATGATATGGAGACTCAACTCCATGTTGCAAATGAAATCCTTGAAAATATGCATGAGATGGAGACTCAACTCCATGATGCCAAGGAAGCCTTAGCCAAGCATGCACTTGAAAAATATGTATGCAATTAAAGTTTATCTTCAATTTCCTCTCAAAATGAATTTGTAGGTGCTTTTGAAAGACACTAGAGGAATAGGGTCCAAATTATTGATGAATATGGGCTATGAAGGTAAAGGATTGGGCACACATGCATAAGTCATAGTTGAGCCAATTATTGTTGAGGAAAGGGCTAAGTATTTGGGTCTTGGTTATGGACAAAATGATGGAGAAAGCTCTAAAGCCAAGGAGGCACATGAAGGTGTTCCAAGAAGGACTTTAATTTTATGTTCAGTACCTCAAGCTTGTGAATATTGTGTTCATAATAAATGCAACATTTTTACACCCACTTTTCAAGAAGGTGCTCATAAGAATGCGGCTAATGAGAATGGTGAACAAGAGGATGTTGAAATATCTATAGTCATTGAATGCATTGTTGGTATTCCGAAGAGAGCCACTGCCTCATCAAATTCACCTCCTCAAGAAGGCAAAAGAGGTGAATGTTCAAGGTATAAATCTGCTTTTAATCAAGTTGCTTTTGATTATGATAAACATGGCAAGTTATCACATAATATTTGGAGAAAAGTTGCATGTTCCTTTTGTGGTTTGGATAACCATAATGGTCAAACTGTTGGAAGAAGATAGCCACGCACAGGAAAATCTTGAAGCAAAGGAGGCAGAAATAAAAAGACAAAGAAAACCATGTTGAAAAGAAGATACAATTGTTTTGCACTCATTGCCATAAGCAAGGTCATCTTGTAGACAAGTGTTGGACTTTGTATCCAACAAGTCATCCACGACATTTGAAAAAGGTGGAAAAAGAGAATTGCAAGAATGGAAAAGAAGATTCCATAATTTATGTGGGTCAAGATGATTCACATGATAATGATGTGCAACTGAAAGAAGCTCCATTGAAATGGTTTGGTAAGAGATGGTTAGATTTCGTATCCAATTAAGGCTTTACATGTCTTTTGATGTTGATGTGTTTCTTTGCCAATTGAATCCATGTTGCATGTTTACGCCAAAAAGGTGATTGAAAGTGGAGTATGTAGAATCACTTTATTGCAGCAAAATTTTTTCATTTTAGCTTTAAGTACATGTACATATGAATGGAGTTCTTGTACTTATGATTTTACTTATGAGAGAGTTGAAGAATTGTATACATGCATGGGAGTTTGTGTGTATGAATAGTGGAATTCTGATGGTTTCATTGTGCTCATGAGTAATTGAATTGTGTTAGTCAATTGCTTTTTTTAACATGTATGTTGTCAACTTGAGAGCGTTTATCATTTACTCATGCATGGGTGTTAACATGTGTTGATCGATTGATTGTTGTATGCATGTCATATTGACTTGGAAAAGTTGATTTTTTCTTCAAAGATGAAAAGGAGATGTTGATGAAGTGTTTCATGAAAGGTGAAATTCTCTTTGTTTTGGGAAAAGAATCGTCAAATTGTTACACATGCTTATGCTTGCCTTGAAGAGTCAGTTGTTTGAAGAGACATTTTTTTTTTGACTTGTGTGTGGTTGATAAATTTTGACACCAAGATGTGAGAGTACGTGGAGATGTTCACATGATGTGAAATTGTTTCTTTGAAGGAGTAAGAGAATATGTCGTCAAGTTGTTTCTTGCATGATGTGTTGGTTATGTTTGTAACAAGATGTCAAGAATAGTTTGTAGCCATTGTAGACCATTTAAAGTGTTGATGCCAAGAAAATAAGGAGATGGCGAATGCATTCTTCCAGATGTGGAATTTGGAACCGTGGAGGTAAAAGAATGGTGATTTCTTTTCTTGTTTTTACTGTTGTTGGAAGCTATTTGTTGTAGTTCACTCATTGGGAAAAGGAGGAACATGATTCTTAGTGGGAAGGCATCGAGAAATCGATTTAGTACAGAAAAAGTGTTATATTAGTAAGCAACTAGCAAGTGTTGGTTTGGGTTAGCAAAAAAAGGAGACCAATGGTTGAAGATCCAAGCCATTTGCAAGGCAAGGCAAGGCATGTTAGTGACCAAGAGGTTGTCATGTCGATTTCTCCAAGAAGAATCAAGATGATAGAACTTGGGAAATACAATAGAGTTCAGCTCTTATGAGATAACTAGCTTTTCTGGGTCCAAAATCATTTCAGTGGGAAGGAGTGATTAGAATATGGATTAGGGAAAAAAAATTAGCTCAAAAATGAAAGTGCTCAGAATTGTACCAAGCTAGAACTAAAGCGACTAGACTGTTGCAAGGAATCCAATGCAACTTGCTTCATTGAAAACCGAGTTAGGATGAAGGAGTTATGGTCTGCTGATCGTCGTTCAGAACAAGCAAATTTAAAAAAATAGTCCATAACATGTACAACTAATGACATGGTAGTCCAGTCAGCATGTAGAGAATCTTCTTCAATTTTTAGTCCAATGGGACTGTGACAAATATCACTGCGGAATACGTCAGTTTGGTTTGTGAAGGTAAAAATTATCCAATGTCCTCCAAGGTTGAATTTGGGTTCATGATTTTTTTATGTGTGAGAATTATTATTTCTAACTAATAATGTTGGATATATATATATATATATATATATATATATTAAATCCAAATTAATTGATATATCTATTCCACATCTAATATTTAATTAAAAACCCAAATTCCAAGGTTTATATAACGTTGGGTTATTTGTTAATACGTTGGAATTTACTTGTTTCATGGTGAATCAAACATTAACATGGTGGAGAATGCATTTTAATACATTACATATCACATTTGACCCATCGAAATGGTGGCAGCATATTAAAATATGCAAAGGTAACACAATTAAGGTTTGAAATGGAGTAGAGCAAAGTCCTAAGCCTAAGTTATTGGAGCATGTATTTCGTTGAAAATGCATTATATAAACATGTTTGCAAAAACATATTGTGAGTGTAGAGGTCAGGGTTCAACCCCATGACCTCCACCCTACATTCTGCCCATATAGAAACAGGCCACAACACCATATGTTGAAATAGAAGGCGTGAAATTAATATTTAAATGCAGTGTAGTTTTCAAGGGTAGAACAGAGAGGGGCCAACCCTCCTCCTCATAGAACCACACACCATATGACCTTGGTTAAGTGCCCAATTAAGCAGGATTAGTGCGCACTTAATGCACAGTTAATTTGCAGTTATCATAATTAACCATAAGATTAAGTTGGCAGAAATTTTGGAGGAATATTCAAATCTGACGCAACTTCCAGATTTGGTGGAGCTAACTGGCAGTTTTCTAGATTTAGAGGCAGAATCTAGGGGGAAGTTTAATGAGGCATATCTTTGTCAATTTTCGACCAATGTTTTCTCAAGGATAGTAATTTTTAGAATATTTTCATGATCTAAGTCCATTGTAATGGCTAGAAGAGGCAATAGAGCTCATCGACATGTGTTTTTCTTACATTGAATACTTTTGAAGCTTAGGGCCACCAGGAGGGAAGGTCATGCCCAAATCAGATGAAGGCCAAATGGAGTGAATGAATAGTCATTTTTTTATTTATTTGATGTTGTGAACACAATGGTATAGTTTATAGAGGATATGGAGCACATCTGAAGGTGATTTTGTCACTTTGGAGATTAAACAAGCCCATGGCCACCGGGGATGGAGGTCAAGCCTAGAGGAGCTGGTAACCAACTTTGGAGATTGAATAGTAATTTTAGGGGTATTTGAGTGTTATGAAGCCAATGGTACAATAATAAAAATCATTGGAGCAATACTTGTGCTTGTAATCTTACTTTTGACTCATAATCCAAAGACGACCTAGCTAGTTAAAGTAGGTCCATGGAGATGTAGCCCAGGAGGGGTGAACTCTATCATCATCCATTGTGTTATGAGATTGTTGTGAGTTATATCTCTGTATTTTATTTTTTGTATATGACTTTCTGAATGTTAATTAACTCATAATTTGATCATCAAAGACACATGAAGGCACATGAAACTACACACATAAACCCCTTCACAAATGGTTAACATGAGCCGATCCTTAAACACATTTTTAATATTGATGAGGGAGATTGCATAGTAAAAACAAGTTTTCCCATATTCAGATAAAAAAACATGCTATATGTTTATCACATTAGTCAGAAAATATGAGAAGATTATAGTTCTTTTCTCTTATCAGAGAAACCTTTGCACTATCTTTATTTGTCTCACCACTTCCTAGAAAAGCCTAGGCCAATAATTAACTAATTGTCTGCCTGTCTGTATCCATATTTCCTTGCATTGTTTCCTAGGTAAATTATAGTCTATTAATTAGGGAAATTCCCAATTATAAATGTGCAATACATCTAGGGATTTCTTCTGACTGCATGCACCACCTGTACAATTTGGATGATTATACATCTGATAGTACACTTACCTTGAACTCAAATCTCAACTGGGTATTCCTCTGATTTGACATGCATGAGTTACTTACATCTAATTTATTAGTTATCTGATCGATCACTGCATGTGGTTCAAATTCAAGTTCCACACTTTTACCTCTCACTAGTTCCTCCATCATTTAGAACTAGCTAAACTTACTTTAACTCAGATAAACTAAGCTAATTAATTACAAACCTAAAATAAACTCAACGAGGGCTCTTATTTTGTAGGAGCCACTCTACATGACTTAAATTAGACACTCAACTCGAATTATCTGAACTAGATAAGTCAAACTAACTTAGTTACTCGTACAATTTTTCATGTGATGTAGAATTACAAATTTATTTTAATTTAATTCAAGGGAAAATTAAACTAGAATATTTCTTGGTGCCATTTTCAGCATAATTAAAGAAAGATTTCTTTGTTTTTGTATAGCATTTACTTCAATCTCTTGTGGAAAAGATACAACTTCTTCATATGCATACAATTTATAGCATCATAAAGTTTCATTTTTTGAACTGTTGAGAAAACTTTGCAACATGTTTTTCACCATTCTTGTATATTTGGTAATTGTCATGAACACAAAGAAACTTGAATAGTTTAGCTTGAAATGTGTAGATCAACCTAATTGAATAAAATTTGTTTTAACTCTTTTTAAAAATGTGCTAATAAGAGACACAAAGTTAAATAATATATCTTTCAAGGGAAAACCTCAAGTTTCCTCGTATTCCATATTTATCACCTTTCCCTCCCTTGATATTTTTATACTAGTTGTTTATTTTTGTAGATTAGGTCATTTGAAAGCAGCCGAGTCTAGAGAATTCTAATGAAAAAAACAAAAGGATCAAATTTGATCCATTTTACTGAAGTGGAATTTGGTGTGTCTGAATGATATCCTTTTAAGTGAAATTCTTAAAATCGATGTATTTGTGAGTTAAAAAAATCTTTAGGTTGTTATAAATTGTTTAGTTTTCACAAAATGGTTGTTAGGCTTAATGTAAGTAACAAAAAAGAGATTTGTCTAAACCTTTATTTTAATGCAAGGAATAAAGAGGAAATTTGTCTAAATCTTTATTAAGTTCTTGGAAAGTAAGTAATGTTTATGTTTTAAAATGGAATATTATGAATTTCTCTTGAAAATTTAAAATACAATTATCCATATTTTTGGCAACATCTCAAATCTGCAGCAGTTCAAACTACTAACAAATTTATTTGCTGATTCTAGAGTATAAAATATTATATAAATAATTTAAGAGAATTAAGTTTAAACATTATAAGATAATTAATCGCATATTGTCATATCAAATTGATTGTTAGGCTAAAGTGGAAATTTAAATGGAAAATGAAACATTTTTTAAATGATATTTATGTTTATTTATGAGAAATAAAATAAATAGTAATAAAGTGCTTTATTAAGATAAGTTATTTTTGTATGAATGTTATTATATAAAACTTTGTGAGTAAAAAAATTATGGAAATATTTTGTTTATATCTAAATAACCTAAATGTATTGATTCTAAAACATTTTTATATGAATATCCCATATATACATTATTATAAAAATTATAGTACTTCAACATTAATGCCAAATTTTAGTGGTTTATCATTAGTTCGATGCAAAAATATGAAGTGTAAGTTGCTTATAAAATTTTCTAAAATTCCATACCTATTCTATGCAATTTGTGTAAAAATCCACTCTTACTTTGATGGGATAGGAATTTTGATAGCTAAAGAGATAACTGATATTATTTTTCATTAAAATGAATGCCAAATTAATTACATTTTGAATTGATGTGACTAGTTCATAGAATTTGAAATATTTTTTCTTTTTATATATTATTAAATTATTATTCATAAGTTTTTAGAAATGTAATTAATTAAATTATTATAATACATTACACATATATATATATATGGAAAATTAAGTTATTATTTATAAATTTTCAAAAATTAAACATTTATTTTATGCAAAAATTAAAATGATTTTAAAAAGTTTGTTGTTTTTTTATGATGGTAGTATAATTATAATATATGTTTATAAAAAGTAACAATTGCAATAATAATAGTTTGTTGTCTGGATAAAAATGTTACAAATTGGATTTTTTAAGTGAAAAGAAATATAACAATATGTTTTAGTAAAATATCATTTTTTTTTTGTAAATAAATGTTGATAAGTATATGGTTAGTTGTGGTTATCATGTTTGGTTGGGAGGAAGGTATGTGATCCTCCCCACAGGTTTAATTCCCACGAATAAAGTGACGAATTTTGACAATATAAGAATATTTTGTATGACAGTATCAATACATTCTTCATATAGAAAATATATAATATTGTACCTATGAAAAAACATATGTTAATCAGTAGGTGATATTGAACTTATCAATATTCATAAACTATGTAATTTATATAATTATACTAATATATAAATATTATTAACTTATATTTAAAATGGTTAAGACAAATATTATTAAACTTAGTGATATATTATGGTCAATTATTTAAACTACTTTATTATTTAGTTAAAAAAATTTACATAAATCTAATGGTGAAGCACTCGGATCTTAAAAAAAATAACTTCAACCTTGATCCTAAAATAATTATGTCAAATTGAGCACACGTTCCTCTAGGGAGGCTATCATTTAGAAAAGAAATGGTTCCTAGTGACATGGGATAAACTCTAAAGACTAAATCTAAAAGTAGGACTATGGTTGTGTGATCCCATGATTATGATGACATTGTTGAGAGACAAAATATGGTGATGATAGATACAAGGATGTTCAAACATATGGGAATACATCTAGCACCAAAAATATGCTCCTCGTATGCTTACCCAACACCTCATATGAATGCACACCACAACTCCTGGTTCTTCCGTATGGTTTGTTTCCAAAAAATTTATGCACTTAATTCAACAAATCTACTTCAGGGAAGTCAAAGATGGTCACACAACCTTGTTTTGGGAAGATTCATCATAGTAGCTTCCCAAACTATGTAACCAACAGTATTTGGCAATGTTGCGAATGTATTTGAATGCTTAGGGCCTAATAAAACTTGTTCATTATTGGAAAATCACCAGAAATAATTCCTACCATCAAATATGGAAAATCAAGCTGAACGATTGATTATGGAAAGGATTTTGGATCGATCTTCAGTAATGAATTATTCCCTCTTTCACCCTACTTGGACAAACTTTGTTAGTGTTATACATAAGAAGTAACATTTTTAATATGCAAATCTTATCATTTTAAGGTAGGGCATCAAACTTTACAAGCTGATTAGGTCTAAATAAAAATCCTAAACCAAAACACTTGGCCAAAGATATAATTTTTTCTATGGCTCTTGATACAGTATAAGATTATAACATGGGACAATATTCAAAAGTGTAGTTATCAAGGACCATCTAGATGCCCACTTTGCCACCTCCATCTAGAAAGCCTTGAACATCTCTTTAGAAGGTGTTCTTTCTCTTCATTCCTATCAATCAAGATGGATGAATTCCTTTCTTACTTAGAAAGGGACCCCTCCAATATCTTAGATACTAAAACAAGTTGGAGAAAAAAATCCATTTCCAATTCTATTTTTAATATCATATGAACACTATCACAAGATTAAAATTAAAGAAAGAGCATAACTAAAGAATTTTCAAGGGCTCTTACATCATCATAGGGGAACACAAAATCACACATATGTGGAAATTATCTTCCATATATTTAACTTTTGTATATGTTTTTTGTGCATATACAAAATCCATCCTCTATATATGCACATATATGTGTATATATACAGAAGTTGAGCGTATATAGAACCCATATTTTGTATATATATATATATATATAAGAACATATATACATATGCATGTTTCTCATATACGAAACATGACTTTCATATATATGTTACGCATAAATAATCCATCTTTCATATATGCACACATATATAAAATCTGCGCATATACAAAACCCTTTTTCTAAATATGCACGTATATAAGAAACCCATCTTTCGTATATGCACATATATAGGGAATATGGAATATATATATATATATATATATATATATATATATATATATAATATGACTTTCATATATGTGTTGCGCATTTACGGAAGCTATCTTCTATATATTCATACATATCTAGAAATTTAACATATAGGGAAGGCATGTTTTGTATATGCACATATATTCGAAGTTGTGCGTATACAAAAACTATATTCTATATATGCACATAGATATGGAAGTTTGCATATAAGAAAGTCACACATATGTATTAATGCATTCAAAAGATTAAAATTAACCATTTCTTCTTCTTTGTTTTAAATGTGATTAGAAACAAATTCATTCATATTATTGCACTTGCATCCACACTTAAACACCATACACTCACTTGGGAATCATATGGGAACTCAAGTTGTACATATATGAAATGTTCCTTTCATATATGTAAAACATTTGTATATCTGCAACTTCTGTATATGTGCATTTTTTATGATATGTGGATATTTTTATGTCCCTCCAACTTTTTAGTTTGACTATACAAAAGTTCGCATATACAATATCCATATATATATATATATATATATATATATATATATATATATAATCATGCATATACGAAAGCCATACATATTTGAAAAATAAAATGAATTTATAAAACTCAACTTCTATATATGTGCTTTCAAGTCTATGCATATATAAAAGTGCATACATATGAAATATGGCTCTTGTATATTCAATTTTTTTTGTACATTCACATAGATATATTCACAATGTGAGTGGATATGTCAAATTTCATATGTGAATTTTTCAAAATGCCACTAAGATATGGCCATAGATTAACATTAACTGGTCATTGGAACTTACAGAAGTTGGAACCCTACCAAAATTTAAGACACATTTTCTATTCAATCCTTGTGAGTTTTACCGAGTGCCATATATCGTTGTAAAGGTCTCTTAAAATAATATCCAACTAAATACTATGAATTCTCATTTAGTCAAAATAACGATATAAATTTCTCAATACACTAAAAACATCCTTAGGATTGATCTAAATAAGTGGACCTTATATATCAATCTAGAGGATATTGTCATAAATATAGTTCTTATCTATTCAAAACTACCCATATACCATTCCTAATATTTCCAGTTCCCCCTCATTGTACTCTAATAGTATTCCACAACACACTCCAAACCTCCCACCACCCCCTAACACACATACCCAAGAAAAGAGTAAATTTTTCCATTTCATGTATCAATTTACTAGTCTCTTCCAAGGAAGAACTATAGAAATCAATTTTCCTATTGACCGCTAGTGCTTTAGAATTATCCAAATCAATTTATAGTTTTTATCTTTGAAAAATATATAGAAAATATAGTTTGTCAAAAAATTTCTAAACTATGATTAACACATACCTATTTTAGTTTTTTAGTCTTCCTACGATATCCATTTCCTCTAACTCCTACAAATTCATATCAATTACAAGTCAAATTTAAATCTGAAGAACCTATTAAATGATTTTGATTTAATTTGGATACAACAATCTTCTACATAACTTTTTTGAGAGCCTAATTTCTAACTTGACTGACACAGATGTAGATACATTTAATTTTCATTCGCTTTTAAATTACTTTATTTTAAATTTAAAATCATAAAAGCTAACAACTAGTTCAAATACATGACCACCATTTATCACAAAAGAGTTGAGCCATAATCAAGAACAAAACTAAATCAAATAAAAATACGACTAGATCAAATTGAAAATGACTAGAGTTAAATCAAATCAAATAGAAAATAACTAAAGAGTCAAATTAAAAGTATGAAAATTATAACCCCAATTAGTTTCTAACATCATAAGACTCCACTTCAAACATGACTTCCCCATACACATAGATGATATCACTCATGATATTCCCTCTACACATAGAATATAGTTCTCACATGACACTTCAAACCTATTTCCATAAGAAGTCGACTTTTCTATATGCAATTGCATTTTTGCATATGTGTCATTTTCGTATATGCACACTTCCATATATATGTTCATATATAGAAGTTGCACATATGTAGAATCCATCTTCCATATATGCATGTTTCTATATCTATGTGCATATATAGAAGTTGTGCATATACAAAAGTCATCTTTTATAAAGGTGCAAATTATGTATATGCACATGTGTGTGTGTGTGTGTGTGTGTAGAATATAGCTTTAGTATATACATAACTTTTGTATATAGACAACTTATATATATGCAAATAGATATGGAAGCATGCATATATGGAAGATAGCTTCCATATATGCGCAATTTCTATATATTCACATAGATATGGAAGTGTGTATTTATGGAAATCATACATATGCGGAAATGAAAGTGCATATAGAAAGTAAACTTCTATATATGTGCTTTCATATCTATGTGTGCATGTGTGTGAACTTTTATATACATAAGATAATTTCCGTATATTTGCAAAAAAAAATTATAGACAACTTGTATATATGCACATAGATATGTAAGTGTGCATATACATAATATTGCTTCCATATATGCACATAGATATGGAAGCATGCATATATGGAAATCACACATGTGGAAATGCAAGTGTATATAGAAAAATCGACTTCTATATATGTGCTTGCATATCTATGTGCATATATAAAAATTGCACATATATAGAAGCCATATTCCATGTATGGACCTTTGTAAATGCATACAGGTCAGATTTTCACAAACTTCTGGTGATCATTTTGGAGAAATAAAAGAATTTTCAGAAAATAGACATCCATAGCTTTCCAACAAGCCATGACAGGCCTCATTTTGAGATCGGGAAGTCCTCCAAAAGTTGCCCACAAGACAAGGGATTTTTTGTTGATATATTTCTTAAGTATTTTTGTGAAAAATGCACTTTTCTGAAGTGGCTTTTCATAATGTGCGTTTAGCTATTTTTGGCCATGGTTAGTTAGGAAAAGTCAATATAATTTTTTTTATTATCATTTCTAGGATATTTTTATAGATATTTTGTGCCTTGGGCTTTGCAAAGCCTCAAGGACAAAATTATAGAAGTCAAATTTCATAAGTGCATTTTCCTTTCTACATAAGGTGATTTCCATATGTGCAGACTTTCATATATGCATATATAGAAGCTATGCATATATAGATGTTGTGCATATATGGAAGTCATATTTTGTATATGCACACTTCCATATATATGTGCATATACAAAATTTGCGCATATATTGAAGCCATTTTCCATATATGTAGGCTTTCATATGCATTTGCATATACAGAAGTTAAACATATACATAAGCCATTTTTGTATATGTGAATATTGTGTATATGTGCACATGCACATATGGAAGTTTTTATATATGGAATATGGCTTTCGTATATGTGTAGCTTATGTATATGCACACACATACGAAAGCGCGCAGATACAAAATCACACATATGCGGAAATCCAAATGTATATACGAAATTAATCTTCTATACATGTGCTTGCATGTGTATATGCATATACAAAGGTCCACACATGGAATATAACTTTTTTATACTTCCATTTTTTCTATATGCACGTAGATATGCAAGCACATATAGAGAAGTTGACTTTCTTATAAGCACTTGGATAATTGTGTATGTGTGAGTTTTTTATATGCACACTTATATATCTATGTGCATATAGAGAAATTATGTATATATAGAAGCAAATTTTCATATATGTATGCTCCGATATCTATGTACATATATAGAAGTTGTGCATACATCGATGCCATCTTCCATATATGCATGTTTCCATATATATATATATATGTGTGTGTGTGTGTATGCATATACATAAGTTGCATATATAAAAAGACCATATTCTATATATGTTCAGATTCTATATATGCACACACACACACACATATATGGAAGAATGCATATATCAAAGATGGCTTCCATATATGTGTAACTTTTATACATGGATAACTTCTATATATGCACATAGGTATGGAAGCGTGCATATATGGAAGATGGATTATGTATATGTGAAGCTTTTGTATATGCACATAGATATGGAAGAATACATATATATGGAAATTACACATATGTGGAAATGGAATTGCATATAGGAAAGTTGACTTCAAGATATGTGGTTGGATATCTATATGTATATACAAAAACTACATATATACAAAAACCATATTACATGTGTATACCTCTATATATGCATATAAATATGTAATCACATATATAGAAGTTGATTTTCATAATTCACATACATTTCCACATATGTATGACATATGTATATGCACACTTCTATATCTATGTGAATATATAGAAGTCATATTTCATATATGCACATAGATATGCAAGTGTGCATATATGAAATATGGTTTCTGCACAAGTTTTAATTTTGTATATGTGCACTTCCATATCTATGTGTATATAAAAAATCGTCTTGCATATGTGTGAAATTCTTGTACATGCACATAAACATCACTGTGCACATTAAGGAAATCAAATTTCATAAATACACTTGTATTTATGCATATGTGTGATTTCAGTATATTCACACTTCCATATCTATGTGCATATATAGAATCAATTCATATATTAAATCCATCTTCTGTATATGCATGTTGAAGCCATATTTCATATGTACATTTGTAAAAGTAAAATTTCATATATGCACTTGCATTTCCACATAATTGTGACTTCTGCTTCAGCTCTTTAGTCTTGGATCCTTCCTCACATTTTGAGCTCTATATTTTTCATAATGCATTTTGGCCATTATTTTCTCTTTTTATTTGATGCATTAGGGGTCATCTATTATAAACCTATTTTCAAGTCCATTATATTGAGAGAAACTCAACTTCAATATGCCTCAATTGTAAGCCAGAATGAATCCCCTTTCACCCTTGATTTTACTTATGTGGGTGTTACAAGGGAGTTATAGCATGTTAAAAGGGTAAAATTACATAATTGAGAAATTTATTATAATTATTTTGTCACAATTTCATATAATTACGAAATAATAATTATCTCACAATTGAGAAAAGAACTCAAAACTGAGGAAATTTTTATAGATTTTTTCATTCCCAAGGAGATCAACTCGACCTTTTTATCCATGATTTTGTTAGGGGTCAATTATCCCTCATATCTGCAACTACATTTTTTTGAATGATAGAATGAACCTATGTAATCTAACCACATCAAGAAGAAGGGGGCTAGGTCTAGATAAATTGAATGAGATTGAGTTAGTCATAGTTAAATAGATTTCTATGCTATGTTTTTGTATGCCTAGATATTTTCCTTGATCTCAGAGGTGGCAAGGGTTGGAAGTTGAGGAGGAGTGTTCATATGTTGATGGTATATAATATTCATTTTGGTTTTTCAATGAAAAGTTGATGCTCTTCCCATATTGTTGATTTTTCTTTTATTATTTTTGTTATGCATTAGTGTTAGCCTCTTTCAAAAGACAATTATAAATCCAAAATACATAAATTAAATAATGTAAAGTTAAGATAAATATATTTATTAAATTATAATATTAAATAAATATTAGAGATACTTAGAATTAGAATTTTGTTAGTAAAAATAGGACTCTAGAATAGAGTCGTTTCCTAGGCTCTAAAATAGGAATAAAGTTAGTAGAATGGTTAGAAGCTAATTTATTGTAAATGGACACTTGTTGGTTTTCCAAGTGATCAATAACTCTAAAATAGGAATAAAGTTAGTAGAATGGTTAGAAGCTAATTTATTGTAAATGGACACTTGTTGGTTTTCCAAGTGATCAATAACTAAATTAAGTTAAGACATAGAGCTTATAAATAGGTTAATTTCCTAATTTCATTGTAGTGAGAGTTTACGTTTGTAAACTCCTGCAATTTGTTATGTAATCTCTTTTCCATGATTAATAAAAGTATCTGTCTGAGGACACTTCTGAATCTACATGTGATATCAAAGCCATTAGTAATGCAGATGAGGTGAAGGTGGAGATTTCAACTCTGCAGACTTTTGAGAAAAGAAATTGGTATGCAATCTATTAAATTTTTTTGAGCAAAGAAATTTAATTATGATTTATTTCTAAATTTTTTAAATCTGAATATGCACCTTTTTTCAAACGTCCTGAATCCTGCATTATGGCATTTCTACGTCCTGAATTCTAAATTTAGGATTTGAATACCATATGTTCTACCATTTAGCATTTGAATATCTTCGAATAAGTCTGTAATCAAGATCATTGTTCCCTAAGCAACGAGGTCCTCTTTTGTTAGTGGTTCAGACATTACTGCAACATCTTCTGTTGGAAGACTTGTAGCAACAACCAAAAGATTGCACTTTACTTTATGATATAAATTTTTTTTTTTTTTTCCTCCACCATGGAACAATTACCGGTGATGTTCTTTAATATCTAATTCTTTAAGCTCCAATCCCATGCCATTGTAACTTCTAGCAGTCAGTTTGTCAGTACCTTACCTCTATAACTTGTACTGAATATTCATGTCATGGCGGCTATATGGAACATAGATTTGGAAAATTAGTGCCATTATTTATCCTTGGCTATTTGTATCCTCTGCAAAATTATGAAGCTTTCTGATGCTATCCTCGGGATTCTCTAAAAGCATGAGAATTGGGTCTTTCAACCTTCAATTGTCCCTGACCATCCGTGCTTTGAAGGTAGCACGGATAAAATGTTTGTTACTATTTTGGGGATGTCTGTTACTATTTTGGGGCACCTCTGTATTGTGCTGGGCCCCACATCCTAGTTTTTTATTGTCTAAAAAAGTTTTCTGCAGAAAAAGTTTGAAGTGTGATGCATTTACAAGGTAGCTGGCCAGAGGTCGGTGTCAGGCTGAGCCAGGATAAAGTGGATTCACAACTTCCCAATGATCTACCATTTCTTATACTTTATCAACACTAAATTTATGCACATTTCGAGCTGCACATCCCGCAGGGTCCTTGTAAGGAGCTTCTAAGAGATACACTTCATAGCCTAATCTCTTTCCAACTGCCCAAAACTGAGCAAAATCAACTACCTGCAAATTGCAGTCATCCACAATTATAAAGCAATGAACTCAATGCAGTCCTAGTTTCACTGTCCTTGACCTTTTCCACTTCTTTCATAAAATAGTCATCCATTGAATGAATTCGACGAGCACTGCCACCATTCATGACATCAATATCACATAATGCCTTTGCAAGATAACTCTTCCCACTTCCTGGAAGACCTCGAAGAATGATGACAAACCGATCAGGACGAGTTTCTCGGCATGGCTGCCTAAAAATATTGATAGCATCCACTACTTTTGGTTTGTCTTCTTGAACCTGCTTGGGTGGGAAAAGCTGGCCTGCTTCTACAAACTATTTGAATGATGGCATGTGATGCATGACATGAGATCCCACGGAGGAAAATCCAGCTCCATGGGGCACGGGAGTGTGTTGGTAGGGAAACCCATGTGTTGATGGCTTCAAGTCTGGAAATGATCGCATGCTTGTTGGAAGTGACTGTGTCCCTATAGTAGATGAAGAGAAACTGGTAGAAGTAGATGACTTTGGAGGAGAAATTAGAGCAGGTGGGGGTGGAGGAGCATGAATTGGCGAAGATGGAGGTGAGGTTCTTGATTAAGTGAACTACGACATTGAACCAGTGAACCGACCAGTGAAGAATACATAATCAATCATCAAAAGAAAAAAAATGGCGCTCTATCCTGTGTGAAAAATTGTGAATCGCTGTGGAGCAGCGTTGAAGAGTTGTTTGTGGAGTGACCAGCAACATTTTTAAGTTTTCTCTACGGAGATTCATTCACCTTTTAAAGTGATTGTGAATTTTTATTTTTTTTAAAAAGGGGATTGAATGGTCATCCAATAAAATATTTGTAAAAATTGAGGTGAAAGATAAGTTTTCATTTTTTTAATATGAGTGAAATTTTTTTTGGGAGAGATAAGGAGTGTGATTTTTTTTTTTTTTAAGTGTGAAGTGATAAAGTAAATGTGGAAGGTTTTGAAGTGATTTTGTGAAGTGTAAATTTGAAAATTGTAAACAAAAAATGTTTTTGAAGACATAATGATTATTTGGAGAGATAAGGTGTGAGCGATAGACTATGTTCATTCTAATGGGTTTTGTAGTGTATCTAGTTCTATAGATCTATTGTTTTCATGTGTGAAGGTTCTCAACATTAGAAAACAAGGAGTGAAGACTTCTAGTAGATATTTTAAGATGGAAGCGCCAAAACGTAGCCTCTTTGGTTAGAAGTTACACTCTATTTCTAGACTTTTTAATTGGTTTGATTGACACTTTTCACACACACAGACTGATGGATTCTAGGAAAAATCCATGGTGAAACATACCCTTGCATTAGATCTATTTTTTGTACAAATATTAACTTTCTTAGTATGTAAAGGATGATCAAGAGGGAAAGGAATAAATTTCATAGGAAAAAAAGGAAATTGAATGAAGTAGGCAAAAGCGAGATAAGTCTTCTAAAGAAATATCTATAGAATTGCAAACTCCAAGTATTAATGAAAAAATTAAGATGAAAATCAATACAAACTAGACCACTATGTTTGAATATTCTCTAATTGATCTGAAAAGTACACCAACCATTACTCCTTTGGAAATTCCTACCCTCAATATAGAAATGATACCTATAGTGTTTGATTTTGAGAAAACTGAGTCTCTAAAGGAAACAATAGTACACCTTAGTGGTTATCTCTTTAGAAAAAATAAGAAGGGATTATCAAAGGAATACCAATGAAGAGGAAATTAGGGATTCTGGAAGAATAATAATGAAGACATGTCATGGTGTGAAATGTTTCAAGGCAAAAGCTAGAAAACGTTGCTAAGAAGACAATGTTAGAATTGGGATCTTTTACAAATATTAATGTTTGGATAATCAATGAACTTTTTAATGAATTGAAAAAGTGGAAGACATGGGTAATATTCTCAAGTAAATATTAATAAATCAGAAGTATCTTGTTGAATACTACCAACAATAATAAATCAACAAAATAAAGGGCCAAAATAACACAAAAAATTGTCATTTTTCAAGATCAATATAAGAAAGAAATGGAAAATTTACAAGAGGAACACTCGAAGGAAATGATTTTCCATCGTAATGAAAGATTTAAAGTTGAAGGAGATGTTTAGGAATTATCAAGAATAGATAAAATATTTGGAATCATAGGTAATAAAATTCAAATATGATCATAGTGATTGAAATGTTATCAAAAGGATTTGTCTAGTAATTCTAAACTAAATCATAATCTATATTTTTTTAACAAGAAATTAAGTGAAATCCGATAGTATCATAACAATTCACTCAATATTTTTTTTGATTTTTTGATTATATTTTCTTTTGAATTTTTATTTTTTTTTATAAAGTTCAAATTCATATTGAAGAGGAAAAAAATGCTAAAAGATATTTTGATAAAATTTGGGCTCGAGAAGGAAAAGATAAAATGACACTTCAAATATTCTAAGAATGACTAGCAAGGAGAGATATCAAATCCAAATATCAATATGGCTTGGGATAATACGTGTACAAACACAAGTGATTAGATCAATTATATTAATTAATAGTTTTATATACACTAGGATTATATTGTTAATGCCATTGAAAACTAGAACATGCCACTTGCTAAGCATTTAAGTCATGTAGCTCCAAGTTGGTTATCCCTTTTACATTTAGAAAAATGGATGGACACCAATATGGAGAATATTTTCCATATTACTACATGGTGCAATGGTTCAACAAGAGAATTTATAATAACCCTTCATAAATTTTCAAAGGAAATATCCTTTTTCTTTTCAAAATTTAAAAGGAAAGTGCAAATGTTAAAAGTTCTATCAATGCAAATTAAGTTTGGATAATTTAAATACAATAGTTATTTGACATATGATGAATATTTTTGGTCAATGGGAAATATATTTCAAAGAAAATGAAAGTGAAAGATAAATAAAATTTTCTTCTACTGTAACAAAAAGTAACAAATTAGTTTCATAGAAGATGGAGAAGCGAGGGTTTGAATTAGTGGCAGGGGTTCTGGTATAGAGGACCCTGAGGACTCGGTTGAGAGATGTTGGGAAAATGTGGGGTGGTGTCCTCTTGATGGGTTGAATCTATTGCAGTGCCACACTCGGAAGATCAAATTTTAAAAACAGTCGAACTTTACCATAAATGGAAAATTGTCAGTGGATTTCATAAAATGCTCGGGTTGTTGTCCATTGTTTCAGACCTTGGGGTTCAATTCTTACCAGAAAATCAAGGTTTTCGACCCTCAGTTTCTTGATGGATAGGCCACTGGGAACGCGAGAGCCTTCTGGTTTCTACCTTGGGCTCTCTGTGTATCTAACGATGATACAGATGGTGGTCAGGTGACCTTGTTTGGATCGTTTTTCTCTCGGGTACCCACCGAATACTCTTCATTCGTTGGTGGCTGTATTTCAAAGCATTTTCTTGGCTGCTCGCGCAGTCGACATGCTGCCAAGAAGTTGGGCTATTGTTGTCTCCATGGTTTCTCCCCAGAGACTCTTTCAATGGCTCTCAGCTTGGTTAGTCTGCTTAGTTGTCCTGGGGTAGGGTGCCATAGTGTGCAACTATTTTTTGGGACATTTTTGGGGGTTTTCTTTCGGAATTACTCTGCTTCAATTTACTGCAATTTGGTGCTTCTGAGAGCTAGAGGTGTCAGACCACATCATGGAGACCTTGTTTCTTTTTATCCTTGGCACCAGCTCAGCCACCAAACCATAGTGAATTTATACTATTACGAAACTCCACATAGGGATCATAATGGAGGAAATAGCTTGGAACCAAACCCTCTGATGTAGGTATCCCCATCCCAATTTCAAATTTTTATTAGGTTCTCTGTGGAGAAAAATATATTATTATGGGTAGTCGACACAAACAGAGTATCCCACCTGAAACATAAAATCAGGGCATATATGTGATACCCTGTTCAGGTGTAATCCCTATTTCGGCATATCGCTTCAAGACTACTGGTCTATAAAAGAACTTTCCATTGTTTCTACATCTACCATTACCCTCAACCTGCGTCTGTGGGGGGTTGTGGGTCTAGGGAAAAAAAGAGCAGTCGGGGACAAATCGAGTAATAAATCCTAAAACCTAGAATATTCTAATGATGGCCCCACATATAAGAACATTCTTCATGGGAAAAAATCAACCATAGTACATGTAGAACAAGGTGGAAATGCCCCAAGGCCCTACATATTAGAGTAACAAATCCAAACACCACCTTTGATTATAGACAATCCAGATATTGAAGAACATTGCACTACATATGAATCACAGACGATCATATGTCACTTAAATTGATTTTGGCCTAAACCAATGGAGCTCCTCCATTGGATTTTCACTAAATAGACAACAAATTGGGAAATCCATCTCTACTCCAAAGTTTTTTTCATTATTAAATTTCAATCCTCAGAGGCCAAACAGTTTGTTATCCAAGAAGGACCATGGTTCTAGGATTCCATGGGCCTTTTCATCACCCCATGGTTCCCATAATTCAATGCAAACACTATGGAGGTTACTAGAATGTCGGTATGGGTCTGGATGTACAATCTTCCTCTTCACGTCTGGAGCTATCATGCCCTAGAAGGTATTGGGAACATTATTGGGTGATACATCAAAAAAGATATTCAATGAATAGAGGAAAGGATCTACACTTTCGTGTGCATCTATGTGGAAGTAGATCTTAGAAAAGGACTACCGGAAAGCATACTACTGAATCGCAAACAGCAAAAATGATACAACACCTTGATTATGAAAAAATTGCATTTAGGTGCAGAATTTGTATCCAGACGGGACACGTGAAAAAAAACATGTCTTGATGCCAAGAAAGAGAACATAAAAAAGAAGAATGGTGGAAAACATGAAAAAGGATGGCAATTTCCCCCACCTGGGCCACAGATGGATGATGAAGAAGAAGAGGAATAGACCAGTGCCATGGAGAACAATCATACATCAAAGGAACCAGAGGGACAAGGAAATAACAAACAAGATCCATTTGATCTACAAGCTTCTCCGAAACAACCTGTTTCGAATCCAAAAGTTTCAGATAGCTATGGAATTAAAAGACATCATACTTCAGATAACTCAAATTCGTATAGGGACATTGGCACAATTTCAGCAGAAAACCAACTTGCTCTTGTCTCTTCCACTCCATCACAAGGTGAATGGCGTAAAGTTGAGAGGGAAAAGGGGAGGAAAGCGTGAGCTCTGTGAGGTTTTCTCTCCACTTCGATGGCCTAGTTTTCCCTTCTTCTAGTGCTATTTGGCTGTTGTTTTTCTACTCAACACTTTCTGTTGCCGTTTTTGGGAAGTATAAATAATGGAATGTTGTGGCATTGTCAATGTAACTTTTTAGTATTTTAATAAAAAGTTCGATATTTTTATTTGGAAAAAATAAAAAGTAACAAATATCCCTTTTGAGAAAATATGGTAGAAGGAGACTGGAATTTTTTTTTTGGAAAGGAGGTTTAGAATGAATACAATTTCAAAGAGGAAAGGGGAATGGAAAACTCTATATTCATCATGGTATAATTTTTATCAATTTGGATGAAAAATTGAATCCCTAAGACCCTTTTTGATGAACTATCATAGTGTAATGCATCATAGTATGCATCTTATATTTTTGTGAGTTAGAATGGTTTCCTCATTCTTTTCATACATGGGAAGTTCTTTTCCATTTTATTGTTAAGATTCTTCAATAGAACATTGTATTAGATATGAGAATGCATGTATTTCTCTTTGAATAATTTTTTATTTGAAAATGGTATATGCATACACATTTAAGATCATGCATAGTTAATGAATTATGTATTTTTATTAATTAATTTATCACTCAATAGATTGTAGCTAATCTTGTTAAGAGGAGTAGCGGCGATGGATTTTAGGTTTTTTGCATCAAGGCCTTGTGACGTCGTCCTGTCTTTTCTGCTCTCGTCTGGCCCTGCTGGGACTTTCACCTAGACGCCTTCACTCCCACGGAGGCTCTCTTTCTAAATCAGATACTGGTTTTTCGGCGTTCAGTCAGTTTCCCACGGCGTCGCCAAGTCCTCGGCCCTCTTGGCTGCGAACTCACAAGCTCTGTGAAGGGTTTCGCAGGATGGGACTGTTCAGATTATGGTCTCCGTACTTTCGTTTTGCGGTTCGGTGGCTCAGTTGAGCTACCTGGCCGCCTCTTCACTTGGCCACCGACATTGTGCCCTCTACAGTCTATTTTGTAGGTTTCTTCCTGCTGCTGGCCCCCTTCATGGCGTCTGAAGGCAGAGTTTAGACGGCTCTGTTCAAGGGTTGGTTTTGCAGCCTGCGGGTCCTCTGAAATAGCCCCAGCTTTTACCAATAATAGCTTAGATCCTCATTAAATATAGTCCAACATTTTTCAAATATAGGTATCTCTTCCAACGGGCAAAACCCTGATCCTTTGGGTACAGTCTTCCTTTATGGGGTTGCGTCTCTCTAAGGCCCTTGAATAGAAACTAAGGATCCCTTCCTCTTGTTTTAGGCTCCTTTATGCTGGTAAGTAGCTTGTTTATAATCTGCCTCTGACTTTTTACAATATAGAAAGGAATGCCACAGTTATTCTATCTTATAGACTCAGGGGAGGCGCAACAGGGCAGTCCTCTGCACCTAAGGGCTTTTCCTACAAGGAGACTATTAAGGCTCCCACTTCTCCTCCTTCTGCCCCTGCCCCAAAGGCTCCCAAGCCTTTTCTGGTAGACAAATTGGAAGAAGTTCCTTCAGCAGAAATTACCCACCCACACTTGGCTGGGGTGTGCAATTTCTATGAATAAAATTCCCTCATTTGCAGATTCAATGGTCTCTGGCCGTGTTCAGAAGATCTTTACAGCTGGGTCCATGCCACTTGGACAAAACACTGCAAGATTATTTTGTGCTCAAAGGTTTTTTTCATTGTCATTCTACCTGACAGTAAGGATTATCAGACTGCCCTCACAGGTGGTCCCTAGTTCTGGGGTAAGGCGTGGCTTTTCTTAACCCCTTGGTTCCCAGACTTCGATCCCTCCATGGCAGTCATCACCAAACTCCCGATATGGGTTCGGCTTCCCAACCTGCCTGCTCACCTTTGGCATTGTGCAGTCTTCGAAGCTATTGGGAATACTCTAGGTCGTTTCCTTGCCACAAATCCTTCAAGGGGCCTAAAGGGTATCTACACCTACGGCAAAATTTGTGCATAAATTGATATCAACAAAGGACTTCTAGACCATATCATTCTCAAAGTTGGGGATTTCTCTTGGCCTCAGCCTCTTGATTATGAGAATACATCTTTTCGTTGCCAGCACTGTCATCAGACTGAACATCTTCAAAACTCATGTGCTCAGTTTCTAGCCAGTTAGAAATCTGGCAAACGCAAACCAAAAAATAAAAGCTGGAAACCTTTTGACCCTCCTCCCTTGGAGGATCTTAATTCCAGCAGCTCAGAAGAGGAAGAAAGTGATTCAGATGAAGAGAATGCAACTCAACAGCAACCATCTCCCTCCAATGTCCTCGAGAGGCCCCCTGTCTCCTCGGCTATTCAGAAATGCCCGCACATCTCCAGCTCTTCCGATTCAGACAAAGATGCTCCTCCTGGGAACCATAGTGATCTGCAAGTGGTCTCCATCCCCCCAGGCCCCGATGGCTAGATCAAAGTGGTCAACAAGAAAGGGAAAAAATTTTGCATCGCACAATCAACTACTTTTGGTTATGCCTTGAGTCTTTCTTCCTGATTGATCTTGTTTCTCTTTTCCTGCTTCGTGTAGTCTGTTTTGCTAGTTCCGCGAGCCCATGGTCCATCTGCATGTCACCGTTTGTCTCTGCTGCTTGGCTGCCTTTTGCTATCAGTGGCTCTTCTTGCCCTATATAGCTTGGCTTGTTTCGTCAATTCTGTCTAAGTTGGTTCCTCTTCTTATGTCTGGGGATCACGATTTTCTGGTGTTCTTGTACCAGCATAACTCTTTGTAATTTTATGTACATTTGATGCTTTTAATACAACTGCTGACTTACAAAAAAAAAACTAATCTTGTTAATATGAGATTATATCTAGGATATTTAGAGCTATCTTTAAATAATAACATTTTAGATAGATACATATTTAATTATTTTACAATAAGTTAGTTTAAAGTCATTGATATTAACTTGATTTCATCTCCTTAGGTTTCTATTTGGACCACATATTACTTGGAAGTTTCCACGCTAAATGAGAGTAGATATAACTATTATATTATTTTGGGTCATGCTACCCTTTGTTGGTGGAGGAATCTTTCCCACCCTCAATAGGTTTGCAATAAAAAATTATGGTTAGATAGGTTTGATTCCTCGTGATTTGGAATGTAAATTTAACAATTATTACAATCCCTATAATGTACTGGAGCATATGTATTAAAATATATTATTTTTAATTTTAACTAATTTTAAAGTTTTTATTTAAATTATTTAATTTTATCATTTTTTTTAATTATATGGGTTAATTTCGCACCGAAACTGAAAAATCCCGGTGCGGTGTTAGGAAACTGCCCCGGTGCATAATAAACAACGCACCAAATTTGACACAGCCCAGTGCGGTTGTAGGTAAGCGTACCCGTGTGCCTATAAAACCCCATGCACCGGAACAAGGTTAAATAAAAAAAAATTATTCACAGACTAATTTTGACACAAACAGAAAATTATGGCAATACATAATTTTAAATTCAAAAAACATAATGAGCCTAAAACTTATTAAATAAAAAATGTCACCTAATTGAATAAAAAAATTATGTGACATACTTGGATCGAATAATAATAATTATGTGACATATTATAGTTTTTTATTTAAATTTCTAAATTTATGATCTGTTGCATAAGAAGTCAGATCTACTCCATGTATTCCATTTTCTGTTGAAAACACCAAGGGGTATGTAAAATAGGGACAATCTAGTATATGGATCGCATATAGATCTAAAATTATTTATTTGTTTATGATTTGATGATCTACTGCATAAGAAGTCAGATCTACTCCATATATTCCAATTTCTATTGAAAACCCTAAGGGGTATGTAAAATAGGGACGACCTAATGTATGGATCTCATATAGATCTAAAATTATTTACTTATTTAAATTATTTATTAAATTTAAATCAATAAATTATTTAAATTTATTTATTTAAATTTCTAAATTTAAATTATTTTTTATTTTATTATTATTATTTTTAATTTTAACTAATTTTAAATTTTTTATTTATTTAAATTTCATAAATAATTTAAATAAATAAATAATTTTAGAGCTATGTGAGATCCATACACTAGATTGTCCCTATTTTACATAACCCTTGGGGTTTTCAGCAGAAAATGGAATACATGGAATAGATCTGACTTCTTATGTAGCAGATCATCTAATCATAAATAAATAAATAATTTTAGATTTATATGAGATCCATACACTAGATTGTCCCTATTTTACATACCCCTTGGGGTTTTCAGCAGAAAATGGAATACAAGGAGTAGATCTGACTTCTTATGCAGTAGATCATAAATTTAGAAATTTAAATAAAAAATAATAATATGTCACATAATTATTATTATTCGTTCCAAGTTGCATAATATGGGACTAATTTGAAAAATAATATGTCACATAATTTTTTTATTCAATTATGTGACATTTTTTATTTAATAAGTTTTAATCTCATTGTGTTTTTTGAATTTAAAATTATGTATTGCCATAATTTTCTGTTTGTATAAAAATTAGTCTGTGAATAACTTTTCTTTTATTTAACCTTGTTCCGGTGCGCGGGGTTTTATAGGCGCACGGGTACGCTTACCTACAACCACACTGCGCTGTGTCAAATTTGGCAATAGCTTGGAACCAAACCCTGTGATATAGGTATCCCCATCTCGCTTTCAAATTTCTATTAGGTCCTCTGTGGGGAAAAATATATTGTTATGGGTAGTCGACACAAACAGAGTATCCCACCTGAAACATAAAATCAGGGCATATATGTGATACCCTGTTCAGGTGTAATCCCTATTCTGTAGCGGCATATCGCTTCAAGACTACTGGTCTATAAAAGAGCTTTCCATTGTTTCTACATCTACCATTACCCTCAACCTGCGTCTGTGGGGGGTTGTGAGTCTGGGAAAAGCAAGAGTAGTAGGGGACAAAAGGGGTAATAAATCCTCAAACAAAGAATATTTTAATGATGGCCCCTCATATAATAACATTCTTCATGGGAAAAAATCAACCACAGTACATGTAGAACAAGGTGGAAATTCCCCAAGGCCCTACATATTAGAGTAACAGATCCAAACACCACCTTTGATTATAGACAATCTAGATATTGAAGAACATTGCACTACGTATGAATCACAGATGATCATATGTCACTTAAATTGATTTTGGCCTAAACCAATGGGGCTCTTCCATTGGATTTTCACCAACTAGACAACAAATTGGGAAATCCATCTCTACTCCAAAGTTTTTTTCATTATTAAATTTCAATCCTCGGAGGCCAGACAGATTGTTATCTAAGAAGGACCATGGTTCTGGGATTCCATGGGCCTTTTCATCACCCCATGGTTCCCATAATTCAATGCAAACACTATGGAGGTTACTAGAATGTCGGTATGGGTCTGGATGTACAATCTCCCTCTTCATGTCTGGAACTATCATGCCCTAGAAGGTATTGGGAACATTATTGGGTGATACATCAAAAAAGCTATTCAATGAATAGAGGAAAGGATCTACACTTTCGGGTGCATCTATGTGGAAGTAGATATTAGAAAAGGACTGTCGGAAAGCATACTGCTGAATTGCAAACAACAAAAATGATACAACACCTTGATTATGAAAACATTGCATTTAGGTGCAGAATTTGTAGGCAGACGGGAAACATGAAAAAAACATGTCCTGATACCAAGAAAGAGATCATAAAAATGAAGAAGGGTGGAAAACATGAAAAAGGATGGCAATTTCCCCCACCTGGGCCACAGATGGATGATGAAGAAGAAGAGGAAAAGACTAGTGCCATGGAGAACAGTCATACATCAAAGGAACCAGAGGGACAAGGAAATAACAAACAATATCCATTTGATCTACAAGCTTCTCCGAAACACCCTGTTTCGAATCCAGAAGTTTCAGATAGCTATGGAATTAAAAGACATCATACTTCAAATAACTCAAATTCATATAGGGACATTGGCACAATTTCAGCAGAAAACCAACTTGCTCTTGTCTCTTCCACTCCATCACAAGGTGAATGGCGTAAAGTTGAGAGGGAAAAAGGGAGGAAAGCGTGAGCTCTGAGAGGCTTTCTCTCCACTTCGATGGCCTAGTTTGCGCTTATTCTAGTGCTATTTGGCTGTTGTTTTTCTACTCAGCGCTTTCTGTTGCCGTTTTTGGGAAGTTTAAACAATGGAATGTTGTGGTATTGTCAATGTAACTTTTTAGTATTTTAATAAAAAGTTCTATATTTTTATTTGGAAAAAATAAAAAGTAACAAATATCCCTTTTGAGAAAATATGGTAGAAGAAGGAGATTGGAAAAAAATTGTTGGAAAGGAGGTTTAGAATGGAGACAATTTCAAAGAGGAAAGGGGAATGGAAAACTCTATATTCATTATGATATAATTTTTATCAATTTGGATGAAAAATTGAATCCCTCAGACCCTTTTTGATCAACTATCATAGTGTAACGCATCATAGTATGCATCTTATATTTTTGTGAGTTAGAATGGTTTCATCATTATTTTCATACATGGGAAGTTCTTTTCCATTTTATTGTTAAGATTCTTCAACAGAACATTGTATTAGATATGAGAATGCATGTATTTCTCTTTGAATAATTTTTTATTTGAAAATGGTATATGCATACACATTTAAGATCATGCATAATTAATGAATTATGTATTTTGATTAAGTAATTTATCACTCAATAGATTGTAACTAATCTTGTTAATATAATATTATATCTAGGATATTTAGAGTTATCTTTAAATAATAACATTTTAGATAGATACATATTTAATTATTTTACAATAAGTTAGTTTAAATTCATTGATATTAACTTGATTTCATCTCCTTAGGTTTCTATTTGGACCATATATTAGTTGGAAGTTTCCACGCCAAATGAGAGTAGATATAACTATTATATTATTTTGGGTCATGCTCCCCTTTGTTGGTGGAGGAATATTTCCCACCCTCAATAGGTTTGCAATAAAAAATTATGGTTGGATATGTTTGATTCCTCGTGATTTGGAATGTAAATTTAACAATTATTACAATCCCTATAATGCACTGGAGCATATGTATTATAAAGAGGGATATACTTACTAACACTTTTATTAAGAAATTATGAATGGATCCAATTTTGTTTGGTGAACATTCTAATGCAACCCATAACTATCTTGTCCCATAAATTACATATGTCAATGTGGCTCCATAGGAAATTATTATTTCTCCTTGGTAGTCATCCCATATTGTTTTCCTTATCTCTATCATTAATCCTTCTTATATTTTTGTCTCCCGTAGAAGAAAATTAGTCAACTTCTCCCTTTTTATTAGGTATATGATTAGTTCTATCCTAGATTTACTACACGTTCTCATAATATTCTAAGATTGGAATTTCATTTCTTAACTCTTAGGATTTTGCACCTCCTCCAAAAATATCTAGGTTTGATTGTATTCACAAGTTGTTTATTGATTTACAATTTCCTCTAGTCTTTCCCTATTGTACAAACTAAATTAGATTTTTCATCCTATTTTACAGATTTATTTTTCATCTTCAAAATTTTAACACCACTAAAATGCGAATGAGGGGATCAAGGTTACTGAAATAATTATGAAACCAGTTTATAATGACTTTAATGAAATAATCGACTTTATAAAATGGAGGAATAATTTTAATGAAAATAATAAGGAATAATTTCATTAAAATAATTTTAATGAAATAATGAGGAGGCCATGGGGGAATATTTATTGAATAGTCCAATGTATACCAATCCAATGGGTGGTGTGCATGTTTTATTAGGAGTCCAATTATTACAATATTTGGGGATGATAAATTTTAATTTTCAAGATATTTTCTTGATTTTTTTCTTGGAAGGAAAGGAAATTGAATTAAGGGGTATCATAGGGAAACCTGGGAAGATAATAAGCTATAATGGTAATACCAAGCCTTTGAAGAAGGAACAACATGGGGTAATTGAACAATTGTGTTCACTAGTTTTTCAAACATATAACTCATCCATTTCTCTATATCTCCAAAGAGTCCTTGAAAATCATTCCAAGGTTTTCGAGACTCATAACGGTCTCCCACCTGTTCCATATCATGATCATGTTATTCACTTGATTTCAGTAAGTGCTACTTCAAAATTATGCCTTACAAATGTACTTATTCCCAGAAGAGTGAAATCAAACGTATGGTTGTAGAAATGCTAGAGGAATTTATAATTCAACTCAGCCAAAGTTAATTTTCTTCTCTAGTATTATTGGTGCACAAGAAGGCTGAATCATGGTATATGTATCTTAATTATAGAGAGCTCAACAACCTCACTATTAAATATAAGTTTTCCATTCCTATCATTAATGAATTGTTGGATTAACTACATGGAGAAATTTACTTCATGAAGCTAGATCCGTGTTTAGGATATCATCAAATTAGAATGAAGTTAGAAGACATTCCAAAAAAAACATTTAGAACTCATGAACTTCATTATGAATTTTTGGTCATGTCTTTTGGCCTTACTAATGCACTCTCCACATTTCAAGGTTTGATAAATTCCACTTTCAAACCCTACCTTAGAAAATTTATGTGATTATTCTCTGATGATATACTAATCTACAACAGGTCTTGGTAATATCATGTTCAACATGTTGACAAGGTGCTCAAACTATTGGAGGTAATAAATTGTTTGAAAAATCATCCAATTATTTCTTTGGGGTATAGGTAGTTCAATATGTGGGCCATATTGTATCCCACGAGGGTGTTAAGGTGGACCCTAAGAAAATTAAATCCGTAAAGGAATGGAAAATCGCAAAAACCTTAAGGCATATTCAAGGATTTGTTTGGTTGATAGTTTATTATCACAAATTTGTTAAGTATTATGGGAAGAGAACAAAAACTCTAACAAAATTACTGAAAATAGATGCATTTTCTTGGACTCTAAAAGCAACTAAGGCCTTTGAACATCTTAAAGAGGCAATGTGTCGAGCTCTGATATTAGCTAGATCAAACTTCACAAAAAACTTTATTGTGGAATGTGATGCCTCGAGAAATGACAATGGTTTTTTTAATGCAAGACGAAAGACCCATTGATTTTGAAAGTTGTATAATCAAGGGAAAGTATTTACAAAAGCCTATTTATGATAACGAAATGTTGGCAATACTACACGCACGAAAGAAAAGTTTCCCTTACATAATGGGAAGACACTTGGAGGTAAAAACAGATCATGATAGTCTTAAATATTTCTTGGAAAAAATATTATCTCTAGAAGAGAAACAAAATTCAGTCACAAAGATGTTGGGTTATGACTTTGAAATCATCTACAAAAGGGAAGAAAAATCTTGTTGTAGATGTACTCTCAAGAAGGGATGAGGATGTGGAAGCATTGCTTTGTTCCCATTTATATTATACAAGCTACTTGGATAACTGAAGCAAGGGATGAATGGAATAATGATGAAGACATATGGACACTCATTCAAAAGTTGCAGGAAGATCTAGTGCATATGATTTATTTATTTAGAAAAATAATTCATCGTGGTACAAATATTGACGATATATATTTAAGGAATCCAAACCTAAACAAAAGGTTATTTTTAAATTTCACAGCTCTCCTATAGGAGGGCACTTGTGAATTTTAAAAAATTACCACAAGGTCAAGAAGGATTTTTTTGCGATGGAATTAAATATGATATTTAGAAGTTTGTGGTGGAATTTTTTGTTTTCCAACAGAATAACATTAAGATAATTAAGACCCTATGTCTTTTACAACCATTAGGCATTCCAATTCAACATTAGGAAGAGGTCTCAATGGATTTTATCACAAGTTTACCAAATTTTTAAGGAAAGAGTGTCATGATAACTTACCGAGTATGCACACTTTTTTGCACTATCTCATCCTTTCAGACTCAATACAATCACTACTTAATTTATGGAAATGGTTCAAAAGTTTCATGGAAAAGAAAATATTGTAAGTGATAACGATCCCATTTTCACTGGAAATGTTTGGACACAATTATTTTCTTATCTTGGTACTCAATTACGTCATAACTCATCTTATCATCCTCAAACTGATGAGAAAACTGAAATAGTAAACAAATATCTGAAAGGATATATTTGTTTCTTTGTATTTGATAAAAAAACATAATGGATTACGTGGTTACCTTCTTGAAGAATGGTGGTATAAAACTTCCTTCAATATCACAGCAAAAATGACCCCATTTATGGAAACTTATGGACATAATCCACTATCTGTCAAATCATCTTTAAGAGATAATTCTAAGGTTCAAGCTTTTGAAGATCACATAAAGCATCAACAACAATTTCTCTAACTGTTTAAGGATAACCCAAATCTAGTGCAAAATTTAATTCAACAATAGGATTGTCAAAATCCTAGTGAAATAAGTTTTGATGTGGGTGATTCAGTATTTTTACAATTAAATCCATAAAAACAATTTTCCCTCAAGCAATCAAAGAAGGACAATAAATTATCATCCAAGTGCTATGGCCCTTAAAAGATCTTGCAAAATATTTGTACTATGGCATACAAATTGGAGCTACCTTCATCTTCGAGAGTACACTTAGTTTTCCATGTTCCATGCTTGAATAAGGTTATATGTGACAAGCTTCCATTTCAAAATATATTACTAGAACTTCATGAAGTAGGAGAAATAATGTTGGAGCCTAAATCAATGACAAAAATAAGATATAACAACTACGAAATAGATCAATTTCGGAGTATCTCATTAAGTGGAAGAACCTACCTACTAAAGAATCGACATGGGAGGATGATTATTTTGTTCAAAAGCATCCATAAATACTTAATCGCGTAGGAAAATAGTTTTTTGAAGGAGAGGTTGTAAAGTTCCCAAATTTTAGCCTTAAAGCTAAATGGAACATTAGAGTTAGCAGCATCTCTAATCGTTGAATAAATGGGTAGAAAAGCCCATAAGTCTCCTAATGGGAAATAAAAACACTCCAAATGTGAGAGGGCACACTCTTTACAGCTTAATAAAACACCTCCATGTGTGAAGAGGGATAATATCAAGTTGGTTCAGTCCACTTTGACTAAGTCAACAACGCAGTTGTGGAGGAGGAGGAATCAAAGAAGGAATAATGTAGTTTTGGAGGGAGATGAATCTTTCGATGGAGATGACCTAATTGAGTGGGGCCAAGGACAAGAAAACTTATGTTTTATTTAAGGAAGAGGATGGAAGAATTATTCTTCATTTTTTATATTATTATTCTTGTCTGCTCAGACTTTTTCTTCCTCTTGTTGTTTAGCAGAGTAGCAGTGTTGTTTAGCACCGAGTGTTCCCGAGCGGGAATCCCACCTCTTTCCTTGATGATCCTCTTGGGAGAGTTCTTGCATTAATTTTCCACATCAGGTTTTCAGGCCAAGCTTCAGCCTACTTCATCAGCACAGTTTCTGCAGGTGATTGTGTAGTGTTGCAGGGTGCAGCAGTGGAAGGGATTGGAATCCCTCTTTCAGAGCTATTTTCTCTTTGGAAGAAGGTTTCCTTCACTTGAGAGACCTGTTTGAAGATTTCTAGAGCTTATTTCATATCTGTGGTAGTATACCACACATTTCCCTAACATTCTTAGCGTTGTTCCAGCTAGGGAATGCGTTATTTTGGAGGCAGCTTCAGTGCATGTTCTAGTGGCTCCATTGTAGTGTTTTCTTGTGATTGAGAGGTTCATCCTTTCATGGGAGGAAGCCCTTGAGGGATATACATCAGATCATACATATTTCAGCCTTCTACACTCTTATGCTTCAATTTTGCAATGGTGATTCAGTGAATTTTTGAATATCACATTTTGTATGCAGAGTGTTTGACAAGAAACCCTTGTCGGGTTCTCTTGTATTTTGTAAAAGGAGACTAGATCTCGGTTCTTAAAGAATTATTGACTAATACATGAGTAGATCTACTTGTTCTCCTATTTTCTGAGTTAAAACCCTCAAAGGATTGCACAGTTCCTTTTTTGCATTATTTCTGTGTAGCAGTGTCTGGGGTTTTTAGTCAATTTCAGCTACACTAATGTGGGAGGTCTTTTTACCTCACCTTGTTTCATTTATTTTGGATATCCTCTTGGAATTAGATGATGGATGGATGTATCTAATGGAACCAAGTGATGATTTTCATTTTCATGGCTTACATTTCTGAAAATGGGTTTTTCTGTGAATGCATTGCTAAGAAGTCTATTTTTTGAATATCTTAAGATATTCCCAACACTGCTTATTTTCCCTATTTTGGGATATTACAGTGGTATCAAAGCTGAAATATTGGCTCAACCTATGGATATCAGGCCATTATACTTCAGGGGAAGGAGAGATGGACATAAATCAAAAGGCTTCAATATGTGAAGGGAGAAAGGAAGACATGCTTACAAAGCTTCTTCCCAATCTATGAAAACCTTTCAAGGAGAGCTGAAGAGGATGAGAATGGAGATGGTATCTCCAAAGGAAGTTGGATCTAGAGTAGAATCTAGGTTTGTACATGGTGAGTGTGAGCATGCAGCTACACACCATGATGCACAACGCAGTCAAATGCCCATATCTATCTTGAGATGGCTAAGAGGAGAAAGAAGACCTAAGAGGAGAACTCTTAGTGATTTATTGCAGGAGTATGAATCTCAAACTGAAAGGTTTAGAGATCATACTAATTTTCCAGAGTTTTTCAAGATCCAAGTGGAGGAGAGAAAGTAGCAGGATGCAGATAGATTTCTTCTATCTACTTTTGAAGGCTCACCTACATGTTCAGCAGGAGCTTGGGTGAAGAAGCTAGACTCCTATTTGCAGCAACACCATATTTCTGAAGATGAAGCCATCAGAGTTGTAGTGCTGCATTTCAGAGATAAGGCCCATGCATGGTGGATTTTTGAATCTTGTTCTTTAGAAAATGCAAACACTTCCTCTTATGCAAGATTCATTGGAACATTGGTGGGAAGGTTTGATGAGAAACTTCCTAAGACACATGAGCAAGGAAAACTTGAGAGAACAAAACCCTTGCATGTGATGGAGGAAAATCTACTTTAGAAAACCATGGGAGAAGCTAACATCTTACATTACACATTGTCGGAGGCAAGACCTCTAGTCCATATTCCTAAACAAGAGGGCATAAGGATATACTTTTCATAGGAGGATCCAATTGTTGAGATGTTGCCCACACACATTGATGGAGTTTAGGGCAACAACGTTGTCACATCTAGAGCACATCCAGTACCTCAAGTAGAGGGAGGAGGAGCACATGCTCCAATAGGAGGGATTCTTGTATCCTTGCAAGAAGTTCCCCATGATCTCATACATGGAGGTCCAAGCACAATAAGTCAGCAGCATGATTGTGCAACATTGCAGCTAGAAGGAGGAGGTAGGGAGGAAGAGTAGCATCACTTGATGAGATGCACACACCCTTCTCTATTTCAGAAAGCTAATTCAAGGAAGAGGCAGACTGATTTTCACTGTAAGGGTAGGGGCAAGGTTGCCCAACCATATGTGCAGTCTACTCTTGACATTGATGTCTCACTACATGGAGGCATTCCACCTGGGAGGCCACTTGATATAGAGTTAATGGAAGACATCTTGTCTTTGGATTCACCACTCTTGGACTTTGGAGAGGTGAATAGTTTAGAGAACTTTGGCATGGGGGATGTCAAAGTAGCAGGCAACAGCATTAGGAGAGCTTCACATGTCAGATCACCAGCGATGTCTCTTAGGAGGATTAATCCTTATTAGAGGTCTCAACTCTTAGTAGAGTACTCCAAGGATCTTGGTGCATGCATGATTCTTGGTGACCCGGATAGAGATGATGAGTATATGGTGGATGATGTGGTCATCTATTCACATGGCAGAGTCTTCTTGACTAGAGCTTCTAGTCTCAAGGAGAAGTTGCTACTTGCAGCACATGAGGACTTCCTTTCCATGCATTTTGATGAATATTTCCATTTGATGGAGGAGTTCACTTGGGAGGGCATCCAACATGACATATTTCATCATATGAAAAGATGCATAGCCAGGATGGTGATAGAAAGGAGGTCACAGCCACTTCCCTACTCATTAGAGGTGAGGGAAAGATTCTAGTTGAGCCATTTTAGCTCAAGATCTCAAGTACATGATGGAGGAGGTATAATTTCTCATTTTGTATTGTACTTATTTTCCTTGTTTGAGCATCATGATGTATCAAGAAGAATTACCTCTTATTGCATATTGTATGATAATGTACTTACAGCTACTTGTAGCATTGATTTTGGCTATATTTTTGGTGGTTTATGGGGGAGGCCACATGATTTTTGGTGTGCATCATTGACACCTCATTATACTTTCATGTTTTCATCCTATGAAATGATTGTGGCAGAAAACAAGTGGTTGGGGAAGCACTTGTTATTAATTTTTTTTATGCAGGCAAGGAGTGCACTGCGCTGGTTCCATGTGTGGAACTATGATCCACTTTCCGGTTGTCATATGACAACTTGTTTTCATTGGTTTTCGCTTCCATATATTGCTGATATGTTTATGTTCATGGGAAGATTTGTTTGGAGAGTGGGCTTGAGATTGAAGATGCCCATTTGGAGCATGATTCTCCCCACTTTACATGTTGTACATTTCAGGAGGAACCATGGGAAAACCATGATTGCCACATCACATTTTTCTCCTTCTTATGGGAATAACCACTTGAAGAACTTGAGGAGGCACTTCATGGCTGGATTGTTTGATGGGGGAACTTGGGCCATTCTTGGAGGCAATTTTATTTCAGCCCAAGGACAGAGGCAGCCCCATGTTTACCATAAATGGAGAGAGAAACCATTTGGATGGTAGAATCCAATCTCTCCATGCAGACCCAACACATTGTACAAAACCAGGGTTGATGATCCTTTTGATGAGCTACCTAGGATGGCTCATTTCATTTGGATGATAGCATGGGTGAGGGAGGCACTCATTCACCATGTTTTTCATCACTCCTACTTTGTGGAGGCCATGGGATAGAAAGCAGGTTTCCATTCACACTTTCCACCTTTGATTGATGTAGACCATTTGGTTTTGCACACTTGGGAGGAAACATTGGATGACAGTTTTATTGCAGATTATCTTGATGCAGTGGTGGAGGCTATTGATGGAAGGCCATAAGAGGAGGAGGGGAGAAATTTTTCTCTCCCTATTTTTTTGCTTGAGGACAAGAAAATATTTTGGAGGGGAGGACTGTAATGTTCCCAAATTTTAGCCTCAAAGCTAAATGGAACATTAGAGTTAGCAGCATCTCTAACCGGTGAATAAATGGGTAGAAAAGCCCATAAGTCTCCTAAGGGGGAATAAAAACACTCCAAGTGTGAGAGGGGACACTCTTTATAGCTTAATAAAACAACTCCATGTGAGAACAAGGATAATGTCAAGTTGGTTCAGTCCACTTTGACTAAGTCAACAGCACAGTTGTGGAGGAGGAGGAATGAAAGAAGGAATAACACAGTTTTGGAGGGAGATGAATCTTTGGATGGAGATGACCTAATTGAGTGGGGCCAAGAGAAAGAAAACTCATGTTTTGTTTAAGGAAGAGGATGACAGCATTATTCTTCATGTTTTAGATTATTATTCTTTTCTGCTCAGACTTTTGCTTCCTCTTGCTATTTAGCAGAGTAGCAGTGTTGTTTAGCACCGGGGGTTCCTGAGCGGGAATCCCACCTCTTTCCTTGAGGAGCCCCTTGGGAGAGTTCTTTCATTCATTTTCCACATCAAGTTTTTAGGCCAAGATTCAACCTAATTCATCAGCATAGTTTCTGCAGGTGATTATGCAGTGTTGCAAGGTGTAGCAGTGGAAGGGATTGGAATCCCTCTTTCAAAGCTAGTTTCTCTTTGGAGGAAAGTTTCCTTCACTTGAGTGACCTGTTTGGAGAGGTCAAGAGCTTATTTCAGATCTGTGGTAGCAGACCACACATTTCCCTAACATTCCTAGTGTTGTTCTAGCTAGGGAATCTGTTATTTTGGAGGCAGCTTCAGTGCATGGTCTAGTGGCTCCATTGTAGTGTTTTCTTGTGATTGAGAGGTTCATCCTTTCATGGGAGGAATCCCTTGAGGGATCTACATCAGATAAGAAATATTTCAGCCTTCTGCACTCTTATGCTTCAGTTTTGCAGTGGTGATTCAGTAAATTTCTGAATACCACATTTTGTATGCAGAGTGTTTGACAAGAAACCCTTGTCGGGTTCTCTTGTATTTTGTAAAAGGAGACTAGATCTCAGTTCTTAAAGAATTATTGGCTAATACATGAGTATATATACTTTTTTGCCTATTTTCTGAATTAAAACCCTCAAAGGACTGCAGAGTCCCTTTTGTGCATTATTTCTGTGTAGCAGTGTCTGGGGTTTTTAGTCAATTTCAGCTACACTAGTGTGGGAGGTATGTTTACCTCACCTAGTTTCATTTATTTTTTATCTCCTCTTGTAATTAGATGATATATGGATGTATCTAAGGGAACCAAGTGATTATTTTCATTTTCATGGCTTACATTTCTGAAAAATGTGTTTTCTTGAATTACTGTTGTTGTTCATTTTTGGAATATCTGAAGATATTCCCAACAATGCTGTTTTCCTTGATGGATATTACAGAAACTAGATGTATCAAGCTTCGTAATTTCATTTCCATCATTGATTGGTTCAATTTCTTCCACCACAGTTCACTTTGTTCTACTACCGAAGGTGATGTTATACCCCAGTTTAGGAGTTATTTCCTTAGGGGTGATGGAATCCACTTCAAACCACCGAAAACAGAAGAATATTCTTCCTGTATTTTTTAACTCATCTAAAACCAACAAATTTATTAAATCATGACGAAAAAGTGAGGTTTCACTTCCTTTAGATTTAGCTTGAAATTTATCTGCCATTTTTGCTAAACTTCTGTATAAATAAAAAGGTAGATCAAGAGATTTCTTACCAACAAAATGTAGCAGAAGATTGAAGTGGTAAGAATAGTTCTTATGATACCTCCCTTCATAAGTGAAGTATTTCTGAAAGATAAGCAAGTAGCTTTGAGAAATTATCTTTGATGTAGCTCCTTGGAATGGCATTTGTAAGGTCAACCTCACTATGTTCTGGCTTGATAAATTATTTACATTCCTGCATGTTGAATTTGAAACCTTTAACAGTGGCTCATATCTTAGACAATGGCCACCTTTTTTGGTCTTCCTCTTTGTAGCCATGGTACTATTATATCTTCTCTGCCTCGCTTGATCAGTGATACTTGCAAAATTTTTGAAAATACCAGCCAAAACTTGGGCTCAGTGAAATAGCTCTCTAGAGTTCAATAACATGTAAATAAGGAGCAGAGAATGACAAATGACTCAATTGGGAAATATTTTAAAGTTCAATGACAACTCATGGCATAATGATGACTCATAAATGCTTAAAATGGTAATAATGACTTTAGCCATGACCATTGTACCTTGATTTAACTTTGATTGACTCGAATGGAATCTACCCTATCCATTTCAATAATTTACTGATACCTAGCACCTGTTTTGACAAGACAGACAGGAATTCCTCCTGTCATAGCGTTATTAGTGTATTTTTGGGCAGTTTCACTACGAAAGTATTAGCATTTTCGTAGTGAAAAGTGCGTTTTTTCTGTGTAATTCACTATGAAAGTAGGGATTCTTGGCTAAAATGACCTTTTTGGAGTTGTAAGCTTGGGAAATTAAAAATATCAGGAAATAATGACTGACGTGACATGAAAATACTTGAATGGGGGTGAGTTTGGACCTTAGGATAAGATAATAAGAAAAATTTAAAATTTTCCTTAACCAAGTAATGAAAAATGAATTCTATGACAACACATTTGACACATGAACTTCTAGTACTATGCCAAATGATGTTTCTCTTTTTTCTGAGTGATAACGGAGGGCATCGCGCAACTATTGCATGACTGGATCATTTTGGATAGATGTCTAAATGATCATAGCTTCATCTAGAAAATTTTCACATTGAGTGACCGCAACAGCAATACTATCCCAGACCTGCTTTACTTCTGCTGCTCTCTACCCACGCACCTCTGGTGGGGTCTCTAGCTGCAACTTGGTATGAAGGTTAGAAATATGATTTTCATACTATGTTCTCATTGTTTTCACCTTCGTGCGCGTTTCTTTCACCGTAGCAACCAATCCTTCAAGTTTCTCCCTAGGTGTAGCTGTGGCCAAGACAGTTGGAATATCCTTGCAAACCTGGTAGATTTTGGCCTCCACCATAGCGAGTTGAGCTTCCTCTTCTTGAAAAGCGGATTTTTCTCTTTGTTATTTCTGGTGTGCTTGCTTAGCCTACTGTTGTGCATCCCTTATCTGCGTATGCATCGTAGCTTCTCTATACTAGAGCTCGTCCACGATTGTTGAGTGCATAAGGTGGAGTTTACCTACAGGCATCACCGAAATATTAACATGAACATAACCTAAACCTCTAAATTGGATACGTCGATTGGCATCCATTTGAATAGCTAGCAAGTGGATGTGAACAATGTGTCTATCCCCATATACTGGTAGAGAAACATCTAGTGGATGTGTGCTCATGACTTGCGCACTGGTCTAGCTTGCTTGTATCATGCTCTATTGAATCTGGCTCACCTATAATTTTAGCTCTTGTAATCCAACATGTACAATTTCTAGTGCGGAATTGTACTAAAATTTCATGTTTGTCCAACGATCCTCAGTCACAAATGTGATAGTGTTTGCTATTTCATTCAAGTCATCCTCTGTCAGTGTTAGGACCTCCTTCCCTACCTTTTTGGAACCTTTTTTTTTTTTGTGCGATCCTCCAACAACCTGAGAGTCGCACTTGGTTCCTTTGGATGTTTCAGCTTCGCCTATCTCCTTTGGCACAGATCCATTTTTTTCAGACATTGTTGTCATTTCTATAGTCTCGCCAGTTGTTGTAGCAGTTGCTTCCTTTTCTGTTGATTTTTCCGTGACCTTCTCTATCACTGTCACTAGAACCATCTCTATGGTTTTCTCAGTGGATTTCTTCGTTGATTTTCTTGTCAGAGTGCGTTGCTTCGTCAGGGTAGGTGGTTTCAACTAGGTTGATGACCATTCTATTTTCACTCTCACTAAATCATTCTTTGTCACTAGATATGGTAGTTCATACCATACTCCTTCTATGATGCCCTTTGCGCGGATATGAATATTATGGAAGGTGGCCTTGAAACCCGCTACCATATTGTACTGATCATACAATGTAGGTGATAGTCGTGGCTTTAAGGTAGCATCGACATCCAAAACCCATCGCTTGGTTTAAGGTAGCATCATACAAAACCTAGAAAAGTTTATTTTCTTTCACGCACACTGGGTCTAAAGAGTTCCATAGGTTGGTGTAGCGCGTAGCTTTGCATATTTTTGGCTCAATGTCTGGAAACTGTGTATCTTCTAGTTTTCTCTAGCCAATTAGCGCAATCAATAAGAGGAGCCAAGAATACAGGAAGGGCTTGCCTTCCTCCTTTGCCTCGCGCACATTTTCTAAAAATTCTTTGCATAGGTAGTTGCACCAATTGGAAATCACGCCTTTTTCACAGCGTCCTGTGAGTGCAATCACATGCGAAGGCACCTCCTTCGGCCCAGACTTATGCATCATCTTGCAGGCCAAGATGAACATACCAAAACACACTATGGGGTTATTTATTTCCTCTACAATGAATCCCTGAGTATTTCTTGTGATATTGTATTTATTCCTGATTTTATATGCAAATTCCTTCTCCTGCACCTTACCATGAAAGTCAACAATAGGGTCGGACCCCTTAGTAGGCAGATCTATGATTCTGTGGATTAATTCTACATCAATAGGGATAATCTCTCCCAACTAGAGTGCGTCAACATGTACTAGAGACAACAACTATCTGACGCAAATAACATTGATGGGGTTGCGCCCAAAATGAGGGATCTGAAGAAAATTGAGTAGGTATGCTTTATGCAGACCTAACACCCCTGTCCTCAACTCATGGAGCACAACACCTCCTTTGTAAGTGACCTGATCCAAATATAGATTTGGCGCGAGCTTTGGGAAATTCTCGACATCATCAATGTCCCAATCGTTGAATCTTAGCTGTGGGATTTTTGCAAACATGTCCCCTTCCATTGGTACATTTTCATGGATTAAGGGTATTTAGACACCCATGCACACCTTGTCTAGATCCTTAGGCACTTTTACAGAAGGTTTGTGTGGCGCAATATAGCTTGGCAGCCACGAGAATGGGGCTATTTCAACTACCTCCTCATCTTCTTCTTCAATGGTTTCTGGGACTTCTGCCATGGGTATTTTCATTTTATCTCCTGCTAAAGGGCGCAATCTTGGGGTCTTCTCTCGGGGATATCTACGCATTCCATAGGATTTCCTCTTCTTAGTTTTGGATGGCATAGGTATTTCCATACTAGGCACTTCAGCCACAGCAGGGTCATCACCCGGTCATGTGGCTATCATATTTTCAAGAATTACATAACCTAGCCCTACTCGGCACAATGCGTCCTCAAACCCTGGATCCAAACCCGACATAGACACAACAAATGCAATGGCAATCAAATATTTCAAAGCCAAAAAATACTCAGAAAGAAAAGGGAACTATTGCAACCCCATAGGTCATATTTATACTTGTGGCACATCTTCAATAGCTCCATGTGCATTAATGAGGCTCCATTACTGATAAAACAATCCCAAATTTGGAAAAATCCCTTCATTAAATGCATGCTAGAAGCTCCCAAAAATGGTAATAAATTTGTCTTATCCAGTTTTATTGTTCCAATGACTATTTTTTGATAGCTCTGCAACCCAGAAACCCTTCTCGTGCAGATACCGCACACGCGTCGCACCTTACTGCACATATATTCCAAAGCTATAGATGGCCATCTACAGACCGTATCGCCGAACACAAGCTTGTTGACCAGGTAATTCAAAGCATATCGAGTAGTTTTTGTCGCATCCCTCAACAACTGTAAACTTCTCTGGCATTCATCATTCCAATGGATTTTCGCACCTGTTCTAAGTAATCTGGTTATGGGTGTAGTTATCAACTCAAACTTTGGAATTTTCTTCCTATAATATCCAACAAGACTCATCATGGATTGCACTTGTCTGAAATTCAGAGGTGAGGGGATCAAGGTTCCTTTGAATGCAAATGGCTCCCTAGACTCCACAAGTTTCAATTGCCTACAATTCATAGTCTACATTATTGGTGCATTAATAATTTCTAGGATTAAAGCTTGGTCATCATGTTCCGCGATAAATTTAAGAAGAAAACTCTCTGTCATCACAGACCATTCCCTAGTGCCTCTACACAACTCTATCTCCAAGTACCATTCAGTATGCACCTTTCCCAATGTGTGAATAAACATATGGACCCATTCAAGGCTTGGTTCTACACCCCATACCTGATTCCATTTGGTCAAATTTCTTCATGGATCCTCTTTGCCAGAGTACACATCTTACATTTTTATAACTAGAAATTTAAAACACAACCTCATCATGCACACACATTCCTCCCAATTACCCATATTATCCTTATGAGTTTCCCACCATCTTGCTAAAGTAGCATGCAAGCCAAGATACAAAGCATGGGATCTCTGTCCTTCAGGCACAATGCTTTCAAGATCTCCCATAAACATGTTCACATTAGTTGAACTGTCATAGTGTGGTAACTCATGTACCTCATATGCAATACCACATAGATATTGGGTCACACTTTACAATGCAACACAAGCACATCTGCAGTCGGTTCTACCAATTCTCTAGTTTTTCATCAAAATCTGAAAAAAAAGAACTATCCTTTTCCCATTTAAGATTCCCATAAGCTATTGGATTAATCCAGTCTTCCTCGCACAAACTTAGCTTATATATTTGATCGATATTGTCCTCAACGCGTGCTAGTTCAGTATGCCTTTAGCCTTTTCTACAGGATATAGAGGAATGATTACCCTGACTGCATTGCTTTCAAATTCCATTCTCCTTCTCTTCAAATTGATAACACCATCCATGTCAATGGCCCAATCCAATCCTAGTAGTGCAGGATAGGGATCAGTATCATCTACAATTTGTATGACCTCAATGTCTGCCATGACCTTAACGCCCTCTATATTGACCACAACTTGTGACACCCTCCCTAAAGGAATGATCTTCTATAGATTGGCCATGCGTGATTGAATAGTAGACCATTCCAATTTTGGCTCTCCCATGCGTTGCCATGTTTTTTCAGGTAGAACATTAGCATCTGACCCTAGATCTAAAATAACTTGGTCCATTTCATAAGCACCAATTTGCGTGGTCATACACATCTCCCTACCCATTCTCTTCTTTTTCATATAAATTTTGTTGACTTCTCGTTGTTCTACCATGGGCTATTATTTATCTGCACAATTATCTATCTATGCCTGCAAATTTTTGACATCCTTCTTGTTGCGCAGTAACTTTATACATGCTTGTAAAAATGGCTTGATCTCCTCATCTCCTCTGGCTTCCTTCATTGTTCTACCAGATATTGATGTACTTCCTTCTGCAAATTCTTTCCATGCTTCAATAAAGGTCTCTTTTGCGCAATGAAGATTAAAGCCTTCTTTGTTTTTAGGTACTTTATGGATCCATACATAAGTAGTCAGTTGCTTTCCTTTATCTTCATTGTTGGCTACACCAATCCTATTAACCACATTCACACATGTATCTTATTCACAAGTTTCTATGTGAACCATATGAAGATTTTGTGTTGGGGTCTGCGTCTTCTTTTCCTGCATTTTAGCAATCAATACAGGACAATATTCTATGACATGATCAAATTGTATACAATACTTGTAGGAATTTTTTGTTGGATTAAGAAAGTCACGTGCATAATGGAAAACATCTCCACAGTTATAGAAAATGACTTTTCCTCTCCCTCGGCTAGCTGATCCACCTCCTTGACCTCTTCCTTTGCCTTGGAATCCTCCGTGCCTAGAAGGGGATGCTGTGATGTAGGCTCAACCTACATCCTATATATCTCTACTTTATCCAACATCATATCAAAAGTGCAACAATGCTTCTCATCATGCCCTAATGATGAAAAAAAATTGCAAAATATCTGCTTCAAGTCAAGCTGATATTTTTCGATCCTTGGGCAAGAATTTGTGTCATGTAATCTAACAATTTGAAAGATAGTGCACCACACGAGATTCTTCAATGGACTAGGATGTACAACATTCAGATAATTTTTGAGGACAAGACACTTATCTTTAGGTGCCCAGAAGCTTTGCATTTTATACACCACACCTTTGCACATACCTCCTTGCCTTTTTCTTTGCGCAGACTTTGAATTTATAGATGCATGGCTTCCAAATGATTTTGAATTTGTTGAGTTCCTAATGCAATAGGTGTTGGGGTAGCCTCCAATTTCATTGCGACCTCCACTGCCTCAACTTGTGTGGCAATATTTTGCTGACCTATGGGGTGGAAAAGATGTGGGAACAACATAGCAATGAACCATTCATTATGCTGAGTATCATGAATAACAAATCCACCATCTCTTATGGTGCACTTCAACCTTTGATCGACCTCCCATATAGATTCATTAGGTTCCTGATGAGTGTCATTCATTTCTGTCACCAGTTGCCCATATGACTTCAGCTTCTTAAACTGCTCTTTTAGGGCCGCTTTAATTTCTTCAAAGGTAGCATTAGGGTTTTATTGAGCATACCTAATGTACCAGTCTAATACGCTATCTTGAAATGTAGTAGCCAACCTTTTTTTTCTAATATCAATATTGTTAACTTGCTAAGCCTGCCATACGGCCTCAGTCACAAACCAGAAGTGATCAATATCATCGTTTCCAATGTCTTTGAAATTAGGTAACTTCATTGATGCAACCATATCTAATTTAGGGGGAGGTGGAGGTGGTGGTGGAGATAGTATGCATGGTAGATTAGGTGGTTTGTGTTGTAAGTGAAGAAGTGGAGTGTATGGAGTTGGAAATAGACTCAAGGGTTTATAGTGTGATGAAATTTATTCTTTAGAATCACTTGAGCTAGCAGTTTATGGTTCAGGTTCACTATCAAATCTAGGCTTTAGAGGGCCATAAATAAAAATTTTAGAATCTTCTCGGTAAAATTTTCCACTTCACGTAGTTGGACCTCTTTGATGCATTCAAGCAGTATGTTCACACAGACAACCCCATTCACACAATAGAATTTTTAGCAATAATTTCAATGAGCGCAAGAACTTACATCGAGGGCCTTTGAAAAACCTTCTTTTTTCTTCAGAATAGGACACAAATTGATCAATGGTTAATTCAGTCACAAATCCTCCCAAGAGGCGATCAATCCAATGATCTACTGTGCGGGTGATCTTATTATCAAACTTCTCTACTTGCTGGATCAATTCAGGAATCCACTCAGTGACTACGTCATTTTTTATGCAGTGATGGAATTCAGCTAAGCACGACAACCACTCATGTAGTTCGTGCGCAAAAGAACAAAATAAATTTTCATGCACTTATGTATAAATATATTTCTGTACCCATTTTTCACCAGATAACTTATTACTTCTATTCTCTTGGAGCACAAATGCAAGTATATTTCTATCCAACCAATCTTGTAATTTGTTTCATGACGGATGCCACAACATCAAATTCCCCTCAAAATGATCCCAATCTCGACATCGGAACCATTTTTTGGCTTGAGGGGTCCTAAACTAGGTTCAAAGTTTATTGATAAACCAATAAAATGTCCAACTACTGGCCCTTTTGGCAGTGACCTGCTTGCGCAGACCAAAGTCTCACCTGAAGGAGTATGGGGGGTGCTGCTATAATATTCCTATTTTAATAGGAAAATTAAATTTCATTTTGTTTTCTTTGTTCAAAGAATAATTATGTAAAGGAGGGTCAAAAAATCCTAATAAAAGAATAAATACATGCCCAAATGTGAACAGAGGTAAATCAGGGCTGTCTTGATAAAATCCACTTGTGTGTGAAACAGGATTGAGCTATCTGACTGGGTCAACAGGACCAAATCACAACACAGTCTAGATACATTGAACCTCATGGATGATCAACACAGTTCTAGAAGGAGGTCCTCCATGTGAAAAGGGTTAAATGAATGAAGGTGGTTTAGGGTTTTGGCAAGCTCTCATATTATAAAAGGAAAGGGAAGGAAAGATGTGGAGGTTGTTCATGATTTGATTTCTGAATTGCTATCTGTTTAGACAAACAACTTTCTTAGCTGCTTAGCCTAGATTGCATCAGGATTTCCTGTTTAGGAGTTCCATGTCTTCCCATTGAGGAGATCTTGGGAGAGCTTGTATTGCCTGTCCACTATCTGGTTGGAGACCAAGCTTCTACTTCCAACTGCAACATAGATCCAGTGGGGGTTTTCTTTCTTTTTTAAGCTGCAGCAAGTGGAACACTAGATCTGTTTAGATCTAGCTTGTATTGGAGCCTCTTCTCAATGAGTATGTCTTTTAACCTCTTGGAAGAGTGCATCCACTGTCTGAGATTCAGTTTTGATCTTGGCATCAGGCCAAAGTGTTCTCCATCCTCAACTTCATAGTTCCTTGAAGATACTGCGTCCTTTTTGGTAGGCAGAGTTGCAGTGGGGTTTTGGTATCAGCTTGGAGGAAAGATCTCTGGTGAAAGGGACCCTTCCGTTCACTGTGGTGATCCATATATTGGCCAATGAATCCATGTTCATTTCAGATATAATATGTTGTGTATCATATTCTTCAGAAATTTCTGAAGATTATTGCAAATATGTGGCTTAGATCTCAGATCTACTCATTAATATCCATCTTTTGTTGAGATCCCCAAGGGGAGTGTAAAGAAGAGCCTCTTTGGCATATGGATCTATAATAGATCTATATTTTTATGTAAGTATCTGCCCTAGATCTAAAATATAATGGAATAATTCTTCAGCCCCCTAAAAATTACATTGTCAATCTTATTCTGCATTCTCTTGTGTTGTAGTGTCTCATTTTGAAGCCTTGATCCATGTAAAACTCTTGTATTTCTATAATATATTGAATAAATCATATCATAGGTCTGATTCACTAAATTTAATACTTATTTTCACCTAATTCTTTCAAAAATTTATGCTGCATATGCTTTAATCACATTCTGCATACTCTAGGTCATGAGAAATCAACATTTTTAAGCCATTCCGGAAGTGGGAGAGTTGTTTAACCTAGCTAGCATTATTGTTTTGGGATGCATTTGATATGAGAGTTGAATATAACCTAAGCTAAAGGAACCAACCATCATCCCTCCTTATTTTTACGCACATCCCTGAAATTAATCAATTTAGGGCATAAATCACTGTTTTTCCCCACCCTTTTGAGTCAAGAAGTGAAGTAAAGTTGTTGTTGTTGTTTAGAATGAAGGATCTGTAATATAAAATCAGTTATAAGTGATTAATTTCTTCTCTCCAACTTTAGAATACCTTAGGGTATTCTTATTGTTGTAGAAAATTCCAGACTTGGAATATTACAGTTGGAACCAGGTTTCCGCACCCTGAGGGAGAAAATAATGAAGTGGTCCTTAGCAAAACCAAATGAAAACTTATATTACTTGTAAACATATGTGCACAAAAATATATAACAAAATATCAGATAATGCACAGTTATTAATAGAATAACACAGAATTTTTGTTCACCTTAGCCCAGATAAACATAATAGAACTAGATCCAGATCTTAACTAATGCATATACTTAAACAGATTTATTAACCATCAATAATAATTCATAATAATATCAGATATCCTTGCACAATCATCAATAAGTAAGACAGATAATACGATCTTAACATAATATAAGCAATAAACAACTCACATGCATAACATAGTAAACTTGCCAAAAAAACTGTCTTTTCTATTAGCTTTAGATATGTCAATCAATACATCAACTTTCCCTTAAAAAACCCTTCTGTGCACACATCCAACAGAGTCTGCACACATCCAGGACTATGTCTCCATGCACATAACCAATAGGAGCCTTTCAACCCAACCTAAACAACCCTTGGAGATGCATAAAATTATTAATAGATCAATATTAGGAACTTAGACTTACTTAACTTAGACACAATATATCTATTTATTCTCCTAGAGCATAGATACTATGGTCTCAAACCATGGTTTGAGGCCCACAGTTTACCCTTAAACCCATTTACATCAAAATTTGGGACTTTGACCCACCCAAAATCCCCTTAACTCCCTTTTTGCAACACGCACATACAAAATTCTACAAAAAGACATCGAAAATTGTGCCTCAGGGGACCCTGCTCCAACAAGCGCATTGAACACATAGAGAAAAAAAGAAAAAAAATTCCCAAAAACACGATTGAATATGGATTTTTAAGCTCAAATTGTTAACAATGGGTTGAATAATTTCTATTGGTAGGAAGAAATCAACAATCAAAATGGCTATTGAATGGAGGGGACAGAGAGTATAAGGAAAACGATAGAGAGGCCACGGAAGATCTGGATTGTCTGCCTACCTTGAGGAATTGTGGACTCCTCAAGTTCTTTACTAACCCCAAGATTAAGATCTCAACACGATCTGCTACAATATTTGGTAAGCATATGGGACATCGGTCAAGAAATATTCATAATCGGTGACCAAGAGCTAGAGATTTGGATCTCTGATATCTATTTCATCACTGGCTTATCATGGAGGGGGGAACAAGCCTGTTTAGTAGGAAGTCAAATTATAGGTGAGAGCATGGAATTTTGATAGGGAGACACTGCCCAGAACCAAACAAGTCTTCAAGCGGTAAGGTTGACATAAGGAAAATAAATAACTTGCCTTTAAAGGTAGTTTTTCATACCATAACGTGTGCTACATGTTAGCCACCAATAAAATTTGTCATATCAAATGGTGGCTAAAACATTTTTGGAGCCTTCAAGAAACAGGTTTTATTGCTAAAAGTGTTATCTCTTGAAGACTCATGGAGACATCATGCCCTTGGTTCAAATCTTCACTGCTGTTTCCATTTCAAACTCAGAAATTCTGCTGATTCCATAAAGAAAATACTGCTGCAAAATCCATTTTTCCCTTCCCTCCACTTCCAAAACTAACCTTCATTTTCCCTCCTCCTTTCCTCATAAAATTCCTTTATTTTCCTTTTTTCCCATTTCCCCTTCATAAAATCCACATTACAGAGTTTAAAACTCCTTTTTTGAACTCTGTCGAAACCCCCAAATCCATTGAAAACTTGGAAAAAATTTCATAAAAAATACATTTTTCTATTACAGACTTAAGCCCCTTTGGGATAAGTCTTAAACCACTTCCCCTCCATACACCTTGGTGCTGGAACCGAGCGCTAAAGGTCCCAAGCACTTATCGCATCAGAACAAAATGCAACACGCAAGTCTTTTTGCCTCACAAAGTTTTCCGATGCGATTAGCCCTCTGTTTTATAAACCTCGATCATATTGTTGTTTCATCTAACCCGTGGGCCTGCATCCGGTGCTTAAACCTTGGAATAAAACATTCCCGATGCTCATTTTTCTTTGTAAATCAAAAAACCCACTTTTTCCTAAGTTTGGTCTAAACGCACCCAAACAATGTTTTTTAATATAAATTGGGTAGATTGAAAGACCGCACCAAAAGTTCCGATGCGACTGGCCCTCATACATAAGCCCCAGGCCTTTTTCCTTCATATAATCAAAGGCCCCACAATTAGGCGCCAAGACATTTCTTACATATATATCCTGCCCTGATACATAAACATTTGGTTTTTTTATGAAACTTTTGATTTTCATTTATATTAAAGGGCTTCCGCCGATGCGAGTTCTGAAATGATATCGACTGTTGATCTAAAGCCAATCAACGATCAGCGCATAATCGTATCGAAAATTTTTTGTCGAGCACATTAAACATAATGCTACCCCTGATGAGTTCTCCACCATCGATCTGATCTGCAGATTGACGGTCTGCGCTCAATCGTTCCATCGCACTCCAAGTTCTTTGCCTCGCCGATGCCTTTGCCTTAGATTGCATCTATACCGTCTACGTGTCCAGATCGTACGGTCTAGTTCGTGCCTCCCGACTTTGGTTTAAATTCATGCGCCCCGCTCCTAATGTTTTTTTTACCAATCCCGACCATTGATCTCTGCAGATCAGCAGTCCTTATTAACTCCTTCTCCACCTTTGTATCATTTCCATTTAACCCCCAGATTCAATCTCCACCATTGATCATCACATCCAACAGCTCATATTTAACCCGACAGGGCCTGCCTCCTGTGGGTCCTGGACTCTTCAAGATTCAATCTGAGCCATCCAGATCTTAGATCAACGGTCCATAATAAAACCGCTCCCCTTGCTTCTGCCCATGCATCTACCTCATATTGTGTTCACTTCCCCATTGTCAGATTTGAGGCCCTTGATTTGACGACCCACATTACATATCGTGTAACTTTTAGCGCGAAATATAAATTCCCTAGGGCCACGCGATATAAGTGGTTTTGAAAGGCCACGTGTTGGGCGGGAACGCATATCATGTTCAAAAAGGAAAAACCACCTCCCCGCCCTTTTGCCGCACGAAAATAGTGGTTTTCCCTCCCTAAAACCACTTTCCCTCTTTTCCCTTGTGTATTATCGTGCACGCCCTCCACCGTTGATCTCTGCAGATCAACGGCTTGGATCTAAACCTCCATTTACATTATCTCCCTCCACCCTCGCCAAAGTTTTTTAACATCCAATCTCTGCTGATGATCTCGTGGGACGATCTCATTCGACGGCCCACGATCATCCCGAACCCCAAACTCTGTTTTTTGCCATATTTTCCTCCGAAACAAATGTTTTAACCCCATTTCTTCGTATTTATTCTGTTTTCCAAACAATGTGACTCATTCACTTTGTATAAACACAACCAATCTCGACCGTTGATCTTTGCGCAATCAACGACTCTGACTTAATTGACCCCATTATTCTTTCCGAACAATCTCCATTCGATCTCCACCGTTGGATGATGCCATCCAACGGCCACACTCCTCCCCACAGCCTCCGAAGCAGTTAAACCCAATAATGCAAGATTTCTTAATATTTTGTGTATTTTTCAGGTTTCAAATGTTTTTTCCCATAATAATAAAGGAAAGGAAAGCCGAGGGTGACGATCCTTTGGACTTTTGTTTATCAAAGGGAAAGAACTACAAAGGTTCTACTCCATGTTTCATCAATGCTTCATGAGCATTGATGCCATATGAACCCTGTGCGGCACTACACATCAACAAGACACAGAGAATTGAATAAAGCAAAAGAGTATCAGTGTCGAAGAAAAAAACTCTGCAGAACAGAGGATTGAAGACAATTTGGAGATTACGGTTAAGATTGATTATCAAAAACCTAATCATCCAGATTAAAACACAATTAAATAAAATCAAAATATCTTCAGATAGAAAGGCATCCATTGCCACAAAAGAGGCCAATTGATTCCTCTCAGCTACCCCAGTGCCACCTATTGCCTCAAAGCATTCAAACAAAGGCCGAAGTTATTGATAAAAAAGAAGATATTTGCCTCAGTACAGCCGAACAGTTAAATCTACTAAAGGAAACTTAATGTAAAAATATCAGCAGAGTTATTACATCTTGAAACAGAGCCTAAAAGTCAACAAAAGCTCTCATCAAGCTTGAATCTTAAATGTAAATCAATTAATACAGATAAACATCTGTAAACTTCTACATCGAGCCCCTCAAAGGCCGAGAAGCATTAAATCTGTATTAATTGGCCCAAGAGATATTTTATCAGATCCCACCTCCTCATTCCTTCTATAAATACTCCTGTAGAAGATGAGAAAATGTTGGTTGCTGAACTTTGAAATATACTTGAGCTTGAGACTTCTACTTGTAAAGAGTGTTCACTGGCTCTTGAAGCTCTGCTTGTGAGAGATAAGTTAGTCTGGGAAGTGTAGATGATTGCTAAACAGAAACATTGGACTTAAAGCTATAACTGGTTTGGAGCATCAATACAAGCTGATTTATGGGATCCTGGTCTATGTCAACGGTGATGTTTTCTTCTTGTAAATCATTATTTTATTTCTGTTTTCACTTTGTCCATCTTCTTTGATAAAGAACAGCAAGCATAGAGTTAGGATTTATTGTATATCAGTACCCTTCTCTGACTGATAGGCTTTATCTAAATGTTTTCTTCTGAATTGTGTTATTTGAGAATGATTTAATTCAGTTCAAGTAGTTAGGAATGTTGGCATTCCCTCATCCTACTGTCTTAGCTAAATATTGTTCTTGAAAGTTATTTTTAGTTTATGTTAAATAGAGATGAACTAAGGAAGATATGGTGAGCCTTGGTCCTATTTTTATCCCCAAAGAATATCTGAAAGTTTCCCTTGGAGTGTGTTGAAAGCTAGCTAGTTTCAAAGTGCTTACCAGATCTTAGACCATTCTTTGTTATCTTTGTGTTTGTCTTGAAAGTTACCAAGTAAAGCAGAGCTAGGAGAGGTTTTGTGGTGAGCTCGACCCACTAGTTTCTTCTCCAACAGTTGCCTTTAAGTTTCCCTTTGTGTTTAATATGTTCTCTATTGAAAGTGTATCAAAGGCTGGCTAGTTTCGAAGTACTTACCAGATCCTGGATTGCTTTTATGTCTTTCTTAAGTGTTTTTCAAAGGCTGGCTAGTTTCAAAGTACTTACCAGATCCTAGGCTTCTCTTTGTTCTCCATTTGTTTAATTCCCCTTCTTGTTGTATCATTTCATTCCATAAATCAAACTTTAAAGAGATCCTTAGACATAGATTACTTGCCCCATGGACCACTCTTGCCACTTGTTGTTTCAATTAAACCCTATTATGACTCCATAGCCCAATGGATTAAAACTTGCAATTGTCTATCTTTTTGTCCAAAGCTTGTTCTGATTGCTTGCAACTTCACACCTTTGAAAATCTTTCCATTTAGAACTTTCCCCTCAAATAATAGTCATTCTCAACCATCCAAAACAAAAACAAAACCCTCGGTCTTCATAACTAGCCTAATATAATTACCCAAAATCTTTTAAAGATAAATCCATCTTTGCACTCATTGGAGAGATCCCTCTCCGGATTCAGGAGGGCTAGATCCTAGAATCCAAAAGTGGTTGAAATGGTGTTTCTCCCCGCTGTCAGACTTTTCCAATCTTGCTTATTACAGGGAGCTAACATTTCTGGCGACTCCGATGGGGAACTGAGTCGAATTTTCATCTTAGGTTCCCTTAAAAACTTCATAAAACCTTGTGAGTAAAAAGAAACCTTTTCAAGAACTACCAAACTAATGGTAATCGTGATGAAACTTGTTTGAATTAGTGACAAACTAGGTGAACCGTAGGAATCTCATAAGAGTTTATCTAACCTTGAAAGATCATCTAGCTTAGCCATAAGAGCAGACTGTTTTTGTCTCATAACCATAGCTAAGTTGTGAAACAGATTTAGGACACTCTTAACAACCAATAGGACTGAAAAATAACTCAGAAAACCCAAAAAATATTTCAGATTGGACTTCAATAAACATGGTGGTGGACCATAAAACCTTCTACCTCCAAAAGAGCTAAAAACTTCCACTTGGCGACTCCAAAATCCTCAACAGACCTTAAGACTCCACTGGGAAGAACCCTAATCATTATAACATCATTCAAACTCAGTTAGAGGACTGTAGGATTAAAAATTTGTGTAAAACAGATTAGTTAACCTCTTAAATACTGTCATATCTGGTTGAACTTTTCCTGTTTACTTGGGTCTAAAAACACAGCATAGTGGCTCCTAGAAAGATTCATACTAGAGCTTATCCTGACCCTGACCCAACTGAGATAGTTGATAACCCAGAAATTATCCTTAGGAAGTCTCCTAAGATAAAATTTTCAACTGTTTTCAGATCACCCTTGAGAGCTAATTCAGTTCCTCAAAGTCTTGCAGCTCTACAAAAATCACAAGCAGATCTAATAAATCCATTTAGAAATAGGACTCTTGGTGATTTAGATCAGCTAGATTTTGAGTCTTCACTTTCATCTACTGAAACAAGTGAACATCCTGGTAGTAGAGAAACAACACCACTGAATTCACATTTCCTTTCCAATTTAGGTGTCTCTCATCCAAGATCAGCTCAGCAATCTATCCCTGGTCCATCCACATCTCTTCATCCTACATCCACTGTTTAAACCACTCCACTTCAGCCCACTTTGCCTTTTGTTAATCCACCTCTTGTAAATATACCCCCACCACATATCATGGCACCATGGTATGCTCCCTTAGTCCTTCCTATACCATTACTCAATCTTCCATAGGACTATCAGTCCAAAATTCCATTATATGATGCTATTAATGCTACTACTGCATCACAACATGTGGATAAGATGAACAACTACTTTGACAGAAACGAAATTGATGATGATTCTGTCAAGCTTAGATTATTTGCTCAGAGTCTGGGGGGAGAAGTAAGAAAATGGTTTAAAGTATTAACCCCCCATAGTATCAATGATCTCCAAGCCTTCCATCAGACATTATTAAACAAATGGGAAGTGAAGAAGAATCCTCTCCATGTCCTTTCTGATTACAAGAACCTCCATAGAAACATAGGGGAAAGTGTACAAGCTTACTGCACCAGATTTAACAGTGTATATAATGCCCTTTCCCCAGATCTAAAACCTCCACAAGGCTCAGATCTAAACAAGTTTCCTGAAGGGTTTGACCCTGAGATGGCCTATCAGCTGAGAGAGAGAGATCCTGCAACTCTTGAAGATATGCAAGAAGGGGCTCTTGCTGTGGAAGATTAACTTAATGGAGAAGAGAGCAAGAATGAAAAATGTGAAGAGTGTGTCCTTTAGAGAGGAATCTACCCCTTCCACTTCCAGCTCAAAGATGGAAAAAATGATGGAGGAGATGATGAAGAAAATGAGCATCCTTGAGAGAGCACAAGCAAGTCAAAACAAAACTGCTCCTCAAAATAGAAACTAGAACCAGAATCAAAATTTTAGAAGGAACCAACCTCCAAAAATTCCTAGGGAATATGATCAACAGATCACTCCTCCCTTTAATCAAAACTATGTAAGTGAGGAAACATATGAAATAACAGAGGAAGATGATATCAATATGCTGGGAGTAGATAATGATGACTTTGAGATTCATTATCATAGAAAACAAGGTCTTTACACACCTTATGATGACAAAAGAGATGATGATGAAAATTATTATCAAGACATGGAAAATGTCATCATAGAATCTCAAAGGGAATATGACCTTAGAAGTAAAACCAATCAACAAATTCCCAACACCAAAACCTCTGACAAATCTTCACAAAACAACACTGTAAACAAGCCTAAAGTTGTCAAACAGAAGGACAAAATAGTGGCTGTGAATTCTGATAAAGGTAAAGAGAAAGGCACTCAAAACAATGATAAATAGAGTGCAGACCTTAGTAGTACTAACACTTCAGTTGGTACTCCTGTGAAAACAATTTTATCAAATGTAAATAGAGAAAATCAACAAGTTGATGTTGCTGATAGAATGACAGCTAGTAAGGCTGAGGCAAGCACTTCCAAGAATCAAATTCCTTTCAGCCTGGAGTAGGAAATTTCCAAAGTTAAAATCTTTGTTCCCTTGACTAAGTTAGCTACCCAAAATGTATATAGGACCCAAATTTTGAAGGCTTTAAACATTGAAGAGAATAATGACACAGTCAATCTAAACGATGACCAACCAGAGCTTATTTTTGGTCCAAATATTGAAGGTAGGTATCAAGAGGGACCTGTTCCTCCCTTTTATGTGAGTTTAAATGTTCATGAAAAGATTCTGCACAATGCTATGCATGATTTCGGGGCTTCTCATAATTTAATTCTTAGAGCTGTGATGGAGAGCCTAGGTCTAGAAATCACTAGACCTTATAAAGAGCTTTACTCTTTTGACTCGAGCAGAGTAAAATGTTTAGGATTAATCAAAGACCTCTGCGTTAACGTAGCACAGATTCCAGCAAAATTATTGGTTATGGATATTTTTGTGGCTGATGTTCCCCCAAAGTATGGAATGCTATTATCAAGATATTGGGGGGCTAAGTTAAAAGGAACTATGCAGATGGAAATGACCTATGCGACCATCCTTGTTTTCAATTAGATAAGAAGACTTTACAGGGAGTCCCATATGCAATACATAGTTACAAGCCAAGACAAACCACAAAACTCTCCTCTGTATTCTGTAAATACAAGCCTCGATTCTTTTATCCTGTTTAACGATGAATCTTTCACTGAACATGTCACTTTAATAGAATTGATGGCCGATAGAGAGGAAGAAGAGAACAACGCAGAAGTGTCAAAAAATTTCGCTGCATTTGAAAACTTTAGCAAACCAAACACCGGTCTTGAGCTACAAATCATGCATCCATTGCTTTTAAACCTTGATAGCCAAGAAAGAAACCCTCAACACAGCAAAAAACCTGAGGAGTTGAAACGAATTCGACTAAGTGCTGATATTCCACAACAATTAGAAAGCACGTTAGTTGAAGAGGACAAACACCAAACAGATGAAACCGAATCTAGTCCTCTATGGAGTATGAACTTCGATGGGTCATGCACTAGAACTAATGCTAGTGCAGGTGTCTAGATATACAACAATGAGAACAATCACACAAAGAGAATTTCCTGTAAATTAAACTTTCAGTGTTCAAATAACATAGCGGAATATGAATCCATGATTTTAGGCTTGTATTTGTTGAAAAAGCTAGGAGCCAAAAGAATCAATGTTTTTGGGGATTCAGAATTAATCATTAGGCAAGTCAACAGGGAATAAAATGCAAATCACCCAAGACTCAGGGCCTATCTAAACGATGTCGTTGACCTTTTGAAAACTTTCGAGGAGTACCAGGTAATGTTTGTCCCACGAAAAATAAATATCGTGGCCCATAATTTAGCCTTTGCAGCTAGAACATGCTTAACGCCATATGAAACCAAAGATTGTTCAACTCAAATTAAATTCAAACCAGCCGTTCCTGAAAATGAACAATATTGGAAAGTGTTTGAAGGAGACAAACAAATAGAAGACTTCATGTAATTCAAAAATGAATTTGAACTTCACAGTTCAGATTCAGATTATGAAACAGACTGCAATAGTGAAGAAAATTTTCTTGGTGAAGAAGAACCGTGTCCTGAGCTTGTTGATAATAATTTATTGTCTAGAAAACTTAAAAACAAAACAGAGATGACTGCAGAGTTAGAAACAGAGGAGTTAGAAACCTTGCAGTCGAAAGATCAGAGTTTGCCTAAGGGTCTGGCCCTTTTAGAAGAGTTGTTTGATTTTAACGATGTGGCCAAGAAGCAAAAACTGGAACCTGTAGAGACTGAAGTGGAGGAGTGCAATATAGGCAGTGAACTTAAACCAATGAGATTAAACTGTCTAAGACTTTACCATCTCACATTAAACTCAAATTCATAGAGATGTTTAAATAATTTTCTGATGTTTTTGCGTGGAGTTACGAAGATCTTAAATCCTATGACACTGAAATAGTACATCACAAAATCCCTCTCAAGGAAAACCAAAATCCATTCAAATAGAAGTTGTGCAGAATAAACCTTGTTCAACTGCCTTTGGTTGAGAAGGAAATAAAGAAAATGTATGAAGCTGGTATTATTGTCCTTATTAGATATTCTGAGTGGGTGTCTAATCTGGTGTCTATTAGCAAGAAAATAGGATAGATCAGGCTTTGTATAGACTTTAGAGACTTAAACAAAGCTTCATTGAAAGAAAACTACCCTTTACCTAAGATGGATTATATTTTACAAAGGGTGGTAGGGTCTAGAAGAATTTCTTTGCTTGATGGCTACTCAGGGTACAATCAGATTTTAGTCCACCCTGATGATCAATTAAAAACAGCTTTCACTACACCATGGGGCACTTTCATGTATGTGAAAATGCCCTTTGGTCTATTGAATGCTAGTGCAACCTTCCAAAGAGCCATGGACATAGCATTCTCGGAAGAACTGGGCTACTTCATCATTATATACCTTGATGATGTTACTATTTTTTCAAAGACAGATGAAGAGCACTTAGAACATTTAAGAAAAGTTTTCGAGGGATGTAGAAAGTTTGGTATATATTTTAACCCTAAGAAAACACTTTTCGGTCTCCAAGAAGGTAAGCTTCTTGGGCACATTATTTTAGAAGAGGGTATTAATATAGATCCAAAGAGGATTGAGGCCATACTACAAACCTCTCATCCTCGAAATATCAAGGAGTTGCAATATTTAATTGGAAAGATTAAATTTTTGAGAAGGTTCATCCCCAACTTGGCTGAGCTCCTTAGGAATATTAAAAACATGCTAAAGAAGAAGCAAGGGGTAAAATGGACCGTGGAAGCAAAGAAGACCTTTAATTGGTGAAACAAGTGCTAACCAAAACACAAGTTCTAATAAGTCCTGATTTTTCAAAATATTTTTATATTTTTTCATTTGCATCAGAACATACAATAGTTGCTGTCCTTCTACAGAAAAATCCACAAGGACAAGAACAACCTATTTCATTCTTTAGCAAGGCTTTGAGGGATGCCCCTCTGAAGTATAACATTATGGAAAAGAAAGCTTTTTCTTTGGTTAAAGCTTTGAAAGACTTTAGGGTATACATCTTGCACTCACATCATTTCCTTTGTCCCAAATTCAATTGTGAAAGACATCCTAACACAGGACCTAGATGGTAAGAGAGGTAAGTGGATTGCTGTTATTCTTGAATATGATTTAGAGATGAAACCCACTAAACTCATCAAAGGCCAAGGTCTAGCTAGATTGATGGCTGAATCAAATTTTGAAGTTCTTGATATTAATACGATTAATGCTTTAGATGATCAAGAGGAAATCTCAACACCTATTTTTGAAGACCATTTTATGAATTCCTCTTGGTATGTTGATATTCTTTATGTTTTGGTTAACTTGAATACACCTCCTGGTTTGACAAAAAAAAAGGCAAGGTTTCTAAAGTTGAAAGCTGTAAACTATTGCATTATAGATAGATCTCTTTATTGGAAAAATACAAGTAGTATATTGCTTAAATGTTTGCCTGAGTATGATGCAGAGAAGGTTAAGCACAAGTTCCATGAAGGGGAGTGTGGAGGCAATTTATACTGGAAGACAACAGCCAACAAAATCTTGAGGGCTAGTTACTATTGGCTTACTCTTTTCCTTGATGTACATAAGATGATAATTGCCTATCATAAATGTCAACTTTTTGAAGGCAAAAGGAAGCTGCTACCCTTACCTCTACATCCAATCACTGTTGAAGCTCATTTTCAATAGTGGGGACTTGACTTCATAGGTGAAATCCATCTTCCATCCTCTGCCCAGCATAGATGGATTCTCACTGCCACAGACTACTTCACTAAATGGATAGAAGCCATCCCTTGTAGGCAAGCCAATGATTTTGTTATAATTAAGTTTATGGAGAATAATATTCTCTCTAGATTTTGCTACCCTACCAAGATCATCACTGATAATGCAACAGCATTTGGATCAAAGAAGATGGTTGAGTTCTGTCACAAATATCAGATAACATTAGGACATTCCATGGCCTATTACCCTCAAGGTAATGGACTTGCAGAATCCTCAAACAAGAGTTTAGTGAAGATAATCAAGAATTTTTTGAAGAACAACAAAAATTCTTGGCACACAAAGCTTGTGCATGCACTTTGGGCTGACAGATTGACCTTGAAAAAATCTATTGGCATGTCACCCTACCAGCTTGTGTATGGCACTGATGCAATCTTTCTAACTAGCCTTGGTGTGCTAGTTATGAAGTTGATTCAAGAGGTTTAGTCTAAAGATAATGACATGATCAGAAGGATAAATCAGACTATTCATCTTCAGCAAACTAGAGAGGAGGTTTATAAAAAAGCATTATAGAAGAAGGATAGCATTAAAAAGCTTTTTGACAGAAGAACAAAGGCCAACAATTTCAATATTGGGGACAAAGTTTTAAAGTGGGACTCAAGGAGGGAAAACAAGGTCAAGCATGGAAAATTTGATAACTTATGGCTTGGCACTTACTTCATTCATTTAGCTACTAGTAATAATGCCCTTTTCTTACAAGAGTTGAATGAAGCATAATTGTTTGGGGGTCCTGTCAATGGCAGGATGCTTAAACATTATTTATCTTGATCCATGTTATGTTCTGAAAGCCTTTTTTATCTTTTTTCCCATTATAAATATTTCATTTGCCATTGCATTGAAAGTTAGAAAAATCAAAAATACAAAAACAATGAAAGGAAGAAAAGAGGGCAGATTAAAAAAACAATAAAGGTACAGCCCCATACCAAAAAAAAGAAACAAGTCTGAAAGTGTGCAAGCTTAAAATTCCACTCCAGAAAAACACACTTCTAGTTAGTCAAACAGCTTAATCTTGACTAATTAGTTTTAAATTTACTGTTGATAGGATAGTGAATTCAATTTTCCAAACTGTTTAATCTTGGCTTATTAGTAGGTAGATTAGGCTAGAAATTAAAGGTTCAAACATGCTTAAAAACTAAACCTATGTTTCCAAAACATGAAAGACTCAAATCTGTTTAAATTTCTGAGTCAAAACAGAGGATTAACTAATTCTAATCAGCTCAAAATCTGAACCAGTTGATAAAAGAAGAATAGCTCAAAAAAGAGGCAAAAACAGAGTTGTAAAAAGATGAAGGAAGTGCTTTGAAACTTTCAGATCTTAAGCCTTCTGTTTTGTTTTAATTTTCTGCAAAATAATATCTATGTGCAACTTTTTTTTTTATGCCATAGATCAACATCAAGTTAGACTGTTCAATCCTGACTTTTATGCTTTTGAATTTCTGTTTTAGAATTTAGAGAATAAAAATTTGTTAGATTGTTTAATCCTAACAGATTGGTAGATTAGGTAGAGAAGCATATGGACTCAATTGTTTAATCTGAGTTCATGGAGAAATAAGAAGTAGAAATAGATTAGAATTTTTTTTCTTTCAAAAGAATAAAATGTTGTGAAAAGAGTTTGCCAATCCAAGTGCACTCTAAAGAAGAAAAAATGTTAGATCAGTAGGATTGGGTAGGTAGAAAGCTTGTGTTGATGAAAATCCATTTTTTTCCATGGCTGCTAACATTTTTCAGAACAAAGAAGAACATCCAAGTAAATAAAGGCAACCCAATGGATAAGGCACTGATCAGCCTCCCAAAGAATGCAAGTCTAAAGTTCTTGATGCCTTCAAGAAGGCACCATCCCCAAGTGGAGCCACTGTTAGCCACCAATAAAATTTGTCATATCAAATGGTGGCTAAAACATTTTTGGAGCCTTCAAGAAACACGTTTTATTGCTAAAAGTGTTATCTCTTGAAGAATCATGGAAACATCATGCCCTTGGTTCAAATCCTCACTGTTGTTTCCATTTCAAACTCAAAAATTCTGTTGATTCCATAAAGAAGAGACTACTGCAAAATCCATTTTTCCCTTCCCTCCACCTCCAAAACTAACCTTCATTTTCCCTCCTCTTTTCCTCATAAACTTCCTTTGTTTACATTTTTTTCCCATTTTCCCTTCATAAAATCCACATTACAGAGTTTAAAACTCCTTTTTTGAACTCTGTCGAAAGCCCCAAATCCATTGAAAACTTGGAAAAAATTTCATAAAAAATACGTTTTTGTATTACAGACTTAAGCCCCTTTGGGCTAAGTCTTAAACCACTTCCCCTCCATACGCCTTGGTGCTGGAACCAAGCGCTAAAGATCCCAAGCGCTTATCGCATCAGAACAAAACGCAACGCGCAAGTATTTTTGCCTCACAAAGTTTTCCGATGCGATTAGCCCTCTATTTTATAAACCCCGATCATATTATTGTTTCATATAACCCGTGGGACCTTATCCGGTGCTTAAACCTTGGAATAAACCATTCCCGATGCTCATTTTTCTTTGTAAATAGAAAAACCCACTTTTTCCTAAGTTTGGTCTAAACGCGCCCAAACAATGTTTTTTAATATAAAATGGGTAGATTGAAAGACCACACCAAAAGTTCCGATGTGATTGGCCCTCATACATAAGCCCCAAGCCTTTTGCCTTCATATAATCAAAGGCCGCGCAATCGGGCACCAAGCCATTTTTTACATATATATCCCGCCCCGATACATAAACCTTTGGTTTTTAATGAAAGTTTTGATTTTCGTATATATTAAAGGGTTTTTGCTGATGCGAGTTTTGAAACGATATTGCCCATTGATCTAAAGCCGATCAACGATCAGCGCATAATCGCATCGCAAATTTTTTGTCGAGTGCGTTAAACATAATTCTACCCCCGATTGGTCAACCCACGATGAGTTCTCCATCGTTGATCTAATCTGTAGATCGACGGTCCGCGCTTAATCGCTCCATCGCACTCCAAGTTTTTTTCCCCACCGATGCCTTAGCCTCCAATTACATCTGGATCGTCTACGTGTCTAGATCGGACGGTCTAGATAGCGCCTCCCGACTTTGGTTTAAACTCATGCGCCCCGCTCCTAATGTTTTTTCGACCAATCCCGACCGTTGATCTCTATAGATCAGTAGTCCTTATTAAATCCTTTTCCGCCTTTGTATTATTTCCATTTAACCCCCAGATTCAATCTCCACCATTGATCATCACATCCAACAACTCATATTTAACCTGACAGGGCCTGCCTCCTGTCGGTCCTGCCCTCTTCAAGATTCAATCTCAGGCGTCCAAATCTTAGATCAACAGTTCATAATAAAACCGCTCCCCTTACTTCCGCCCGTCAATCTACCTCATATCGCGTTCACTTCCCCATCGTCAGTTCTGAGGCCCTTGATCTGACGACCCACATTACATATCGCGTAACTTTTAGGGAAAAATATAAATTTCTGAGGGCTGCACGATATAAGTGGTTTTGAAAGGCCACATGTCGGGCGGGAATGCATATCATGTTCAAAAAGGAAAAACCGCCTCCCCACCCTTTTGCCACGCGAAAATAGTGGTTTTACCTCCCTGAAACCACTTTCCCTCTTTTCCCTTGTGTATTATCGCGCGCACCCTCCACCGTTGATCTCTGGAGATCAACGGCTTGGATCTAAACCTCCATTTACATTATCGCCCTCCACCCTCGTGAAAGGTTTTTAACATACAATCTCCGCCGTTGATCTCGTGGGCCGATCTCATCCAACGGCCCACGATCATCCCGAACCCCAAACTCCATTTTTTACCATATTTTCCTCTGAAACAAAGGTTTTAACCCCATTTCTTCGTATTTCTTCTCTTTTAAAAACAATGTGACTCATTCACTTTGTATAAACACAACCAATCCCGACCGTTGATCTTTGCGCAATCAACGGCTCTGACTTAATTGACCCCATTATTCTTTCCAAACAATCTCCATTCGATCTCCACTGTTGGATGATTCCATCCAATAGCCACGCTCCTCCCCACAGCCTCCGAAGCAGTTAAACCCAATAACGCAGGATTTCTTAATATTTTGTGTATTTTTCAGGTTTCAAATTTTTTTTCCCATAATAATAAAGGAAAGGAAATCCGAGGGTAATGATCCTCTGGACTTATGTTTATCAAAGGGAAAGAACTACAAAGTTTCTACTCCATGTTTCATCAATGCTTCATGAGCATTGAAGCAATATGAACCCTGTGCGGCACTACACATCAATAAGACACAGAGAATTGAATAAAGAAAAAGAATATCAGTGTTGAAGAACAAAACTCAGCAGAATAGAGGATTGAAGACAGTTTGGAGATTACGGCTAGGATTGATTATCAAAAGCCTAATCATCCAGATTAAAACACAATTAAAGAAAATAAAAAGATCTTCAGACAGAAAGGCCTCCACCGCTACAAAAGAGGCCAATTGATTCCTCTCAGCTACCCAAATGCCACCTATTGCCTCAAAGCATTCAAACAGAGGCTGAAGTTATTGATCAAAAAGAAGATATTTGCCTCAGTGCAGCCGAATAGTTAATTCTGCTAAAGGAAAATTAATGTAAAAATATAAGCAGAGTTATTACATCCTGAAACAGAGCCTAAAAGTCAAAAAAATCTCTCACCGAGCTTGAATCTTAAATTTAAATCAATTAATACAGATAAACATCTGTAAACTTCTCCATCTAGCCCCTCAAAGGTTGAGAAGCATTAAATCTATATTAATTGGCCTAGGAGATCTTTTATCAGATCCCACCTCCTCATTCCTTCTATAAATACTCCTGTAGAAGATGAGAAAATGTTGGTTGCTAAACTTTGAAATATACTTGAGCTTGAGACTTCTACTTGTAAATAGTGTTCACTGGCTCTTGAAGCTCTGCTTGTGAGAGATAAGTTAGTCTGGGAAGTGTATATGATTGCTAAACTGAAACATTGGACTTAAAGCTGTAACTGTTTTGGAGCATCAATACAAGTTGATTTATGGGATCCCGGTCTATGTCGATGGTGATGTTTTCTTCTTGTAAATCGTTATTTTATTTCTGTTTTCACTTTTTCCATCTTCTCTGATAAAGAATAGCAAGCATAGAGTTAGGATTTACTGTATATCAATACCCTTCTCTGACTGATAAGCTTTATCTAAATGTTTTCTTCTGAATTGTGTTATTTGAGAATGATTTAATTTAGTTCAAGTAGTTAGGAATGTTGGCGTTCCCTCGTCCTACTATCTTAGCTAAATATTGTTCTTGAAAATTATTTTCAGTTTATGTTAAGTAGAGATGAACTAAGGAAGATATGGTGAGCCCTAGTCCTAGTTTTATCCCCAAAGACTATCTAAAAGTTTCCCTTGGAGTGTGTTGAAAGCTGGCTAGTTTCAAAGTACTTACCAGATCTTAGACCATTCTTTGTTATCTTTGTGTTTTTCTTGAAAGTTACCAAGTAAAGCAGAGCTAGGAGAGGTTTTGTGGTGAGCCCGACCTGCTATTTTCTTCTCCAACAATTGCCTTTAAGTTTCCCTTTGTGTTTAATATGTTCTCTATTGAAAGTGTATCAAAGGCTGGCTAGTTTCGAAGTACTTACCAGATCCTAGATTGCTTTTATGTCTTTCTTAAGTGTTTGTCAAAGGATGGCTAGTTTCAGAGTACTTACCAGATCCTGGGCTGCTCTTTGTTCTCCAGTTGTTTAATTCCCCTTCTTGTTATATCATTTCATTCCATAAATAAAACTTTAAAGATATCCTTAGACATAGATGACTTACCCCATGGACGAATCTTGCCAATTTTTGTTTCAATTAAACCCTATTATGACTCCATAGCTCAATGGATTAAAACCTACAATTGTCTATCTTTTTGGCCAAAGCTTGTTCTGATTGCTTGCAACTTCACACCTTTGAAACTCTTTCCATTTAGAACTTTCCCCTAAAATAATAGTCATGCTCAACCATCCAAAACAAAAACAAAACCCTCGGTCTTCATAACTAGCCTAATATCAGTACCCAAAAGCTTTTAAAGATAAATCCTTCTTTACACTCATTGGAGAGATCCCTCTCCGGATTCAGGAGGGCTAGATCCTAGAATCCAAAAGTGGTTGAAACGGTGTTTCTCCCTGCTGTCGGACTTTGCCAATCTTGCTGATTACAGGTAGCTAACACTACTGGGGCACAAGCTCCAGATGAGGCTACCAAGTCTCAACTTCAAACTGCCATAGACTGCATGGCACCCACCATCTTCAACTAATCTGAAGCAGTTTTAGCCAACATGAAGAAACGTCTCACTAAATGCAAGAAAAATCGCCTTAAATAGTTTGGGTATGGTTGGATTATGGCATAATTCTTCTTGGAACGAGTACCATTATTTCAATTTCAATGGGCATAAGTGGTCGTGCCAACACCGTGAGTTCCTTGGATAATTCGATGGAGCGAGTTGATGCCTCGATCAGGAGGTGGTCAACATATGTCGTAAAAACTAGCTTTATTTGTATGATTGAGGCATCAAATCATTGTAGTGGAGCACTGGCCATATTTTGGGACTGATTTCAGAGGTGATCCAGATCTTCCTCTTCCAAAGGGTGATGATTGGGATGATGGAGTTAATTTTTTTTTTTTGTTAAGTTTTGCATGTTTATATCTTTTTTGGTATACTTTTTCTAATGTTTAAACTTATATACTGCAGACGTTTGGCCAAAAAGACCTGCTAGGATGTCCCCCATAGGGAGAAGAGTGGGGAGGAAGTTCAAGGCCACTCCTTATGAAAAAGGAGTTGATAATGAGGAGGAGATAGCCCGGAATCTGGATGCATTAACCAGTGGGATTCCCAAGTACACCCATGTTGTCGACATCCCTTGTCGTTATCAAGACACACTGTGGGGGTTGCTGACCATATTCACCATATGTTGACCCAAGTTATCCGAGAAGTGACCTGTTATCGCGAGCATCATGCTGACTAGTTTATTTTAGTTTTATTTCTACAGTTTTGGGACTTGCGAGTCACTTGTGTACTAGAACACATATGTTTTTTTTTGGACCATGATGTATTGAACAACTTTGCAAACGTTATTGACAAATATATATATGCTATATTTTCTTGTTTAATGTATGTTGTGATGATGATCATGGTTTTACAAATCTCACAAATCTCTATCTAGAAAATAATTATCCAATGCATCTGTTAATGTATTCATGCATCTTGGAATATGATGATACGTAATATAATCAAAATTTATTTCTAAGAGATGAACATTAGATACATTCTCAAAATTTGAGGATTTCTAATGGAATATTGCCTGTTGACTTGAAGGACAACAAGCTATGCATCAAGGTTTACAACCAATTCCATAATGTCAAAATTAATAGCTTCTCACAGAAGTTCAATGACTGCACTATACTCTACAATATTTTTGGTTATATGACCTAAACAGATACCTCGTATATCCACTAAATCACCATTAGGGTCATAGATTTCCCATGCAGCGGAGGATAGGTTTTGAGTGCTACAACAAGAACCATAAGAAAAACTAATATAAAGAGTTAAAGAAATATTCAAACCAAGTAAAACAAGATAAGAAGGAAAACATCTCACAAAAGCACAACAAACCAAACTAGACAAAATGAAAACACACTAATGTAAAAAAGTAATTATACGAAAGAAATTATGCATAATAATTTTTGAGGTAAAGCCCATTCTAGGGCTTATCTAGAGGGTTTCCTTCATGGTCAATGAACTCATAGGCTCCTTTTTTCAAAACACATTTGATAATTTATGGCCCATGCAACATAGGTTCGAATTTCCCTTCCCCCAGTTTATCGTGAGCCTGGTCATATAGAAGAACCAAGTATCCTTTAGAGAAGGCATGCAGAGAAACTGTTTGATTGAAATGGGATTTGACCCATTTCTTCTAATATTCAGTTAAAAAAATGGTGAAGTGATGAGTTTTGTTAAGCCTTTCTAGATATAGAAGACGTTCCTCTTCTGGTGAGGTATTTGGGAGTAATTCGACAACTATCTTGAGTGAAGGGATTTCACATTCAATTGGTAAAGCTACTTCTAGACCATATACTAACTGAAAAGGAGTAAATACGGTAGAATTTTTTGCCTAGGTTCAGTAATCCCAAAGAGATGAAAAAATCATGAGATGTTAATTTCACTTGTGCATCCCAATGGTGCGCTGAAGCATGGTAACTAAAAATTTGTTGACCGCTTCAACTTGGCCATTGGATTGAGGGTAATAAGGAGTCGAGCTGTCGTGTCGTAGACCCAACTATGTGGTTAGCTCAGCCATCATGTAATGGGAGCCTGTTGTATGGATTAATCCGTCTTGCGGACAAGACCGATCTCCCTAGTACTAAAAGTAATCTAGCAACAAACAGCCAATCATACTAATCTTTCTCTAAGCATGTAAGGTTTAAAAAAAGCTCTATAAAGGTGTAAAAGACTTACCGTTTTTCCAGTGCTTGTTTGAAGTCATTGTTGTCCCTCGCGCGCTTGGAGGAGTTTTCCTCATAAACCTGCAGTCACAAACAAGAAAAATATTACATAGCACCTGTATAGAAATTATCATAAACCATGCTTATCATAGTGATCAAGGAGTCCATGAAATAAACCATTGATTGAAAGTTTATTGAGAAAAATGAGTATATTTGTATTAATTTCAAAAGTAGAAAATCCTTACAACCTGAGCCTTGATGTTGCACAGGACTTTCCGGGGTCCGAAGCAGGAGTCTCCTTTACTTTGACAAGTTCTGCACTCCTCCAACCAAGAAAAATAGAGGTACATAATCTTTCCTCACAAAAGTCTTAGTTAACTGAGTCTAAATCTCAACAGCACTTAACCTCAAAAATATTCTTAAGCTTCAACTCCCAATTCTCAATCTCCAAAAGCTTAACCCTTTGAGTCTACCCAATGCCTCCTTTTATAGAGCAGATGAGGAGGTTAGGATTCCACCTTTGTAGGGATAGAATCCTCCTTCAAAGGGATAGACTCCTCACATCAATGGATTAGTTCCTTAAGGTGAGGGATACATGCAGCTTATCAAAGCATACTCATCCCCAAAAATTCTCATCTAGAACCTTCTAGAATTGACCTCAAACCACTTTTTGGACTTTAATTTCTCGCCTTTTTGACTTTGAGGAGGGTACGCAGGCATTGCAAAGGAAAAATGCGTTCTAAAACACAGGTAAGCAGTGTATTACCTGCGTACCCAATCTAGGAACGTAGGCAGGCTTCATGTTACATGCGTACCCATTCTTTCATAGGTTTTTAGGGTTTTTCCTCCTGTTTTAGGGCTTTTCATGAGGAGTAAAGGTTGTAAGACTTGCAGAGGAGGCATGTATGAGTGTTAATGAGCTCATACAGTCAGCAGAATGTTAAGGTGAAAATTTTTAGTGTAACAGAGCCATGGTCAGTGACGATGGCTTGAGGAACTCCAAATTGGGCTATAACGTGATGGAATAGAAATTGAGTGGTAGTCTTACTGTTAGAAGCATATGAAGGCATTGCCTCAGCCCATTTAGTAAAGTAATAGACGACAATAATAATATAGCCACTCCCCCTAGCCGAGCGAGGGTTACATGTCATAAAATCAATACCCTATTTAGTGAAAGGGCCGACAGTAATAACTGGGTGTAATGGTGTGTGTGGGGCCAACATTTTTTGTTGATAAATCTACCAGGTGTGACATTTACGGAGGACGAGAATCCAATACTTGAAGATGGAAGACCAGAAATACCTAGTGTGAATGATCTTCTAAGCAGTGTCATATCCAAATATATGATTGCCACATGCCCTTAAGTGGCAGTCATTGAGTACTCTCTCAGCCTCTTTGAGAGTTAAACATTGGTGAAGAATCGAGTCGAAGTTGACATGATACAAAATATATCCTATGATGCGATAGGGTTGAGAGTGATGTCGAATGCATCGACAATCAACTTTAGTAAACTTAGATAGAGAAGTTTGAGTTTGGATATACACGATGATATCACAGTACCAAGGGTCGATAGTGCTAATAAGAAAGAGAGTATCATCTATAATCTTCTCGTCAAAACTGGAAGAGACAGATGCAAAAGGAAGGGAGCATATTAACTCAGCAAATACCAGTGATTTTTTAGATTTGGAATCAGTAAATTCCAAATAAAATTCTTGTGGGATGAAAATCCATTTAGAATATTTACCCCCAGTAACTGAAGAGTCAAAATTTAGGTCATGGGGTTGCAATCGGAGATCACTGTAGTAATGCGAAGTAAAATTTAATGTCGAAAAATTTGAACAATGTGAACCACATATAAAGCTAATTTATTGACATGGGCATATCGAGTCTCAGTATCCATGAGATTCTGGCTGAGGTTGTAAAAAATGTGTTCAGTGCCATCATCATCATCTTGGACCAGTTCCATCATCATCATCTTGGACCAGTGCCATACCAATAGCACTGGAAGTAGCTACTAACTAGAGGAAATAATAACGATGGTAATTTGGGGGATGCGGTAAAGGAGCATTTATAAGAACATTATTTAAGGCATCAAATGAATTTTGAGCAACCTCATGCCATAGAAATGGGATCCCTTTCTTAAGAAACCATGTAAACCTTTAGCTAGCTCAATATAGTTAGGTACAAAATGACAAAAGAAATTGGATTTCCCTTGTAATCTCTGCAACTAAGGTAAGGAGGAAGAAGGGGGTAAATTTAGAATAGCCTCGACTTTCAAAGGATCTAGACGGATTCCTTTCTTGGAGACGATAAACCCTAGAAGTCTGTCGGATTCAACACAAAAGGCATATTTATGTGGATTAAGTTGAATATTATAATATCTACAGCGGAGAAAAAATTCTTGAACGTGAGCAGGATGGTCACGGTGTTTAGCTGAATGGGCAGGTAAATCATCCAGATAAGGTTGAACGATGTGTTTCATATCATGAAAGGCATATGACATCACTCATTGAAAAGTGGCGCCAACATTTTTTAGGCTAAAAGGGAGCTTCTTGTAGGAAAAATTTCCCCAAGGATAGATAAAATCAGTCTTATGTTGATCAACGAGAAGGATATCAATATGGTTGTACCCAGAGAAACAATCCATGAAAAAAAAGATCTCACTCCTAGCACATTCATCAATGATTTGGTCAATAAAAGGAGTGGGATAGTTATCTTTAGGACATGCATGATTGATGTCATGATAATCAACACAGACGTGAATTGTACCCTGCTTCTTATTGACAGGGATGATATTAGAAACCTAATATGTCAAAGGGATCAGATATATGAACCCAGTTTTGAGAAGCTTTTCAACTTCTCCCTTTATAGTGGTTGCCTTTCTAGGATGCACGAAGCGAAGTCTTTGACAAACACGATTCACATGAGGATAAGTGGGTATCTCATGCACCACTATACTAGGATTGATGCCAGAAATTTCTTCATACAACCATGCAAATACATCACATAACCCTTGAAAAAGACTGGTGTAAAGCTTGATCTCATCCAGAGAGCAAGCTACCCCAATATGGATGTTCTTGACAATTCCTGGTTTGACAGAAATATCGATAGGAATCGTAGCAGTGATGTTTCCCATGTTTCCCTCAGAAAATACCTCAAGCATTAATATGGGTCTTTGAAGTGGACAAGTCGGAGCATGGGAAGCAAATTTTTCAAGACACAAAGAAATTGATCCAGAAATTGGAAGAAATGAAGAAAGATGGTGGCTATTGTCCCAGGGTTTTTCCTCAAGAGTGTTGGTTTCAAAGATAATTTTTCGGTGGGAAACATATCATTCAAGGGATTAGAGGAATTCGAATAAAAAAGCCAAGGAGATTGAGAATACACGCCTAAGTTCATAATAGGAGTAGTATGATCAGAAGTGAGGGTCAAAGCTGAGACAATTTCAGAATAGTCAAGTTTGACAAGGCTTAATGGCATAACATCGTCAAAAGAATCAATTTGATTAGGAGAAGGAATGATCCAAGGATCAAACGAAGTAGAGATCATGTTGATTGGGATGATGCTTGGTGGTGGGAGAGGAAAAAGACCCATTAACTAAAAATCTTTAAAAATTCTTGCCCCCACACTCTCATATGGTATGGTGGCATGCTCCACATATGGCACGTTGCCTTCCGAGGATGAAGAAGAAAAAAGGGACAATTGGTCAACAGTGATGATCTTCCCTTGATGTGGGAAACAAAGGACACAAAACAGAGTTGACTCCACACAAACCATAGTGTGGGTATAACTGTGACCAAGTAGATGGTTGTAATTGAGTTTAACCTCAACAACATCTACTTCAATATTGACCGTTTTGCATTCCAAAGTGATAGGAAAGTTAAGGAGAATACCAAAAGGACAGTAATATCTTCCACCGAAAGCCTCCAAGGTGTTTGGGGATTGGATAAGATTCAGAGAGATGATGTCTTTCCAACAAGACACAAACATGATGCAGGTGGATGCACCCTCATCCACAATTGTCTGATGGATTTTATTTCCATTAACGATGACTTGAATGAGGAAAGAAAGCTAACGGGTAAGGCACAGAACGTGGTTTTCTAGATCGAAAGTGATGGGATTTGAATCATTTAGATCAATTCCTTTAATTGCGGATAGTAGTGATTTCCGTTGTGAAGGAAAGCTCTGAAGAACCTCTAATGCAGACATAGTGGAATGTGCTTGAGCCAAATCCTCAACGACACGTTGTAATGTTTAGTAGCTCTAGCATTCGGGTTATAAGAGGATTTTCGAAGCACACCTTTAGAAGGTGGTCGGATGACAGGATGAAGACTAGGTCTTTCGATATGAAGAGGACCAGAAGTGGGTAGAGTAGAAGGAGAAGGAGAATCGACAATTTATTTCTTTGCTAACTGATGAGGATGAGTTGAACAATATTTGGATTTGGTGGCCATGGAAATGGGTGTTTTTCCACTCATCATAAATACTTGGGAACTAGACAAGGAAGAAGATGGGGGTTGGTTGACCATCTGAGTTTGCTGAGACAAAAATGGCTCTTTGAGGACAATCATAGTTCCTTGAGTACCTTTAAGTAAACGACTAACTTCAGCCCCTCAGGGGCAGTCTTTATTGTAGTGTTCGCCATCACAGTTAGGCAAGGGTACTTAGGCTTGTGCTTAGTTCCATCATCAATATTAGGTTTGGGAGAATCCTATTTCAGGGCATCAAATTTTGATTTTCCTTTTCCTTTCTTTTTACCTTTGGAAACTGTTTTGTCTGCCGTGGTAGACTGGACAACATTAACCTCCATAGTTTTACCAGGATTCATAGGATTCTATGCAACATAATCAGACGAGGAAATGGCTTTCAACTCAATAGAAGAAGTGGCAGACTTTCAAGAAGTCTAGGTAACTGACCCAATGACGCCGTCGACAGGTGGTGTCATCGAAGCTTTCAAAGTTTCAGGATTGGTAGAAGCACGTAGAGCATCAGGAAAGGGATCATACAGTGTGCCAAACTGGGACTAAACTAGATCAAAATATTGTGCAGGAGAAATGGCTTATTCTTCCATGACACATGCACCCATAGAAATATCCTTTGCGATCTCACTGACAAAGGATTTTGTGAACCATTCGGTCAAGAGTTGGTCAAGAATTTTGAATTTGATCAAACAACGTTGCCGTCTCCATTCATGGATGTGATCAGATATGTGCGTAGCGGTATCCTATTTCAAGGACGTGAGGAGGTGAGCGTTGGAAATATTTTTATTGATGAAAAGGAGCAGATTAGGATTAGCAAAGGTATAAATGAACAACAATGCAAAGAATAAAAAAGTGAAATGAAACTGCTACATTGAAGAAATTGCAATAATGTGAAATTTTTTTTGAACTTATTGTTGTGATGCAAAGGAAAGCTCCTACTCCTTATTGCATCTAATTTTATATAGGCTCCAACCTACAGGAGGCTACTACCTCAAATTTCTGCAAGCTACAACATGCACGGAAGCTCCAACTCCCATGTCTTTTCTATAGGCTACAACCCACAGGAGGCTCCTACCTCAACCAGCTCCAATTGAACATTTTATCAGGACATAACTTGAATGGAGACTACAATCCCCTAATGTAAATACGAAATAAAAATATGTTGGTTTACCTGGTTATAAATTTTGCATCTCTCCCTCTTCATTTCTTCCTATTCTTCCCTTCAAATCTACTTTACATAAGCTCCATATGTTCCAGGTAATTAATGCTTAACATCTCAATCAGCTCACTTACATTCTCCAACTCTTTAACCTCCCCATGCACTCCAAAATGACACCTTTTATAGAGATAATTTTATGGTTGTTTGTATTCCACATATGAATATGAAGTGAATAGGCTTGACTCTTTTTCTTCCATTCATTCGTTTCCAAACTCTTCATATCATGAATATTAGAGCAAAAATTAGATAATTTATCTAATATCAATTTCAGCCATATATAATGATTAGATGCACCATCCTAATGTCACTATCAAATAGCAACATTTATCATTAATTTATTACCACAGTCTTTGCAACACCTTTTCCTTTGCCTTGGAGTCTTGCCTTTGCATCACAACAATTTAGTTCAAAAAAAATTCACATTATTACAATTTCTTCAATGTAGCAGTTTCACTGCACTTTTGTATTCTTTTCCTTGTTGCTCGTTTATACCTTTTCTAATCCTAACCTTCTCCTTTTCCATCAATGAAAATATTTCCAACAACCTCCCCCTTTGGCATTGATGATAACGCATTTTTCCTCCCCCTTTCATTATGAGAAATTCCTTCATTCCTCTTATTACATTACCTCCCCCTTTGACATCAATGGCGGGGGGGTTACAAATTTTTCAGTGTAGTTTCCATCATTGCATTACTTCTTCCTAATGTGTAATGAACATTACCGCTCTCTAAGTTCTGCATAAAAATTGTTCATTCTGTCATTTTGTTATTGAATGAATGCCACTTCATATGGCTTGTTGGGGCTGCTCCAGTTTGTGAGGGTGTTGCTCGAAGATGAATACTGTTTCAAAAATGACTGCTCCATATGGTATATAATTATTGTTGGGAGAACACTTTGTAAATGATTTCAATTTCATGTATATACACAATAAGCATATACCATCCAAATAAGTGTCTTGCATTTGCATAATGCTGAAGATGATAACATAGTATATTGAGAGGAACCTCACTAATTAGGATGTGTGCACTTTGAAAAAAAATTCTAGCATCAGTATATAAGAGATAATAATAAAAATATTAAAAAATCCCACAATGATGATCATATATGTGCTCAATTATCTGAACCAATACTTTGACAAACATTTCTTAGAAAAGTTCAAATATTTTCATGTTTGTAGCAGCAATTATAGATTCAATAATCACAACATAACACTGATATGTTCTCGAATAACATCTCTAGATGAATGCAGCAAATAAGTCAAGCTACAAGAAATTGAATCCATCCAAGTGTAGCAATTATTGGACATATGAACAGGGAAATAGAAGAGTTTCTCCTTTATCTCCTTTGATTGCACTCTTTTATCTCGACCATTGTTGAATATTCTTTGGTTAGGTGTTTTATATTGATAAAATAACCATTGTGGCATCTTAATATAATAGTGAACTTTGTTGGCAATGATCGTAATTCTAATATCACAATGGTTTGAATGCAATAGAGGTAGTAGCACTTGAATAGAGCTTTACAATCAATGTAATAGAGCTTGGAATATCAATATAATATATTCCTTGACTGCAATATAGAACTAAGAAAAATGCATAATATGATGTAGCACTTTGAATGCAGTATAATCAAACTCCATGCCATTCTATTGAATAAAATATAGTGCCATGCCATGCTTCATGATCATCATCTGCTGTATCTCTTCGTACACGTATTCATTCCATTTTCACCACGTCCTCTGTTGGTCCTAGAAATGCATGAGATTTTTTAATAGAATGAAAAACAACATAGACTTCACACATTCTTTGAGGATTGACATATCTCAGCTTATTTATATCAATAATTTTTTATGCAAGGCTTCATATGGGCACTCTCATTTCCACGTCAAAACTGAAGGCAACCAAAACTCTGCGCAAAAAGAATAGGCTCTATTATGTCACATATGATAGAGGAATTATTTTGAGGTGTTGAGGCTATGATCAGTGTGACAATTTATCATGCGACCAAGCATTCTTGGAGTTGCATGATGGACCAAGGTCATCGACAGAGCCACTATGTCAACATGTTCGTGACCAACATTATTTTTGATATAAATTCAGTGCAAATATTTGCCATCCAGAGTGTAAACCAATTTGACAATGTTATTGACGCAGGGGTATACACTTGGCAGAGGTGTCGACACAACGTTTTCCATGCAGAGATATACCAGAAAACTTCCTTGAAGAGGAGTCTCACAGACGAGATGTCTCACTTAATTGATTGGCTTCTAAACTCTATCTTTATGAGTAGCTCTTACTATGGTAGCGAATTTCTATGGATCCCATTGTCGATATTCATTATTAGTCCTTATTGCGGTGAGAAAATAACATGAATAACATTGTTAAGTTCATTGTATATATTTGCATATCTATTCCTAGAGGAAATGTTTTCGTTCGAACATAGAGCATGCACAATAGCCTAGTCATTGGAAAGGTTGGTGTGTAGAGCGTTCTTTTCCATGAAGGGAGCTTGAGAGATGATTTATCACTCGCTGCGCAATGTGGCTCCTCCATAATTGATCTGAACTTGTTCAAACAATGGTGATTCATTGAAACTAAGAAAGATAACAACTGCTACAGATGCAAGTTCTGCATAAATCTTAACAGATTTCTCATACATTTGTTGTTGATAATACGTATAAGTGACTGCCATCTTAGACTGAACGTTTCCACCTTCTGTAGCAAAATGATGATACAAAAAATCCTTTGCATCAATCTAATCAACCCCACTTCCAATCCCATATAAATAACCCAGTGTGGATTGGGCATGCACATAACTACCATCTGCAACAAGATGAAGATCTGATATGGATTCTTTCATGAGTTCCAGCTCACCCTCACTGACCGCAAACACCATTTAATTCACACTAGATATATACAAGCCCTCCTATGTCAATGAAATATTTTCTTGGCTCAGAGTTTCCTCCAAAATATTTCTCCATGACCCGGGATCAAGATCATCCTTTTATTTGTCTTCCATATCCCCGAACTCATCCCAATCATCTGAGTCCTCCTTTATAACCCTTGATTCCAAAGAGTTGTCACCTTCAACCCCTAATTCTCCATGGGAACCTTCTTTCACTTGCTCATATTTTAAAAACAAAATAATATGGCGCCTAGATGCAAGAATTGGGGTAATGGTTAGCATAAACATACACAATATCTTTAGAAACCTTTAACAACTTAGAGGTCCCATATTTGTCAAACACAAACCAGAATCTTCAATTGGGAATTTTTTTTTTTAAATATCAAAAAACCCTCGAATTTCTTATTGCTCTCAGAGAACCGATGACTGTATAATTTAGGATCGGATAAAATACCATCTTTACCAACATTCTCTAAAAAAATTCCAGGTTATGGTTCATTTAATAGGCTCGGCTTCCATTGGGATGTTGCCTAAGGATTTTATATCAATTCTGAATTGGCTCTTTCGAATGATCTCTTTCTCTGAATTTCATGTTGAGATTTTCTGTTTTGGATAAAATAGGAAAAATGTCAGTGTGTGACAACAATAGGAATTAGTTCCTAGATTAGCTCCAGTTTGTTGGGAGGGAGTTAATGCATCCCAAATTTGATGTGAGAGGATTTATGAGGCAGTTAGATTCTCTTTGCTATATAACAGGTATCCATACAGATTGTTTGGAGTGTGTGAGGATTGATTGAGTTATGTAATCTCCTGTTTGATTAATAAGATTGCCGATGCCTATGTTGTGTGGACGTAGCCCAGAATGGTTGGGTGAACCACGTTAAACTCTGTGTCTTCTTCTGTGTATGGTTTTCTGTTGTGTGTTAGTTGTTTAATGTTTTCCGCTGTGATAACTCCAACAAGTGGTATCAGAGCAGTTGGAGGTCATTTGTTCCACCTGCGTGGAGGTCGACTGCATGCCTGGAGGTGCTGCGCAGAGGCGCACTGCTGTTAAAACTTGCTGCGTGGAGGTGGAGCGCAGTTAATTGCTGGAGGTGTGTATCTGGTGAATGATGCCACGAGTAGCTGTATAAGATACTTGCGGTGCCTGTACATTGCTGCTGTTTTCTTTGGTTGTTGAAATTTTGGCATGAATTTGATTTATGCAGAAGTGAGATAGGATACACGAGGCTGTTTGTCATTGAACTTTTCTTGATACATACTGTTTTGATTTCTGAACACGCATTAGAAGCCAAAAAAAAAAGCACTTTAATTAAAGACGTGACAAATTGACGTTTCCAAAATCGAATGGTGCATAAAGCTAGCGTTCCATAGATTTCGTCCTCTGAAACACTACGCAAGCCCAATATCTTATATGAAATATTTGTAGTTTTATTCTTAAAACAAAACGATGTGTAAACATGGCTTGAAGATTGCCAGAGGCGGTGGCTTGGGAGCGCCATTACCCAAGATAAAAACGCGTGAAGTGCACATTGAAGGCGATGCTTGACTAAATGGTGTAAGGCCTCATCCAGTATTTTGAGTACGGTACAACGGCAGATATTTTTGTACTGTAATTATTGCACAGAAAAAATAAAGTTTGTTTTTTTTTTTAAAGCAAAGACAACAAAGGAGTTTTGTAAAAAGGTCCCATATAAAAAGCCTTTTTTACAATCGATTTGGAGTTTTGTAAATCGATATATATTGTAAATCGATTTGGAGTTTTTTGTAAATCGATTTGGAGTTTTGTAATTCATATATAAAATCGATTTGTAATTTTGTTTTAATACCATTTGCATATGGTATGGAAGTAAAGGCAAAGGCATTTTTTTTTATTGATTTAAAGTTGGTTTTTTGGAGATTATTGTGTTTTTTGCTGATTCAAGATGGCGAAAACTCAAAATGCCCGGTTTGAAATTGAGAAGTTCAATGGCAAAAACAATTTCGAGATCTGGAAGCTAAAGATGCACGATCTGCTGATTCAACAAGGCGTGGCGAAAGCACTGTTGGGGAAAAGCAAAAGGCCTTCTTCCATGACGGAGGATGAATGGGATGAGTTGGATGACAGAGCTCTGAGCGCAATTCGGTTATGTCTGGTGGATGACGTTCTTTTCAACATTGTGTCAGAGAATACCGCCGCAGGCTTGTGGATAAAGCTTGAGAAGCTCTACATGACGAAATCCTTGACAAATCGGATTCTCCTGAAGCGGCATCTTTATGGTTTGTGGATGAAGGAAGGTACCTCGATTACTGACCATCTGAATGTTTTCAATACTCTAGTGGTACAATTACAAATTCTAGATGTAAAATTTGATTCAGAGGATAAGGCAATAACTCTATTGTGTTCATTTCCCGAATCGTGGGATCACTTTGTTACTTCCATAAGCTTTAGTACTGCAGCCGTCCTTGAGTTTGACGATGTGGTTGGAGCCTTGTTGTCTGAGGAGACGAGGAAGAAGTCGAATGCAGACACCTCTACATCAGAGGCAATGATGGCCAGAGGTCGCTCAAGAGAGAGACACTCCGGGGGTAAGCATAGCAACTCTCGTTCAAAGTCTAAAGGAAAGAAGACAAAGGTGAAGTGCTGGCATTGTGGGAAAATTGGACACCTGAAGAAGGATTGCTGGAAGCGACAACAATCTTCTAAAGAAGCTTCATCGACAGAGAAGAAGGAGGCAAATACGACAGATACAGGTTCGGCATCTGGTTCAGGTATGAGCGACGAAGTATTATCAGTTAATGTGTCAAATCATGATCAACATTGGTTGTTAGATTCCGGTGCATCAAACCACATGTGCATCCATAAAGAATGGTTTAAGACATATAAATGAATTAATGATGGAGTTGTGTACATGGGTAATGATGTAACATGTAATATTGTGGGGATTGGGAGCATACAACTACAAATGTTTGATGGGACAACTAGAATATTAACTGATGTGAGACATGTTCCAGACTTAAGAAAAAATCTAATTTCTTTAGGAGCATTGGATACGAATGGATATAAAACTGTAATTCAAGGTGGAGTTATGAAAATCTATAAAGGTATCTTACTAGTAATGAAAGCTAAGAAAGTAGGAAATCTGTTTCAGTTAGAAGGAGGTACAGGGTCAGATTTTGTGTCTACTGTGTCTAAACATGACAGTAGTTCCATTCACTTATGGCATCAAAGATTGGGGCATATGAGTGAAAAAGGGTTGAAAATTTTGGCTGATCGCAAGTTACTTCCAAATCTGAAGTCTGGAAAGTTAGATTTCTGTAAGCATTGTCTGTTTGGCAAACAAAGTAAACAAAAATTTAAAACAGGCAAACATACTAGTAAAGGGATACTTGATTATATTCATTCAGATGTTTGGGGTCTAGCCCCTACAGCGTCATATGGTGGTTCGTCGTATTTTGTATCATTTATTGATGACTTTTCTAGGAAGGTGTGGGTCTACATGTTGAAAAGAAAGTCTGATGTTTTTTCAGTTTTCAAGCAGTTTAGAGCATTGGTAGAAAACAACACTGGTAGAACAATAAAATGTTTAAGAACTGACAATGGTGGTGATTTTACTTCCAAGGAGTTTGACAGCTATTGCAAGGATGCAGGGATCGAGAGACATAAGACCACGGTTTATACTCCTCAGCAAAATGGAGTTGCTGAACGCATGAACAAGACTCTTCTAGAGAGAGCAAGGAGTATGATGAGTAACGCTGGGTTGCAAAAGGAGTTGTGGACAGAAGCAGTGGCAACAGCTTGTTATGTGATAAACCGATCTCCATCGACGGCCATAGACTGCAAGATTCCGCAAGAGGTATGGAAAGGACACCCTTGTGATTATTCTAAACTCAGAGTGTTTGGTTGTGATGCATATGCTCTACTGCCTAAACATCAGCGAACTAAGTTAGATCCAAAGTCTAAAAGGTATGTCTTTGTTGGGTATGGTGTTGGAACAAAGGGATATAGATTGTGGGATCCTACTACCCGCAAAATCATCATCAACAGAGATGTAAAGTTTGATGAATCCTCTCTTGTACAGTTAGATGTAGATAGAAAATTGAAACAGGATGATGTATTTGATTTTCAACACATTCAGTTTGACAGCACTTCTAATGATAGTCATGATGACCATAGTTCAGATACTAGTCATGAACAGGTTTCAGAATCAGATTATGAACAGGGTTCAGATGTAGGTCGTGAACAGGTCTCAGATGGTGGTCATGAAGAAGTTCCTACAGGTAGTAGTCAGCCAATTGTGGAAGCACCAGAAACATCCTTAAGGAGGTCGACAAGAATCAAACGGCCACCGAGAAGGTATGATGATTATGTTACTTCAGTTGCTTTGACCGCTAATGATGATGAACCTCTATGCTATCAGGAAGCAATAGAAGGTTCAAAAAGTGACAAGTGGAAAGCAGCTATGAAGGAAGAAATGATGGCCTTAGGTAAGAATGGCACATGGGATCTGGTTGAACTTCCAAAAGACAGGAAAACTGTGGGATGCAAATGGGTTTTCAAGGTGAAACGGGGTGTGAATGATACGGAAGACAGGTACAAAGCGCGACTGGTTGCAAAAGGGTTTTCTCAGAAAGCTGGTATTGACTTTCATGAGATTTTTTCACCAGTGGTTAAAATTGTTTCAATTAGAATTGTGTTAGCATTAGTGGCTTTACTTGATTTAGAGTTACAACAATTAGATGTTAAGACTGCATTTCTACATGGAGATTTAGATGAGGAAATTTATATGGAACAACCGGAAGGGTTTGTTCAGCATCGCAATGAGAAATTTGTTTGCAGGCTCAAGAAGTCATTGTATGGTCTGAAGCAGTCGCCTCGACAGTGGTACAAGAAATTTGATTCTTTCATGTTGAGTCAAAAATATATAAGAAGTGAATATGATCATTGTGTTTACTTTAAGCAGTTAAGTAATGACATGTTCATTATCTTAGTGTTGTATGTTGACGATATGCTTTTAGCAAGCAAAAGCATTGAATAAATCAACAGGTTGAAGACTCAGATGGCAAGGACGTTTGATATGAAAGATCTAGGAGCAGCAAGACAGATTTTGGGCATGGAGATTTTCAGAGACAGGAGCAATGGTAAGCTGTGGCTATCACAACAGAAGTATATTGAGAAAATACTTGTGAGGTTTGGTATGAACAATGTGAAGCCTATGTCAGTCCCTTTAGCTTCCCATTTTAAGATTTCTTCCAGTTTATGTCCTAATACAGATGAAGAAAAGGATTATATGTCTCGAATTCCATATGCTAATGTAGTAGGATGTTTGATGTATGCGATGGTTTGTACTCGACCAGATATTTCACATGCAGTTGGGGTTGTCAGTAGGTATATGGCAAATCCGGGTAAAGAACACTGGTCAGCAGTGAAATGGGTGCTTCGGTATTTGAGAGGCACAAGTAGTTATTGTATTACTTACAATAAGAGTAGTGAATCTGTTTGCGGGTATGTTGATTCCGATTTTGCAGGTGATTTGGATAAGAGAAGGTCAACTTCAGGGTACGTCTTTACTCTTGCAGGTGGAGCTATCAGCGGGATGTCAAAGCTACAGAACATTGTTGCTTTATCCACTATTGAAGCAGAATACATTGCTGCTTCTCATGCTTGCAAAGAAGCGATTTGGTTGAAAGGTTTTCTTGGTGAGTTTGGTAGGTTACAGGACAACATCAGGTTACTTTGTGATAGTCAAAGTGCAATACATTTGGCTAGGAATCCGGCCTATCATAGTAAATCAAAGCATATTCCAATTAAGTACCATTTTGTAAGACAGGTTATTACTGAAAGGGGAGTCTCTCTTGAAAAGGTGCATACAAAGGAGAATTGTGCAGACATGTTCACGAAACCAGTTTTGTTGGAGAAGCTGCATTGGTGTTTGGCTTCTCTTGGCTTGCAGAAAAGATAAAATAATAATAACAGGGCATCAGGCTAATTTTTGTCAAGGTGGATATTGTTGAGATTTTCTGTTTTGGATAAAATAGGCAAAATCTCAGTGTGTGACAACAATAGGAATTAGTTCCTAGATTAGCTCCAGTTTGTTGGGAGGGAGTTAATGCATCCTAAATTTGATGTGAGAGGATTTATGAGGCAGTTAGATTCTCTTTGCTATATAACAGGTATCCATACGGATTGTTTGGAGTGTGTGAGGATTGATTGAGTTATGTAATCTCCTGTTTGATTAATAAGATTGCCGATGCCTATGTTGTGTGGACGTAGCCCAGAATGGTTGGGTGAACCACGTTAAACTCTGTGTCTTCTTCTGTGTATGGTTTTCTGCTGTGTGTTAGTTGTTTAATGTTTTCCACTGTGATAACTCCAACATTTCAGCAGGCGACCAACGAAAATTTTAATGAATTCAATAACAAGAAGTGAAATGAAAATGCATCATTAAAATCGGGTTCCCTCCACAAGATGAATCATTAAAATCGGGCTCCATCCACAATAGTGCATACTTGACTAATTATTTGAACAAAGAGTATTGAAGAAACACAAAGAAATCTGACACTGTTGGGTTGCATGGCATATTTTATTAATTATTGTGGCTGACAGTTTGTTAGAAAAGGTGAGAAGGCAATATAACACACCAATAACACAGAATCTGATACCAATTGATTCGATGCCACAATTTTGACACCACTGCACCATACCATTTTCTATTACTATTCCAATCTTAACGCTCCCACTGCACCACTGCATTGCACCTATTTCTAATAGCAGTCCAATTTTAGCGCTCCCACAACACCATGCATTTTATTAATCCATTCCCTGCATAATAATTTTCCAAAGACTCAAATGCATGTATTAACTATAGCATTTCACACAGTGTTCTGTATCATAATGTTCCAAATTGGCATTACTTTTTTGTTTATCCCAGGCTCTATGGTTACTAACACAATTTCATTAATGCATTCTATGGGGCTTTTTATTTTGCACAGGGGGATTGTAACTCCAGATATCTGCACCCTTGTCTATTGGCCATCTATTTATTTTCTAGTAGCTATCATACGTTACCTATAATATCTCTTATGCCGGAAATATGGCACACACACCTTCTGCAAGCAATCTAGCACACTCTATCATTAAATTAACCATCGACATGGCATCTCCAACTAAAAACTCATCTAGTTTCGATGGAATGCTGCATATTTTGATAATTGCATTCTCATCTATAAGCGCCCTTTCGATACCTCCACTAGCATTTTTATACATGGTAAAAATGGAGTCCATTCCAACACGCCAAGAATCTGGAGTTGTAAACTCAATTTTTTTCATGTTTATTCCATATCACCTACAATGCATCTCTAACTCTCTCTTTATCTACTTTAATACATACATTTTATACCAATAATCAGATTCAATATTATTATTAGGAGCACTTCTGGAGTGCCAATGGTGAAAAATTGCAAAGTGATTTTAGTTTGCAAACATGAGATTTGTGAAATTCATCCTCCTCCTTAATGAAGATGACGATGGTGGAAACTCCCTTAAAAATCTGTCATTTTCTTCTTCTGAAATTTCATTCGGAAGCATATTCTCCTTTTCACTGGAAACTTGATTGTTGGCAGCAAAAACTATTGATTCCAACTAGGCTTACCTTAAAAAAAGCCAACGTAATTTTATATTCTTAACCTCACAACAACCAATGGAACTCTTCTAGATGTTGAAGCATTTTTCTACATTTATTTCATAGTTTTCATCTGCATTCATCATATCGTTTTAATGTAGCACACTAATTTGTAGTAGCACCCTGGTCATTATTCATGGGGACCTCGGGTTTGACAATGGGAGTAGGCAATAACTCTGCTTGTTTTACAGATTCTAGTTGCTTTCATGTCTTTTCTATTTCCAACTCCTTTGTCAAATTTAGAAACTTGAATAAATAACATACCCTTTTTCCAACTCTACTGCATCAACACTACTCATCTTTGCTTCTTTCCACTTCTATAGAGTTCTTAGTCACAGGTCATATAATATAGATGGTGAAATTTTATTTATTTATTCTTCTCAACAAGATCTTGCATTATTGAAAATACCTCTCACTATCTAGAAGGTAACATTATTAGTAGATATTTCACTTCCCTTTCAAGCTAACTTTATTCTCCATCTTCATTGCAAGGGTCTTAATAATGATGTTGCTTTGGCCCTCCTTATATTTTCACTTACATGTTTCAATTGTCTCCAATGAGTATTAATGGCACCGTTCTCCCCGTAAGATGGTGTTTCTCAGCCATTTAATGGATTCATATTTTTCTATCTTGAGCAACTCCCCCTGAGATCAAGCTAGGTCACTTGTTTCTCTTTGTTTTTCCTCTTCCAAACTTTAGTAGGCTTCTTTCTACTATCTTTATTTCCTTTTTTCACATTGTTTTATTCTTGCAATGTACATATTTTTTTTGGGCTTCTTTTAGGGTATGTGATAGCTTGCAGTCTTTGGCCTTGTGGCAAAGGTTATTACACACATAAAATTTTGTATCGCCAATAAATGCAATAAATGGTTTTCTTCTTCTTGAGTTAACGATTTTCTATGTATAATTTGCATTCAAATGCTTTATGACCAATTTCATTGCATAGATAGCAATAACTAAAAAAAATAGTTAGTGTACTTGGTTGATGAGAGTCTTCTTTGTTTGTTTACATGATGGCACTTCATTATCTTTTGCACCTTATGTTGACTAGTATTGATTTCATTGCTCTTACATTTTGTTGCTACATGTCTCAGTTCATGGAAATGAAAGCATGAGACATCTTTCCTCCTTTGAAATCTTGCAGTATTTCTAACCTCATCTCTATGAGTAGGCTACATTCTTGCAAAATGGACATTCTTTGTTTCCTTCTTTTGTTCTTGGTTTTGTTGCTTGTTTGTGTTAGCTTCTTTACAAATCATGTTGTAGCAGGCTTCTTCTCCTGTTTATCTTCTCCTTATTAATAATGCAGCCACTAGTGTCTCCTTCATGAATGATATGCAATCTATTCATCGCAACAATAATAAAATCATGGTTTTATTCCTTATGGGTTTCCACTTATATCTAGTGTCCATAAGAATTATTCTTATGTGTTGATGTGGTGTATTAGTTTGCTTATTAATTTTTGTTCACATATTCAGTTTGCTGATAATTATTTGTTAATATGCTCATGTAATTTTTGAATTGATGATATTAATGTCCATGAATGGAATAGACTGATTCATGCCCCCCCCTCTCAATTTAGTAAAGGGTTCATCAGTGAGTTCCTGTTTCATAGCGAACAGGTAACTAGAGGTGCATAAGGAAAGCCATAGCTAGAGAATTGAAATCCTGGAAAATTGCACGAGGAAGCTCAATGTGCCACTTTGCAGCAGCACTAGTCAAATTTTTTTGGAAAAGAAGCAGACGGACAGAGTCATCAACCCAGGAGTTAGATAAACACCAGATATGGTATGTCTTGAAATATGCCTGGGGCCTTCTCCAGACTTTCCTTTGAATTTAGGGCAATCGCTTGGGATATTAGAAGGAACGAGAACCCAATATGGATTATGGAGAATCAAATCATTAATTAATCTTGACAAATCGGGTAGTTCCAATGTTGCAAGGAAATGTAATTATGGATTAAAAGGCATACTCAACCTTTGGTAAAGGCCCATTTGGGGATTCCAACTAGATTGGGAGACATTTTTCCCCCACGGGCTTTTTCCAGAAGGATTTTTCCCATAAGGATTGAAACCTTTGGGATTTTGACTGTATCTTGCTTGTGGACCAAAAAATGGATATGAACCTGTAGCAGGCCTCTGAGGTCTAGGCTGAGTATAACTCATAATTACCGCATATGGATTTTTTTGTTGTTGAATGTTTTGCAACACACTACCTTGAGGTTGACCTTGTGAACCCGAAGGTTGAACTTGAGGTTGTTGAGGATTGGGCATCATGGTACCTTGAGGCTGATTTGGTTGGACAAATATTTGACCTTGTTGAGATAAAGGTTGTCCTTGCTAAGCAAAAGGTTGTCCTTGCTGAGTGTAAGGTTGTCCTTGTTGAACAAAAGGTTGTCCCCATTGAGCATAAGAAAACTAACTCTAGTGAGAAAAAGGTTGAATGGATTGAACATAAGGTTGTCCTTTTTTCACATAGGGTCGTTGTTGAATGAAAGTAGGCCCTTGTTGATAGGCATAAGTCCCTGACTGTAAAGGAACACGAATCCCAGACTGACCTTGAAACCCTTGTGGATTTAGGGTTGAGAACCATAAGGGAAATAGGGTTGTTGGTTGAGTATTTGGTTTTGTAAAGCTTGCTGATACTGGTCGTAGCTTAAACCTGCCATAATATATGATTTAGAAGGCATAGGGATACTACCAACAGGTTGACTAGATCCTGGAATGTGAGTTTGTGATCCACTCACAGACAGTCCAATTGAATCTTGGGAAACATTTGATAGGGTTTGCTGCCCCCCGTTAGTTGCGATTGACGAAATTGACATTAGTACACTGAAGGGAGGTGTCGAAGCACTAATGCAGATGGTTGGCTCTATTGGAATAGACGTAACTACATTTTGAGCATGTATAGAAGAGGGTGCACTAGATACAAACAGACAAAACGTAGGTACTGTAGTATTTTTCCAAATGGTGTTGTGGAACAAAGATGTGGCACTTGAAACACTAGAAACTAAGTGACCCAAATATGTGTAACTAGTTAGGATCAATGGTTGGGTAGATGGATGTGAAATAGAGATATGTTCCCCATGAGGAAAATGTTCAGGAGGGAACTGATTCCCCTCATACAAAGACTCATCCATACCACTAAGAGAACTTGAAACTTCAAGGGGAGATGAGAACTCACCTTCAGAAGCCATATGTGGAAATAAATGATGAGCGGTAGTATGATGTGTACGTGGTGAAGGCACCAAAGGTACGCCTAGTGTATCAAACGAGCTATATTTCCATTAAGGAGAGACTTCTACTTAATCAAATGACGGATTCTAAGGAAAAAATATGTATCTTACTAGCTCGTGAGGAGGATATCGAGTAGCAAGGGGTTGAGCACTAGAAAGAATCGCAAGTTCAACACTTTGGGCTCCAACCAATGGTGAAGTGTCAAAAGAGACTTGTAGTGATGTCCCTTTGGTAGTAGATGATGAAGGGGAGGTTGAACTTTATGGTTCAGCCACAATGACTTTATCTTAGTAAAAAAAGAGGAAAAGGGGTGATTTATTCAAGGGTTTTAAATATATTTATAAGGATTTACTCATGATGTGGCCAAGAAATAACTTTAAATGTGAACCGTGTTATCGTGGGTAATTGATTTTAGAACTTAAAAACAAAAACAAATGAAAAAGGGATTTTTCTAGGCAAGAGGGTTTACCAAGTATCCGTGAACTGCTAATACCTCCTAGAGAACCAAGAAGTACGGGCAAGCAATCTCCCCGAATGTTGTGTTCGATGTATCACGTTTATGAGGTGGCAGACTTGGCTACCTGTGGCTAAAGGATAGAAACCTAATGGGGTCTCCCATTATATACTCAATGGTACAAGGAGAACAAGTCCATGTTGGCGTTGTCTAATGTGTAACCATTCAGTGAGAGCACCCCTATATACTTACCATACGTGCCGCAAGTGTTATATACTTCCGTACGTGGGATGGGTTTTCACTCTCGGAATGTAACATAGGTTGTTAATGAAAACTTCTAGGTTTATAGACGTCGGAACATGTCTCTAGCCTAGACCTCTAAATTTTTTGTGTTAAGTTGTAATATTCCTAAAATTAGCACACAGCTAATTGGAATATTAAATTTTGATTTTTCTCTTAGTTAGAGGAATAAGAGGGTATGGAGACCCATAAATATCCTTATTAGGAATAAAATACACTCCTAATGTGAAAAGGAGGTCATCTAAAGGCTGGATTGAATACCCTTATGTGTGAAAAGGGGTTGGAGCATGAAGACTGGGTTAACCTTGACCAAATCAAACATCGCTGGTATGGAAGTAGTGGCTTTAATGAGTGGGGCCCAAGGTGAGGAAGCTCACCAAGAATATAAGGAAGAGGATGGAAGCCATTTTAGGGATGTTTGGATTATTATTTTGTTGATGGTCAATTTAGACTTGCTGCTCTCTTCAGCTTTTTAGCTAAGATTGCAGTGTTTTTTAGCACAAGGTGTTCCAGAGCAGGAATCCCACCTATTTCATTGAGGAGCCTCTAGGAGGATTATTTCACTACATTTCCACATTGAGGCACTAGGCCAAGCTTCATATTTCTTCAACAACATAGTTTCTTCTTAGAGTTGTGCTGTGTTGCAGGGTGCAACAGTGGAGGTTTTCATTCGGTGTTTTCTGAGATATTTTTGCAGTGGAGGAAGGTTTCCTTCCATTGGGAGGCCAGTAAATAAGCCCCTTGAGATTTATTGACATATTTTTCATCAATCCAAGGATTATTTATCCCCTACAGCACAGTTTCATTTTAGATCTACGTTATTTTTATGGAGGAGTTGCAGGGGTGGTTGTAGTGTGTGTTTTGGGAGGAGATTTCTTCAGTGGAGGAGGCATCCTTTGATCCGTGGGATCTATTGGAAAAGATTTGTAGGATTATACATCAGCTTTAGCTATATATTCTCATTTCTATTGTTGCATCATACCTTCAGCCCTAAGGTTGTAGCTTACATTGGCACAATGTGTGAATTTTCCGGAAGCCCTCTTGGGTTATCTTAGAAAGGTGATATGGGGCCTAGATCTGTATGTATAGCATCTATTGAGGCATATATCATTGTATTTACATTTTTGTATGATATCCATTTGTATTTATGCATGCTATGACTGTGTTGTATCAGTTCTCCGGCATTTTTTTTAGTAGCAGCAAGTCACTTTTTAGAGTGATTATTCGTGGGAGGATTGTTTGATCCTATTATATGATTTGTGTCTTAATTTATTATGTGTATTTTTTGTTGATTTTATAAATAAATTTGTGCCACATTTATCTCATATGTTTATGCATTGATTTACACTACTATTTCCAGTTTTATGCACTATATTCCTACTTTTCCCATTTGGGAATATTATAGTGGTATCGAAGCATAATCTTGGCTCAGCCTCTGGATCTCAACCATTATGATATTAAGAGAATAAGAATAAGGAGAAAGAGATCAAGATGATGGAAGGAATGAGTTTTATCTCATATCTTTTCAGATCTATGAGGGACCTCACCAAGGAGGTCAAGCAAAGAAGAATGGATAAAAGCCATGAAACCACAATAGGGTTTCAAGATGAGGAAGGTCCTTGTACATCCTATCAGCAGAGGAAAGAACCCGTATTGCACAGATCTCCAAAGGAATATACTATGCCCTTTTATTTTGAAGAAAAAGACAAAATGCATGGAGATGGAGGACACTTGGATCATGAGATTCTAAGTGAGTATCTTGCAGAATGAAAATCTCAATCAAAATATTTCAAGGAGAATCTAACTCTCCCACATTTCATTCAGCTTAGAGAAGAAAGGATACCTTACAGCTATGGAAGAAGGAAGCACAATAGATTTATATTGTCTACATTTTACGGGTCATCAACATGCATAGCAAGGGCTTGGGGAATGAAGTTGGATGAAATCTTCTTGCTACACCGACTAGTAGAGAGATAAGATGTTGAGATTGCAGCGTTGCACCTTGAGGGTGAAGCAAACAATTGATGGTTCAACCATTTGAGTCATGCAAGAGTGACAACATATGTAGATTTTACTCAAAGGTTGATCAAGAAGTTTGAAAAGAAGAAATCAAAGGAGAAGACACCCTCACCACCACTTTTTGCAGGAGTACTTGCATCAGAAGAAGGAACACTTGCACCTTTGCAAAGTGGTCTTGACCTCTTGACATTTAGAGTCCCATGCATTATTCAGGAGATTCATGAGGAAGAGGAGACTTATACTAGCATTGATGTATCCATAGAGGAGTAGCCACCATCATCAGTAGTTGGGGAATTCATCACACCGGTGGGAGGAACCCTTGTAGTAGTACAAGATGTTCCAAAGCAAAACCAAGGTATGCAAATGTTTCCACTTTCTATTATTTCAGCACATCTTATGAAATATTGTGGGGACATGCCATTGCATGACCTAGGGTCAAGATACACTATTGATTTGGAGCAGCAAAATATCAATGCATAGAGGACCTTTGATAGGATCAAGGAGGAGATATACATTCATCCTAGTATGTAATTGTTGAGCTGCACACAACTCTTGGGGTTGGAGTGTAGATTGTTGGAGGATAGGATGAATATTGTCCTAAATTATCCAATGCAGAACTATATTCTCATCATTGAACATGATTATGATATAGCAGATGCACCATCATGGAGATCAGAAACTCTATCATTGAGCAGTAGTGATGAGTTGGGGGCCCAACCATTATTGGAGGATTCCAATGACCATTCTACATGTGTAGCAAGGGATAGGTAGATGGTTGATGAGAGACATATTATCTCCCATTATTTTGATGGATCCTTCTTGACGAGCATTTCACAGCTCAATGAGAAGATTTTTTCCTTCAGTATACTTGGATCCTTATGGATTCAAAATGGTCATTTAAGAGTAGTCTTCATATGAAGATCTCCAGGAGGATGCACTTCAACATCCCACGAAGTGTAGAGGTATTTATTTGATTTGGGAGGATGGTATTCTCCATTGGATGAATACCCATTTGGAGCATGATAGTAAACACTCACCATTAGTTGGATGGGTGATGTTGATGAGCAAGAGGTTGGAAAGCCACTTGCATACTATGACGCAGGGCAACAAGAGGCAAGGTTGCATTGGATACTCTTGAAAGAGTTTGGTCAGCATGTGACATATCCTGCTTCAAAGGGTATGTGGTTGGTTGGAACTTGGCATGGCACTTGCATCATATGGAAGAAATGAGTTTGGGTCCATTGCGATGATGTGGCATTCTTCATGTCAATCATCATGTTTTCACCTCATGGTTTGTATGATGGAGGTGTAAGGAGGAAGCAAGATCTATTTTTTTTTTGGCTACTCTTGGAAGAGTATGGGCTAATTCTCTCCCATATTTTTCATGATACTTTAGGAGAAGTGGATGGCACAATCAAGGTGCAAAGGCACTACCCTTCAGCATTGAAGGATCAGGAGGTACGTCCACATAGGAAGGAGTCTCCCACATATAGCAGCATGATGGTGGATTTCTTTGGCATATGGCATGTCAAATAATGGAATCATGGAGTGGCAAGAGCCTTATCACTAAGGTCAACAACGTTTTCACTTGGGAGTATGTATCTATTGATGGAGTGTTCCAAGGGGAGTATGAATCCCTTCATTTTACAGACCACTATGAGGAGATTCTCATGTGAGGGCTCATCAATGGATCTCACTTTTAGCTTACTCACTATGCATGGTAACAAATTTATTTATGTACTTATTGATCATTTCACAAAATATTTTCATTGTCTTGCCATATATGTGCAGTGCATTGCTCCACAAGAAGGCAAATTTCTATTTTGGCTTCATGGCCTTTCTAAGACTAATATCAGTGATGGAGGAAGCCAATTCTTTGATGACATTGGAAAAGTGTTGTGTTACTCTTGTTATGCTCAGTTGATATATAATGCCATTTACTACTTCCTAGTAGATGAGAAAACATGCACAACTAGCAATTTGTTGGGAGACAACTTGACACATGATGTTTTGAAACAATAGTTGGCAAAATTGCGTTGTATCCACTAGAGAAACCATTGGTACCATCCAGAATTGCACATGATATTCAGTATCATTTTGATTTGGATACCATATGGTGATGATGAGCTATTCACTTTGAATGGAATGGTTTGGGCTCATGAAACTAGAGAAGGGGTCTTTTCAGATCCAATTGTCCCTTTGACTCTTGAGGGAAATATTATTACTGCCCAAATCCTACAACAACTCTACACCTATCACAAGTGGAGAGAGAGAAATTGTGGGGTATGCCATTTTGTCTATCATGTTCATTTATGCAGCCCACCTACACTGTGGGAGCCAAAGGTGGAAGAAATTTTTCATGAGTTACCATTTTGGAGGGTGACTCACTTTGTATGGATGATAGCTTGGGGATTGGAGATTCACATGGGAAGGAGGGTTCCCAATCATTTTCTGAGCCCATGCCTCAATAAGGCCTCTAGACCACATATAGTTACCTCCATGGATATCTCACTACTTCAGATGAGATCCATTTGGATTTATCACCAAAGGCTTACTTATACACTTGGAAGAAGAAACTTGGGGACATATTGATGAGAGGGCATCTTGTTCAGTGGAGGAACTTATCATATGAGGATGCTACAAGAGGAAGAGGAGAGGATCTTCAGTTCTATCCTTGCAGTTTCTTGAGGAAAAGCAACATTTGGAAGGGGAGGACTGTAATATTACTAAAATTAACACACATCTAATTGGAATATTAAATTTTGATTTTTCTCCTAGTTAGAGGAATAAGAGGGCATGGAGACCCATAAATATCCTTAGTAGGAATAAAATACACTCCTAATGTGAAAAGGAGGTCATTTAAAGGCTAGATTGAAGACCCTTATGTATGAAAAGGGGTTGGAGCATGAAGATTGGGTCAACCTTGACCAAATCAAACAGCGGTGGTATGGAAGTAGTGGCTTTGATGAGTGGGGCCCAAGGTGAGGAAGCTCACCAAGAATATAAGGAAGAGGATGGAAACCATTATGGGGATGATTGGATTATTATTTTGTTGATTGTCTGTTTAGACTTGTTTCTCTCTTCAGTTGTTTAGCTAAGATTGCAGTGTTGTTTAACATAGGGTGTTCCCAAGCAGGAATCCCACCTCTTTCCTTGAGGAGCCTCTAGGAGGAGTATTTCACTACATTTCCACATTGAGGCACCAGTCCAAGCTTCAACTTTCTTCAACATCGTAGTTTCTGCTTAGAGTTGTGTTGTGTTGCGGGGTGCAGCAGTGAAGGTTTTCATTGGGTGTTTTATGAGCTAGCTTTGCAGTGGAGGAAGTTTTCCTTCCATTGGGAGGCTAGTAAAGAAGCCCCTTGGGCTCTATTTACTTATTTTCCATCAGGCCAAGGAATATTTATCCCCTACAATGTAGTTTTAGTTCAGATCTGCATTATTTTTAGGGAGGAGTTGCCGAGGTGGTTGCAATGTGTGTTTTGGGAGGAGATTTCTTCAGTGGAGGAGGCATCCTTTCATCCGGGGGATCTATTGGAGAAGATTTGTAGGATTCTACATCAGCTTCGGCCATATCTTCTCATTTCTGTTGTTGTAGCATACCTTCAACCCTAGGGTTGTAGCTTACCTTGGCACATTGTGGGCATTTTACGGAAACCCTCTTGGGTTATCTTGGAAAGGTGATATAGGACCTAGATCTATATATATAGCATATATTGAGGTATATATCATTATATTTATATTTTTTTATGATCTCTAGCTGTAGTTATGCATTCTATGACTGCACTGTAGCATCTCTCCAGCATTTTGTTTAGTAGCAACAACTCACTTTTTAGAGTGATTATTCATGGGAGGCTTGTTTGATCCTATTGTATGATTAGTGCCTTAAATTATTATGTGTATTTGCTGAAAAAATTGGTTGCACGTTGATATCCTATATTTATGCATTGATGTACACTGCTATTTCTAGTTTTATGCACTATATTCCTACTTTTCCCATTTGGGAATATTACATAAGTTCCAAATTCTCCTTAGATTCATTGAATAAATTTTAAATTTTATCTTGAACTTAAGTCTCAGTTTTAAGGCCTTAATAATGTCACCTGAATCCCTAAAATGAAACTATATGATAAAAAGACAATTTTTCATTTCGATGGAAAACTACACTAATTGAGAATAAGAGGTTCACACAATCAATGCATCAGTCAAGAAAATGTACTAGATGACAATTTATCACTACTTCTTTAAGTGCATAATCCAAAGAAAAAATGAAAATATCTTTCATTTTCCTAGTTTTTCACTAAATGCACTAGATGCGATCGAAATGAAGTTTTTCACTTTAGATGCAAAATGAATGCAATAAATTTTTTAATATAAACATAATGCAAAAAGGGATGAAAAATACACTTCAAATGTAATCATTTTCTTCAAGTAATTATCTAATGAAATTCCCCAAAACGTTGCAAGATGCAATAATCAAAGTACCAAAGAGAAATATCAAATCATTTCCTCAAAACAAAACATTCTTCACTTTTCACACGGATTGACAAACAAAGAAATATCCTTTAGTCGTAAACAAGTAATGTAATTTATGCTTGTCAATGGAAGAGAGAGCCAAATGCACACAAAATGGACACTTGAAAATTCCAGTCACAGAAATCAACCGTAGAATGAAAGGAAACCAAATCAAAAAGCTCAAAATAAACAACAAAACTAACTCAAGAGTAGGCCTGGTATTTAGCAAAGCATGCAACCATTCAAATTACACAAAGAAACTAGAAGCCCTAGGATGATGAGGATGCACAATTTGAAAGAAAAGAGACGAAAGTTGAGCTAACTAAGACAATCAAGTCAATTGAACAGAAGAGAACAAGAGTAAAATGAGCAGAGAAGGGGGCCTAGAAGGATAAGATACATTGGAAGTCAATGAAGAGAAACCCTAAAAAAATTACTCAAAAATTGGTGTGCCTATGAGGTTGTACCTCACATTGGAAGGGGATATGATTCTATTTTAAAACATCTGATGCCGATCAACGCTTCTATCATAGAATTAGTAGTGTCGATCAAGGAAAATTACTAAAAACAAAAGGGTTTGTTCAAATAAGGCCAGGCTTATCACTTCAGAAATGAGATTTATGACTGTAATTAATCACAAAATCCAAAAACAAAGGAGAAATATCCATTCAATGAAAGTGGACTAAAGGTAGACTAGAGGTAGACTAGAGGTAGTAGTTCCCGAGCGGAGTCACCAATTTTTTGTCTAGGTAAATTCTCTTTGCAGACAAAGATGAACCCTCTAGCCCTAGAGTGGGTCTAGCTACAAAGGGAAAAAACAAATATCTACTTTCCTAGATTACATTTGAAACATAGAACAAAGAAGATGGCCTACCTTGGCCTGATGCTATGATGTTGCTCCTCCTTGAAGTCTTGGTCTTTCGCTCTTCCAAGCTCGATATTCATTGCTACCATTGTTTGACTACCTGCACCAATGACCAAAACACAACGACAAACGTAAAGGTGCAACAAGCATATATCAAAAGTAATCTATCTAACTGATCATGGAGTGCTAGAATTATTATCACAATCACAGACAAGAATGGAAAGAAAATACGAGTTGCCTTATATTATTAATCAAAAAGGGGAGTTACAACATGCGCTTTGATGTCGGAGCTCTCCTTCGACGGGTCAGAATCCGAGCATGTCTCCAAATCACTCTTTTTCCAACTCAATACAGGAAGGTTAAGGATCTAAACACTCTCCTTATACGCCTCAAACAATAATCAAATCCTTCTCCGTTCTTCTTCTCTTCTATCCCGTTCTAGATAGCAGAGGCATTGGAAGGTGTTCAATTTATAGTGATGGAGGAGGGGACATGGATCCACTTAAGATGGGAAAATTCCTATCTCCTTACGTGGTTCCTCTTTTGTAGGAACAAGAAACCCAAAGGAGGAAGCTCGGCCATATCTTGATCAACAAACATCCAGCTCTCCACTCTCGAATATTCTAGGCCATGAAGCTTCGTTTCCATTTTAAAAAGCTTCCAGAAGTAGATCGACGGGGCTATGGGGCTCATACCAGCATTGATCAATGCTAGTCATAGGCTAAGGATTTTCCATAAGCACTGGTGAGACACTAAAGGGTCACGCTGCTCCAAAAAAGTGGGTTTTTAGGGAGCTACTCCAAAAATGACTAAAAGAGGGATTGATCTTCATATTGTATGGGATCCACAAGCATGTTTTCCATGATGGGAAAAGTACACAGGGACCACTATAAGGGTTCTCCAAGATATGGGTATATGGAATACAAAGATAGTGACAAAATGTTGTGTAACAAGAAGTTAGAATTTTGACTGAATGAGGGCATAAAAGTTAAAAAAAATAAATCAAAAGACTAAAAATAGCTGAAAAAAGCCCTAGTTTCTGAAGCTACTGGTCACGTAGGAATCTGAATTACAACAGTGGATTTTCTATTTATTAGCGTAAATTATTAATGCGAGTGTACGAAAAGAGCCTACTTTAGTTGTGTGTGAAAAGAAACCCTCACAACATAAATGACTGCTTAAATATTTAGATCTTTAATAGACAGTTAGAACAAATGCTGCAAAAACCCAGATCTATGTAGTAAAAGTAGTTAAATAGTGAAAAGAAATGGTAATTGCTCCATGCATCCAACAGACAAGATAAGATTTAATGAATAATTTCATATATTATAACACATGTTGAAGGAAACGAGTAGATGTTACAAGTCCCCCTTAATGGGATGGGTTCTTGGTTGTCCTCAACGCTTCAGCTTCAGAATTTTCTCTCTCTCAATGGTGTAGAAAACCAAAAATGTATGTTTAACTCAAGTGGGAGCTCAAGAGGAAAAAGAAAATGGTAGTGACAATGAGAATCATCAAAGAGAACAATGAATGGAAAAACTCTCCTATTTATAACAAAATATTGATTTATCCTCGAAAATGGCGAATAATAAAATATTATTAACTAAGATCTAGATCTAATTGCTTGGAATATTTTATTATATTTTGTTGGAGGGAAAAGGCATTTAAATTGGTTAAATACCTTTATTTAGAAATAATAAACAAATAAATAATATATTTATCATTTCAAGAATGCAGTTAAAGAATAATAAATAAATAAATAATGACTTGTTTAATTATTCCTCGGTGATTTAGTCAAATTTAACAAGGAATAATAACAAAATAATGATTTATCTAATTGTTTCTCATAATTAGGTTAAATATGACCAGGACTATTATTTAAACAATGGTTTAATTTATTATTGCTAGAGGAAAATCAAATAAATTAGGATTTATTTAATTATTCCTCATTGGGTTTCTTGTTTTAACCATAAATAACTTTAAAAAATATGGTTTATTAAATTATTTCTTACAGTGAAAGCAATTTTACTATGGTAAAATTGGTTGTTGGGCCAGAATTGTGAATTATGGATAAAACATGCTTCCCTAGATAGATGAAAATCTAGAACAACAGATTAAAGACTATACGACTACCTTTCCTAACTCAGAACAGACACACAGAAAGGATTAGAGGCTTACTTGTGATCCAAGCGCTTCTAAATGGCTCCTTCTGTTGCTTCCGTTGTAGCTTCAAATTCAAACGGTTTGCGCGAAATGCTTCCTGCAAGAAAGAACACTAAAATAGCAGAAGATAGCAATAATAGAGATGTCTATTCAAGTTAGTTAGCTAAATCATTAAAGAATAAACAATATACATCAACTAAGGTCTTGCAATATGGAAAATCAAAGCCAATATAGATGCATATAAGGAAAATTAAGTTGTATTCTTTATTAATGATAGAAGGAAAGTTTACAACCAAATGACTGATTTGAAGTGACCCTTCCAGCAACGATCCTCTACCCCATCACAGTATAAATCTCTCCAGCAGCTGTTACATAAATCTAACTCTCAATTGAAAATACTCCAACATTTCTTTACTCAAATTCTCACTTCCAAAAACTTAGAGCTGTGTTCAATTTATAGATGAATTGAAGGTAGTTTTGCAATGAATGAATTTCCAATAATAGGCAAGACATGTTCCCAATCATGTAGATGTCAAATGGACACTTGGATTCGAAGCTTGACACATGTGAACTCTTCTAGAAGGCACTGGCCAAGTGGAGATTCTGGAACAATGAGAATTTTGCTCCCAATGTGACCAATGCACCCATAGATGTCGAGAAGTGCTTTATAGAGCAGCCTTACATGGGGCTACCTGCATATGCAACACACTTAGTCCCCTTAGAGGCAGCGTTGATGAGCTCCCACATGCTATATAATAAGCTTCAAACCTTGGAAACCTTTTCTTGATGAAAGTCATGCTTGATTTGTCTTGTTCTTGCCTTAGGGCATGTAGCAACTTGAAATTATAGGGAATGATAGACCCTTAGTCATTGGTCCTGGAGATGATGCCTAGTTAACCAGGTCATTGGGAATGATGCCCAAATTGCCCCCTAAAGTATGAATTCAAAATAATAAAAACATTTGATTGAGATGCTTTACACTGTGATGGACTGGAGACAAAGCGGAGTGGTCACCTGCATCAATATTACAATACATTACATCATGATATATCCTCTTTGATCATAATTGCTAAGGGTAGGCATTCCCATGTTCAACACATAAACAATATAATAACATGTACATAATTCGGAAATTCGTCGACACTAAAATGTTTCCCAATGCAAACATGCCTACAGATATAGGCCCATGTTCAGATGACAATCTGTATGTAAGGTCACTGTACAGATGATGTGTACAACAATCCTGAAATTGCAGCCCGGATGGCTGAAACTAGATCCAGGGTCTTCTTATCTCATTCACTCGATCATTCAGGTACAAGTCTAGCCATGTGAATATATGATTTGTCGTCGAACATGGAAAGACATCATTTGATTACCAGCCAATGATGTGAGCTGTTAACAAATGCGAGAGAACCACCATTAATGAAAATAGCCCTCAAGGTACTGCAGTAAATTTCATAAGGCTTGAATAGATGATTTGATGTTGAACACCAAAAATTTTTTTTTGGTCAAAGGTCCAGAAGCAAGGATCTTGTCAATGTTGTAACAAACCTCATGGTACTGGAATCTGATGTTTCTAAGTGAACTTCCTGGATATTGATTTGTTGTCAACAGGAATTCACCTTATTGCGAAATGGGAGTTACTGATTTCAGAGACAAGGGTAGGACTTGATATATCAATTTCCATGGATGATGGTCATGAGAATAAAGGTTTATGAGTATTGCAGAAGGATCATTTTATTCACTAGATGATTTCTCTTGAACATATCGGCGACACTGTGATGAGTTGGCAGCATTGAACCAAAAAAAAGTGAAGGTATGATGAACCATAGGTGTGAATGAACTATCAATATGATTACCCAACCCAAACAGTCATGGACATGGAGTGAAAGAAGTGTCATGTTCAAGAGCGACTTGATACCATAAAGAAATTTTACTCACTTTTCCCAAATTTTCCCCTGTCATTTGTCAACCAGTACCTCTTTATTTTTTAACAAGCTTGAGGAGGATAGCATTTTCTTGATCTATAATTCAACCCTTCGGGCAAATAAAGTATCGCTATTTAATAATTTAACGAGTCTAGTGATGAATGAAACTCGATTATTGCCATGATCAACAAGCTTAACGACAGCGATAGTCTAGTCATTTTTCATGTTTAGAGAGTTTGAAAAGAGGGCAAAAGAAATCTCCATAAGTACTTTTTCATAAATTTGTCACTGAGATACGAAAAAGTGTAAAATAATATATGAGAGAACCTCTTTGGTCATTTTTAACCAAGGTATTCCTTTTTCTTAAATAATCTATCTCAGTCCGGAAAAGGGTTAAACTTATACTAAGTAGATATCAATTCATTTACTTTTATGAGCTTAAAAAGACAAGTGCTCGGAAATATTTTCACATTATCGGAGTCTGAAAAGAGTTGAAAGAAGACACCAGGGGTTCCTTTTTTGCTGTTATAGAAGCTAGAAAAAGAGATAAAAGTGCGCTTCAAATCCTTTTTCATTTTTAACAAAGCTCGAAAAATAAGGAGAAAAAGTATGCTTTGTGGTCAAGTCATTCTTTGAAATAAATCTGCATGACTAATCTATTCATCAGTTGTATTTCCTATTTAGAACAACATCAAATGGATTAAAAATACCTATTTCATGATAAAAACATAATAAACTATAGTCATAGCAATAAATTCAACTTGAAAATAATTAAATGACTATTTAAAAGTAGTTTCACTATTCATTTTTACGATTCCCTAGTTACCATTTGTATTTTGGAGCTCTGAACCTGATTTTTCCCCCGAAATTTAGCTACTGATTGCGATCATTTATATGGAGTAATTTCGTCACTGTTTGATACAAGTTAGTGCCATGAACCTCCTCTTCCCTTTGGTATTCATTTCATTTCCAATTTCTGCAAATTTTTAGGGTTTTAAGGCCCCTAGGGTAAATTCTGCCAAAAATGAGGGCAACACACCCCTGAATGTCAAAACCTGCATTGCATAGCAGGTACAGTGAAGTGTACTTGCATGTGTAACGCACTGTCTCTTGTCAGGGAGTGCATTGGGTGCAGTTTAAGTTTTTGATTTTCTTACTATGCCCAAAATTGAACTAGTTTTTTGCAATAAATGGAATCTAATGGATCTTATGGTTATGTTTTAGGTTTCCATCGGATTATAATGATGATTACATGGAGGGAAAGAGAACATGAAGAACAATATATGATTGCCTTGAATGATCTAGATACTATAAGATCCCTAAGAGATTGTGGACTGCTTAAGTACTTCAAATTATCCGGGATGAGACAACAAATAGAAATCTTGGAGTTCTTAGTTCAAGCATGGGATCTGACGATAGAGAAATTTCATATTAAGAACCAAGTGGTTCCTATAACAGTTGAGGATGTTTATTTTCTCACAGGATTGTCGAGGAGAGGTTTTCCCATTTTGCTCTCAGGATCTACCATTGGAGGAGAGACAATGAGGGATTATATTATGTAGTATTGATATCTAGGTGCAGAACCTAGCAAATATGGAAAAATAAACATCTGAGATTTCATATATTTTCCTTTGAGAACTATCCTTTTCACAATCACTAAACTTGCTAGCACTGTTACACTCCATGTAATGAACATATCATATATGCAGTATGCGCTAGAGTGTATGGAGCCAACAGTCTTCAACTGGTCTGAAGTCATTCTGTCTCAGATAAAGGAATAAATGAACAAAGAAAAGGGAAGTATGAAGAAGAATTTCAATTATGGTTCTATCCTTATATCCTTTTCCTTGGAACAGATTCCACTGATGCAGCCACAACATGTGACACTGGATATAGCTAGTCCTAGAGATCCTCGGATGCAGATATGGGTAGAACTCATGGGTCGTCATGCTGGCTAATCTAATTTTGTGTTCTCCACTGCATTATTTGCCTATTTCCGGTGACAAATTGTCACCATCGATGAGTATGCATACGCAGGCATCGATTTTCAAGGAGATCCAGATTTAGCACTACCAGAAGGTGCTCAGTGGGGTGCAATAGGTAAGAATGTTTTGACCATGTTTTTTTATTTTCCTAAGGTTTATACAATTTTTTTGTGTTTTTATTTCTTTCTAACACTAAAATAAATGTTTGATGTAATTCAGATGTTGGTCATGTTCAACCAATAGTGGAATCAGAGTGCGAAGCAGATGTACCAACGAGAGGGCGGTCAGGAGAGCAGTCCTTCAGGATCTTGATCTAGCTGAGACTCTGAATGAGCTTCAGCAACACATAGAAGGCTTGACCTTCGGGATTTCAGATTGTCATATTGAAGAGCTTCCTATATGACTGCAGCGACACACTATTGGGGTTCCTAACCATTAGATGTGGTTGCTTCGTAGGATAGCTAGATCTATATAAGTATGTTACCACGAGCACCACTAGTTTACTTATGACATTTTCCATACATTTTGAGGTCAGATGACCAATGTGTCTTGGATGCAAATTGTTTAAAAACCTATAACTATCTATCTATATGATTTCATAGTTTTTCCTATGTTTAATGTGCAATCCTATTCAATGATGTGAATGTTTTATTTACATATGTTGCAAATGTTTGTCTAAAACTTGATTAGCTAATGAATCAGTCAATGTGTTCAAATTTCTGGAAATGTGTTGATATTGAATAAAATCAAAATGTCTTTCCAAAATTCAAACTCTTAGGAACAATCTAAGAAGTGTTGGATTTCTACCAGTATAAACACCAGCAAGTTGTAATACCACAAGTTGTGAGTCTAACCTTATGATTATGCGGTTAATACCAAATGAAATGGTATTAGAGAGAAGTTTGATCAACGCGCTATACTCAGCGATATTTTTTGTCGATCTACTAATAAAAATCCCTTGAAAACTCACTAACTCGTCGTTCGGAGTGAAAATTTCCCACGCCACAGAGGATAGATTTTGCGTAGTACGACTAGCACCATCAGCATATCCAACAAATGGTTCCAAAGATTCAGACATCTGCGATGAAATGTAAATTTGATTAATAATGTCAAGACAAATCTAAAAACAAATTACGATAGTGAATGCAAATCAACAACATATATTTACAATATAATACAAAAAATTACCATGCTCATGATTAAGCATAGTAACGTTTCAAGTACAACCCATTTCTAGGCTGCGCCAATGGAATTCCATTATAATCAACTAAATCATAGGCACCCTTAGCAAGAACTCTTTTGACAATATAGGGGCCATGCCATAATGGTTCAAATTTCCCTATACCTATTACATCAGCTTCTTGATCGTAAAGAAGGACCAAGTTGCCCTCTGTGAAAATGCGAGGCTGGACATTTTTGTCATATTGCACCTTTATGCATCTCTTATGCACTTCGTTGGCCAATTGGGCTTCACTATGCATTTCATCAAGATGGATGAGGTTAAGGAGATGCGCTTCTTCTTCTGAGGTGTCAGGTAACAAGTCTATTGCGAGTTTTAACAATGATATTTCACATTGGATTGGTAAGATAGCTTCCAGACAATACACCAATTGAAAAGGAGTAAATCCAGTTGCGTTTCTCACCGAGGTTCGATATGCCCATAGGGCAGAGTATAGGATCAAATGACAGTTTCTTTTAAAAACTAATATTATTTGTTGAAGCATTCGTTTAATAATTTTGTTAATAGCCTCAACTTGTCCATTTGATTGTGGATAATAAGGGGTAGAATTATCATGTGACAATCCTAATTTGGTAGTCAATTCAGACATCATGTGGTTGCGAAAATGCTTCCCATGATCTATAACTATATCCTGTGGGACCCCAAACCATGCAATAACGTGGCTAAAGAAAAAAAATGCAACTATTGTCCTATGTTGTTGAATGTAGGCATCGCTTCAGCCCATTTAGTAAAATAGTCGATTACGACAATAATATAACCATGCCCCCCAAACGAAGGAGGGTTACAGGTCATGAAGTCAATACCCCATTTCGTAAATGGTCTAGCAGAGACAACAAGATCCATTGGTGTTGATGGTTTGCGGATTTTACGATAAAAATTTTGGCATGCATGACAACTTCTAACCGCAAGGATGCAGTCTCAAAAAATAGTAGGCCAAAAGTAACCAGCGTGGAGTATCTTCTGCGTGATAGCAAATGCAGATAAGTGCCCACCAAAAGCCCTAACATGACAATCATGTAATACTTTTTCAACCTCCTCATGAGTGAGGCGCCTCCTTAAAATGGTATCGACACCATGACGATAAAGTGTATCGCCGATGATCAGATAATATTTGGCTTGGTATCGAATACATCGCTGCTCAGAGCGAGAGGTATTAGGTCTAAAATTTTAGGTTTGGAGATAAATGATGAAATCCCCATACCAATCAAAAACAAAGACTCATCTGGAATTGATGGTTCCGACGTAGTTTCAGTACTATCAGAGGGAAGGTCACAGAGAAGCTCAGCCAAAACTAAAGACTTCTTTGACTTGGATTTGATAAATTCCAAATCAAATTCCTGCAAAATGAAAATCCATTTTGAATATTCCCCCCCAGCAATTGACGTGATAATATGTAAGTCATGGGATTGCAATCCGAAACTATTGTTGTTTTTCAGAGCCGGATATAATGGTGAAATCTTTGGACAACTTGAACAGCTACCAAGGTAAGATTTTCTACGTATGAGTACTCAACTTCTGTATCATTGAGATTATGACTCAAATAATAGATTGGATATTCAATTCCTTCTTCTACTTGGACCAATACCATAGCAATGGTCATTTCGTCCGCAACGATATATAGGAAATAATCATTCTGATAATTAGGAGGATACATTAACGACGCTCGGATAAGAGTGTCCTTGACAACATCAAAAGAAGCTTGTGCAACTTGGTCCCAATGGAAGGGAACCCCATTTTTCAATAGTTTTGTAAATCCTTTAGCCATTTCAGCATAATTTGGAATGAACTTTCTTAGGAAGTTAGCCTTTCCTTGAAGTTTCTGTATTTGAAGTAAGTTTGACAGTGCAGGCAAATCAAGAATGGCCTAAACCTTCAAAGGGTTGATTCAAATCCATTCTTTTGAGACTAGAAATCCAAGAAAACGACCAGAACCAACACAAAACACACATTTATGTGGATTGAGGCATATTTTGTAGTGTTGGCAGCGTAATAAAATGGCTCTCAAATGCATTGGGTGATCAATCTGATTTCGTGAATGCACTGGTAAATCATCTAGATATGGTTGAACAATGTGCTTGATGTCATTGAAAGCATAATCAATTGCTCTCTGAAAAGTTTTCCCAACGTTATTTAAACCAAATGGGAGTTTCCTGTAAGAAAATGTGCCCCAGGGACAGATGAATGTTGTCTTATGTTGATCATCTGGGCAGATATTGATTTGATTGTAGCTGGAAAATCCATCCATGAATGAAAATATTTCACATCCAACACAATCCTCAATAATCTGATTGATAAATGGAGTAGGATGGTTGTCTTTTGGACAAGCATGATTAACATCTCGATAATCGATGCACACTCTAATTTTTCCTTGTTTTTTCATGACAAGAACGATATTGGAAACCCATTCAGTTAGCGGAACAGGGTAAATGAAACCAGCATGCAAAATTTTTTCAACTTCTGCTTTGATGGAAACGACTTTCTTTGGATGAATAGGATGAAGCTGTTGACACACCGGTTTGACATCAGGATACATATTGATAGTGTGTTCAACTATACTAGTATCTATGTCTGGCATTTCCTCATAATACCAAGAAAATAAATCACGAAATTCACGAAAAATAGAGCGATATGATTTGAGTTCTGATGGAGAACAAGATACATCAAAATGAATATTCTCTACAACGCTAGGTTTGGTCAAAATATCGATAGAAGTCGTTTCTTCGATATTTGAAAGATTTCGCTTGGAATTGATTTCATTAATGGGAAAAGAATTCGAAAAGAAAGTTTTGATGGATGGGCGATATATTTCACTAAGATTATTTTCTTCATAATTAGGAAGATGGGAACGATGATGATAATCTTCCCATGGTTCTCCTTTTGACATCATATCTTCCAAAATATTCTCATCTGTCAAGAACGTTGAGGAAAATGGATCAGATGGGGTACCAAAATCTAATGAATGATCAACCCAAACACTCGGCAACACTGATTTCAGATGTGCCACCCAAGCTAGATAGATTGATTGCTATGCTAGCTCAATAGGGCTGGGTGACAGAAACTGATCCAACGTAGAAATATTAGAATCACCCATACTCTTCTTTAAGCCAGATAGAGTGGAATAGATCATGTAGTAGGTCTCTATGCTTGCAATTTCTGCTGACGTCACTGGCAGAAGTAATGCAAAGGTTCCCATAAGAGTGGAATCCTTTAAGAGTCCTACACCATTTTTCTAAAGTTCTAGTTGTGGTACGTGAACGAACAAAACAATTCCAACTACCTGCAAAGTAGAGGCAAAGAAGGATAGTTGATTAATGACTATAATTGTACCTTTATGTGGAAAGGAGATCATTCTAAAATATGTAGAAACAATAGCAGTCACTGCATATACCCATGGCCTTCCAAGTAAAATATTATAGTCAAGGGGTCCGTCAACAACCTCAACATCAATATTCATTGTTTTTCCCCCTAGTTCAACATGCAGGTTATTAATAATACCACAAGGTTTATATGTACGTCCATCGAATGCCTTCAAGTCGTTGATGATTGTGATAAGCGTGGCGAGCCAAGTGACTTCCAACAGTTTAGAGACATAATGCATGTAGATGCTCCCTCATCAACAATAGTACGATGAAAAAGGTGATTGAGAACATTTACCTGTATGGAGAATGCCAATTTTGCTGGTAATTGTGGCACATAGCCCGTATGATTAAAGACGAAAATATTAGAATCAGTTAGATCAATTCCACCAATAGACAACAATAAAGCTTGTTTTTGGGATGGACAATTTTGTAATACCTCAAGAGCAGACATAGTTGAAGGGGATTAAGCCAAATCTTCAACTATATTATAATTTTGTGCAACTCTTGCTCGAGGATTGTATGTCAATTTATAAATTACTCCCTTTGGTGGCTTGATTGTCAATTCAGGAATAGCAGTAGGTGGTACTGATTCTGTAGATGGATTTTTTGTCGAGGTAGTAGGTTGATCAGTGGTCAGACTACCAAAATATTTATTTCGCGTCGACACCAAAATATCTGTTGAAGGTTTTGTGATAGATAACGTTAACACTTGGGAACTAGGAGCTGGATCTGTAGCAACCATATTTGTATCCGGATCTGGAAATGTGTCTGTCAACACAGTTTACACATTGGAAGTCTTGATGATTTTTGAGACTTCAGCGCAGTGAGGAAAATCCATAACAAAGTGTTCCTCATTATAGATTATGCATGGATAATGAGGTTTCCGAGGTCTAGATGGTTGATCAAATGATCTTTCCTATGGGTTAGAAGTTTTCTTTTTCTTTGATTTCCCCTTTTTCTTACTTCCTGGTTGCTTGTCACCTTTCCCTTTGTTAGGTAAACATGACTCGGGGTAGAGTCAATGTTGAGTAGGGTAAACAGTAGTGGTTTTAGGGCACATGGTTTTGTGCACCCATGGTTTTGACCCATGGTATTACATTTAATGGAGCCTATAAAAAGGGTGGAAAGACTTCATTGTAAGGCAAGGCCTGGAGGTGAGTGGTGAAGGCTCACTTGGCCGGATTGGCCAGGGTTTTGGCCAATGGTTAATGAAATTTCATTGGTTGGGTTTTTCCCCGGATTTGGGGTTTTCCCGGTTAAACATTGTGTTTATGTTTATGTTTTGTTGTTGTTTCTTTTTCATGATTATTATTCTTCTCTGTAAATATTTTTATTTCTGTGGTAAATCCTAACAACTGGTATCAGAGCTATGGTCCAGGGTTTGGGCTTCAGAGGGGCACCTTTGTGGCCAAGGTTAATCTAGAATCTCTAATGAGATCAATTTTGATAATATCTTTGAGATTGAAAGTGTGGACCTGGAATACAAATATAATGGTTGGCTTTTTGGAAAGAAATGATTAGGCGTGAAGAGGAGCGAATTGGGTGATCCAATTGTTGGCGATGATGAGAGGCAGAGTATCATGCTGGGTTGGCATGGTATTGAGCCACCAAGGCATGTATGTTGTGGCCCTCCTTCTCTGGCCTGGGAAATAAAGAATGACGTCATTCCACTACAACGGTTGAACCAGGAGGCTGCAAACAAACACTCTGGTGCTACCTGCAAAGATCTGTATGATGTTTAGGTATGAACCTTTACTGGGCTGAGGAGGATATGATCGTTGTTCTCTGGGAGATGATATTTCGTGGTACAGAAACGATGGCTCTGCTGATAGAGTGGACCATGGCAGAAATGGTGCTGAACCCTGAAGCTCAGAAGAAAGCTCAGGTAGAGTTGGACGTTGTAGTGGGGCAAGACCGCATCGTGAATGATTCAGATATCTCTAAGCTACCCTACCTGCAGGCTGTGGTAAAGGAGGCGTTGCGAATGCATCCGCCTGGACTGCTCTTGTCATGGGCTCATCTCTCTACAGAAGATGTCAATGTCAACATGGCCGGAGGAATGTGTGCTCTAGTGGGCACAACTACTATGGTGAATATGTGGTTGATTACTCACGACCCCAACATTTGGAAATCGCCTCATGAGTTCCGTCCGGAGAGGTTTGTGGTGTCGGAAGGCGGGCAAGACGTGGATGTAAGGGGCAACGATCTGAGGCTTGCACCTTTTATAGCATCATAGAGAAAGCCACGATCAATATTCGTTGCAGGAAGAGAATGACAAGGATGAGGAGATTTGGGTTCATTTTTCACGCAGACCATCACTCAGGGAAAGAAGGATTATACGCTCTCGACTACGGAGATTCAGCAGGCCACGAAACTCCATGCCAAGAGTGAATTGAAGAATGGGTTACTGCTTTAGTGAAGTTGGCGCTGATGTCCATTTCGAGGCCTTTCAGTTGAGTGATCAGTGTGTTAAGTTTTTTAAGGAAGGGTGGTTTGTCGACAATTGCACTAATTTGGATCTAAAGATATAGCAAGCCAACTATGGGCATTGGTTGGAATTTTTTAATGAATGATTCAATGAAATGATGGTTTCATGCAACCATGGAAATACATTGTGCTAGGAAAGTGTTTGACAGAATGTGTAAATCAAATGTTTTGAAGAACGTCAAATGAGAGAGGATATTTTCAGGTGAATTAATTAAATTGATGAACCATGTATCTGAAGAGAATTTCTACAGGACTGGCAGTTACAGAGGTTGGTGACCCATGTAATCCGGTAGATGGATTCTTTTTATATGGACATTGATGTACAACTATGATGTCTTCTTTGGAGAATACATCATGTAGAGAATGGTCATACAAATAATAGCAACAATGAAACAAAACAAAAAAAAATTATTATAATGGAGTTAATTTTTACATGTAAATGGGCATATTGCTGTAAGACCTGGTATGGCATGCGTACCCCTGGGGAATCACTGGTAAATTTTGGGTTAGACCTAGGTGATAGGGGGGATGCCAAATTAACAATTACCCTGGGTAAAAAATTTGAGGGGGGAAGAGCTAGAGTGAGCGGGGTTGTCTCATTTAGCAGGTTTGGTTGGATTTAGTCAATAATCCCCAAGTCAAGTTTAAGGGGGGAATTTTTAGGTAAACATAACTCGAGGTAGAGTCAATGTTGAGTAGGGTAAACAGTAGTGGTTTTGGGGCACATAGGTCCATTGAACTTAGGAATATTCGAGGGCAATTTGTGAGGTATCACCGGCCACCAAGGAGCATAGTTGATTAGATCATTGGTTAACCAATTTAAATCTGGTAACTCTAAAGTTGCAACAAAGGGCAATTGTCTATTAAGGTCAGGTTGAGCATAACCAGGGTAAGATGAACTTGATTGAGAAATAGGCATTTGAGCACCAGCATAAGGAAATTGCTTCTAGTAAACCAAATAGGGATTGTTTTTCATAGCAAGCGCTTGAGGATTTTTTTGACCAAAACCTGGATATGATACTTGTTGAAAAGAGGTTTGAGGCATTTGCGCCTGTGGCTGCCAAGGGGTCTGTCCACCAATTTTATAACCCAAATTAGGATAAATTGGATTCGGTTGATATGTATAACTCGGTTGCGGTTGTGACATCCCATAAAATGGTAGACCAGCTTGTGAATAAATAATTTTTGATACAAGTTGTTGTAAATTAATCAAAGGATTTGGAGTCTGTGGACCCAACATTTGATGATATTGAGTTGAAGGACCTGCTTGATAAGTTTGATGATGTACAACATGTTGATTCTATAACAAGGGTATAGATGTATTAACAAGTGGTAATGAAGTGGGTGTAATAGGTTGAACTGGTTTATACGAGTGTACAACCATTTGTGGTTGGATAGGTAGAGTGGGCTGCCATTGACAAACATTCGTTTCAACATTAGATTGACCAAAAAGTGATGGAGTACTGTCATATTGGGTGACCAAAGGTTGACCCCCAGCATGAGGATGATAATAAGATGGAAAATATTGCTCTCCAAATGTTGGGTGTCCAGTTGAAGGAATAGACCCAGAAGGACCGGCTTGATATTGACCTGATGATGTGTATAATGAATCAAGTCATTCAGTAATTACGATAGGATTACCAGATAAAATATCGGATGATGACATTGGTAAACACCATGGATTTGAAGATGCACTAGAGAAAATTCCAGATAATGATTTGTAACCTGATGGGACCATAGGGCCTTCATGAAAATATGACTCTGGTGGAGTGGTAAACATCAATGGAGTAGCTAGGGCAGGAGATGACATAATTGGAATAGCAGGCCCAACCGAAGATGTTGGTTCAGACATGGTTGTTTGACCAAATGTATCCTTTTGAATCAACGGGAATTTGAAAAGGAGGAAGATCAAAAAAAGCTGAAGGTGTCGATTGAGAAAAACACTCATACAGGTAAAGGTCCTCCCCAAAATGGTTTGGAGTTAGTGTCTTGTGGGGTTTATTCAATCGCAATTAAACCAGGTGGAAGAATTTCACTATCAGGCCCAAAGTATATTTCAGGTGGTTTACAGTGTGATATGGGAGATTCAATAGCTACAGAACTTTGTGGGATGACCAAGGTAGGAACAACTTCCGGTCATTCAACTTCAGGATTCAGATTTTCTGGCAAAGAAGAGACAGGATCTGGATCAATATGTGGTTGAACAATGTCGGGTCCAAGAGGTATGGTCTCACTGATTGGATGGATCGTGACCATGGGTAGCTGTGAAGACTTCGTTTCGACAACAATAGACGAACCGGGATGTGTAGAAACAACTTGAGCTAACTCTGGTTTATGGGAAAATGATGTTTCACCAGAGGTATGAATTGTACTTGATTCAGCAAAACATGATCGCCTTCACCTACCAAAAGTAACTTCTAGTGGTAAAGGTGGTTTTAAAGCTAATCTAAATGAACGATGGGGGAAAATTTTTTGTTCTTCCACGATTACTGATTAATTTTAACCAAAAAAAATAAAAATAAATAAAAGGGTAATGCTAGGCAAAAGGGTTTACCAAGAAACTGTGAACTGTAGAATACCTCCTGGCGAACCAATAAGTACGGGCAGGAAATCTCCCCGAATGTTGTGTTTGGTGTATCAAAATTTACAAGGCGGACGACTCGGTTCACTATGGATGGATAGCACCTAAATTTTTCCTCCCAAATATACCCAAAGGTACGTAGAGGCCCAAGTTCGTATTACCGCTGTCTGATGTGAAACGACATAGTGAGAGCACCCCTTTATACTTATCATATTGTAACACCGCACGATATACTCGAAAGTACATGGACGAGTTATGATATACTTACGTACGTGGAGTGAGGTATCACACTTGGAATGTATCGCATATAAGTTAATGACAGCTGCTATGTTTTACGACGCTCGAACACGTCTCTAGCCTAGACCTTCTAAATGTTATCATTATGGTTCCAATGCTTTGTTAGGTAAATTGAGACTAATTTTATGTTGATATTGCTTACAATTTGCCTTTCAAATTTTCACCACGATGATGTATTGGAAAATTCCTAAAATGAAACTAAAAATGATAAGCAATCTTTCACTTTCAGTTTCTTCAATGAAAATCCTAGCTACTAAGGGAAGAGAGCGAATAATTTGTGAGCAAAGAAATCAATGAGCAAAACAAAACAATGATCACAAACTAAATGCATATTTCCTAATGTTCCTTTTTGCAAAACACACAAAAATCCTACATGCAAATGCAAGTTTTTCTTTTCAGTTTCCTTAATGTTATGAATGCAGAAAAGAAACTAGGTGCACTAAATTAACAATTCAAATGCCTTTTACTTTCGAGAAATGAAGAATACAAACAACGATTTCTCTTTTGAAGGAAAAATGAGGATTTCAACAACAATTTCTCCTATCAAGGAAATGAAGATTTTATGACAATTTCCTATTTCAAAAGAAAATTATTCTTAATGCGACCATAAAAAATACTTTGAAATCAACTTGTCAATGATAAAGAAAAACTTTTTTAAACAAACATTGAACAAATTTTTAGTCAAAGGAGGAAGAAGTATATAGATTTATTGGTCAATATGAGGAACAAAATTTTCATAACACAGCAGAAAACAAATTGAAGAAAATTGCAAAGGAAAATTCAAAGGAATCTGGGTGGTTTTAGGAGTCAATGCAGTCTCGAAGGGGAGACAGTGCTCTGCAATGCAGGCCTGAAAGGGAGACAATGCTATGCAAAGCACTGTGTCCTGTCTAAGGGTGAGTTGGGCGCAATGTATAAGGAAAAACACTACTGTTTAACTCACTGTCTTTGAAAATTTGGCTTTGAAAATTTTTAATCTTTGTGTGTAACAACTACTGGGTGGATAAAAAAAGAAAATTAGAGGCTAAGTCACCTAGATCTAAGAGAAATTATCCCCAGTGGAGTCGCCAATTTGTTGGGCCATAATTGTGAGTTATAGATAAAACACGCTTCCCTAGATAGATGAAAATATAGAAAAAAAGATTAAAGACTATACCACTACATTTCCTAACTCAGAACGGACACACAGAAAGGATTAGAGGCTTACTTGTGATCCAAGCGCTTCTAAATGGCTCCTTCTGTCGCTTCCGTTGTAGCTTCAAATTCAAGCAGTTTGTGCGAAATGATTCCTGCAAGAAAGAACACTAAAACAATAGAAGATAGAAATAATATAGATGTCTATTCAAGTTAGCTAGCTAAATCATTAAAGCATAAAAAATATACATCAACTAAGATCTTGCAATATGGAAAATCAAAGCCAATACAAATGCATATAGGGAAAAGTAAGTTTTATTCTTTATTGATGATAGAAGGAGAGGTTACAACCAAATGACTGATTTGAAGTGACCCTTCCAACAAAAATCCTCAGCCCCATCTTAGGATAAATCTCTCCAGCAGCTATTACATAAATCTAACTCTCAATTGAAAATCCTCCAACATTTCTCTACTCAAATTCTTCCTTCGAAACACTCAGATCTGTGCTCAATTTATAGATGAACTGAAGGTATTTTTGCAATGAATGACTTTCCAATAATAGGCAAGAGATGTTCCCATTCATGTAGATGTCAAATGGACACTTGGATTCGAAGCTTGACACATGTGAACTCTTCTAGAAGGCACTGGCCAAGTGGAGATTCCAGAACAATGAGAATTTTGCTCCTAATGTGACCAACACACCCATAGATGTCAGGAAGTGCTTTATAGAGCAGCCTTGCTTGGGGTTACCTGCATATGCAACACACTTATTCCCCTTAGAGGCAGCGTTGGTTAGCTCCCACATGCTATATAATAAACTTCAATCCTTGGAAACCTTTGCTTGATGAAAGTCATGCTTGATTTGTCTCGTTCTTGCCTTAGGGCATGTAGCAACTTGAAATGATAGGGAATGATAGAACCTTATTCATTGGTCCTGGAGATGATGCCCAGTTAACCAGTTCATTGGTAATGATGCCCAAATTGACCTATAACATTGGTCCTACATGGTGTACCTCGATCCATATAATTAGGAATAGTTAGATGGCCAATTTTTGGTGATAACACAAAGATGATGACAATGGTGGTTTTCTCCCACATTAGGTTTCCACCTAAAAATCATGGTGTTCTTATGTGTTGTTTATGTGTGATGATTATTCTTCTCTTTCCTGCATACTACATGAAATTAATAATGCATTGGTTAATAATAAATATCTGATGGAACATATGAAAATTTGGTTAATTGGATATACGCAATTTTCTTTCACCAAAGTTGTGTACATACGTTGGTTGCATAAATAACAATAGTGTATAGAAATAAAAATAAGAAAATTAAAACTTAAAGTTAGTTTAAAATATTGATTCACACCCCACTCTCAATATTTTTTAAAATATTAATTCACACCCTCCTCTCAATATTTTTCCCAACAATTTGTAAGAATTTAAATGTTAAACGATGCCTATCATATTGAAAATATTATTGATTACAAAAATAATGATTTCTTCAAAGAAATAAAGGTTTTTCAAGACCTCGAAGGGCCAAAATTGTTCAAAGATTCTATGTTGACTCTCAAGGACTAGCTAGAGAAAGAGTTGAACGTCGTCAAAATGACCTACACCAATGAGTTTGATAGTCTCATATATTTTATAGAAGAGGAAATCAAGAAATGGTTGGTTATATTTGCTAATAATAATGATGATCATGTGGAAACTATTGATAAATTACACTCAAATTTAAAATAAATTGAACAATAAATATCTTAGGTTAGATAAGGACATTTTGTTCCTCCCATGAAGGAGAGCATTAATGGTAGGCTTAAAATTTTGTTAACTAAATTCATTAATATTGAATATGTAACTAGAGTAGTTACATTAAGAAAATTTGGTGAAAGATAAAGGCATCATCCTTGATTATGTGAATGACCATTTGAACCCTTACATCATGGATAATAAGTTTACCTAGAATATGTATAATGCCTTGATAAATATGCATCAAAGAGATTATTTTTCATAATATGTTTCAAATGGACAAGATTTATTCCACACATAAGTGGCACAAAAATGGTGGCTAGCTACATTATTAAGATCGCTATGTTGAGAGATGAATGAAATGATATTCAAATGAAGGTCAAGAGTGAAGGATTGGTGCCCATAGCCATAAATGATTTTTTTAGTCTTGGGATTAGTTTGTTTTAGATGTAGTGTGTGCTTATAAGACCCCTCCCAACTTTGAAATGTTTTGGGATGATTTCATCCAAGAGGAGAGATGACTATGGAGATTTTCCCTCATAAGAAAGGTGTACTTAAAATGGGTATGGAGGAATATTCAAGACTTTCATACTAAGGAAATTTTTTAGTACCTCAAGATATGCCATTATTCATATTAATTCTTTGAAAGGAAAAAATCTAAGTAACAAAAAAAAAAATTCAAGGAGTGCAAGGGATTCATTGTCTAGTGAATTAGTTACCATCCACACTTGAGATGACTTTCTCCATGGTCTATTTCAAATGTAGAGTGGTACATGGATAATGGGGTAGCCATATATATAATCATCAAAATAAGGCTTATTTCGTAGTTGGAAAACAATATGCATGGATATAATTGGAGTTTGGTAATAATTCCACATATTTACTCACTGGGATCAGGTTTGACTCATCTTACATGCATTCAAAATATGTTATAAAGTTGTATAATTTCTTGATATAATTGTTTTAACAAATAATTTTCTTTCAATTTCTTGCATGATATATCTATAATGGATAGTCAAGTTTTATTATAAATGAGTGACCATTAGAAAATATAATGTTGAGCTCGTTAAAAAATGAAACAAGGTCCCATGAGTAAAGTTCTTTTCCTCTGTCAAGATTGTTAAAATATGAAACATATTCCCCTCCAATTCGAGTATTTTATTAGATCTCATAAATTCATAGTTGAGATTTTCACTTGATCTCATAAACGAACCTTCATTCCATCCACCTATTAGCAACTAGTAGTCTACTTAGGTGAATGAAACGAAGCTTGGGGGGCATGTTCCTACAATTGAGTCATTATGTTGGGGGCATGCATACTTATTTCAAGCATAGTTTTCCTTTGTTTCAAGTTCGTGTAAAAATGAAACCACTCTCAAGCATAGTTTTTCTTTGTTTCAAGCTTGTGTAATGAAACCAATTCCAAGCATAATTTTTCTCATGTTTCAAGCTTGTGAAAAAATGAAACCATCTTCAAGTATTTTCAAGCATATTTTCCCATGTTTCAATCTTATGTACAAATGAAACCATTATCATTTTATTCCACATGATTTCCATTTTTAATCAATCTGTTTCTGCCATATGAGCCTTGGTTTTCTCATTCCATCGTCACCATCTGCTTGGCCAGTCATACGCTATCACTTGGTTTTTACCCTTTCCTGGGGAACAAAAGCGATGAGTGGTCTTATTAGCTTGCCTCTTGACCTCTACATGTTTTGAGAAGTTCCATCATGACCGAAATCAATTTCTATCCCTTTATTCCACTCATTCCTCTAGGTGGAGTCCTCTTTCATCTCTTTTAGGACTCCCTAAACATGAAAATATTTTGAGCACTTGTCTTTTTGAACTCATTAAAGTAATTGAAAATATGTCTACTCAGTATAATTTTAACCCCTTTCTAGACTGAGATATACTATTTATGAAAAATGAATACCTTAGTTAATCATGGCTAGAGGTTCTCTTGGGTCTTGTTTTCTTCCTTTTTAGACTCAAAGGACTATCTACTAAAAGGAACCTTTGAATTTTTCTTTTTTTGCCTATTTTTCAAACTCTTTAAACATTAAAAATATGTCCAGTTTTTCCTTCGCTGGAATCATAAGAAAATCAAACAATGATGGACTCGTCAAAGATGATTCCATTGAACCAATCCTTCTCAGGGTTCATTAAACATACTCAGAGGGATTCATCAGAAGGATGAACTTACAAATCAAGAATATGTTATCCTCCTCAAGCTTGTTAAAAAATAAAGAGGTATTGATCAATAATGGTTGGGGAAATTTGGAAAACAGGGTACTCCACTAATGGAAACGAGTTTTTCTTGAAAATGACACCCTTCCACTTCATATTTGAGTGTTAGGTTGGGAAATATTCTTGTCTTTTGATTCATAACACCATTTCAAAGCCTACATTTTCAGTTTTGGTTCAATTCTTCCAACTCCATTCAGTGTATCTGATATTTTCAAGAGAGTTCATTTAGTTGATATCTGATACAATACTTTTAAGCCTACATTTCATGTCTAACTTTCCTGATCCAGTTCCCTAAAATCATCATTCTATCTCAAATCGTGATACCAATTTCATGTCATTGATGGGGGATACATCAAGGTCCTCCTGCGATGAGTCACTTCATGTCGAAATAAAATCATTATCCAGGAAGTTGTCTTAGAAAAAACTTTCAGTATCTTGGTGCTTGCATACATCAATGTCAATTTTCCTTGCTCATAGCGATAGGTTTACGGCATTCACCTTTGACCGAAATATTTTGTGTGGTGTAATACTTCAACTCATTTATTCACATTATACAAACTATACTACAATACCTTGAGGGCCATTAACATCATTGGTGGTTTCTCTCATATTTTTTAAGAGATTAAACGATTGGTCGGTAATCAGATGGTTTCTACCATGTTTGAATCCACCTCATTGATTCACATGGTTAGACTTGTACATTGGACGATCATGTGAACGAGATAGAAGACCCAGATGTAGTTTCATCCATCCGGGTTGAGATTTCAAGATTAATGCAAGATAAAAAAGTATGATGGATATGATCATACAAATAGTCATCCAGTCATGGATCCACCATTTGTCATCAGTGGACGTGTATATTTTATCATTGTACATGTAATCTTAGCCTATGTGTTGAGTATGGGTATGCCTCCCTCAGTAGAGTTTTCATGATGCCAATGTATTATAACAGAATATGATCTCACCAGTTGTTCTTGATCCTGACCTGTCACAAGGTAAAACAGTGCAATAATTATTTTTCATTTATGACTTTGTGATTTAGGGGGCAATCCGTTATAGGAAATTTTGTCGCATCTATCTAATAGGAATTCAAACGACGTCATTCACATCCTTTGAAAACTTTTTCATCCTCCTTACATAAATCCATAAGAATGACTCTCTCAAAACCCTATGTTTCTACCCGAAACTGCTTCATTTCAATGATTTTTAGGTCCAATGCACCATGGCCCTTTAGAAATCAGTGTTTACTAGTAGGTTGGCCCTCTTTGGACCTATGTTGATCACCAACAGGTTTCCCCTTGCTGGGGGTGCATGGATTCTATAAATTCATGAAAAATAAAAATAAAAATCCTGAAGCTTCCTTTTCCATAAGCTTGCAAGAGTTGTTATAACTATTTATCTTGGAAGAAAGTCTCAAATCATATCCTACCTTGGAGATTTCACCCCTTATCCCTTGAGCACATCCTCCCATCAAGAGTGGATCTAAATCCTAGATTGGTAAATGGATAAGAACCCTTAAACTACCAACCTATTCTATATATTTGTGGCCATCCATAAGTTAGGGGTTGGATTTTGGAGATAGATTCTACCCTCATGCTATTGTTGTGAGATTCATTATTCCATGCATTAGGGTTAGATAGACGTACACTTTATGGAAAGGAAGGACAAGTCAACTTGGAGGTGTTCTTCTACAAGATCAACTCCTATAATAGGTTTTAACTCTCTCTATTTCTATTAATACAAAGAGTTCATTGTTTTCCTATATACGATGTTATGATTTATTGTATTTCAATTCCATGTTGATCCATAGAATAAAGTTATTAGATGAGGCTACATAAATGGCATAGATCTTTGGCTTGTGTTGTTTGATTATGCAAGTTCTAATAATAAGGATCAAAGCTAGGATTGGAGCGTACAAGCTGTTAGTCATCAGTATTTTTCACCTGTTGATGATGACTAGTTTTTTAAACCAATTTTTCTAGCAGTTGATCTCCAATTTGTCAAATTTTCCAGCTGGAAAACACCCATAAAATTTTTTGCCCTCCTACCTTTTAAAATCAGCCCATGATGAGATAAAACCTAATTTTCAAGCCCTATCTTGTCTCAGTCATACAAACTTGTCCATCAGCTCCAAAGAGAATACTCCAAATCCATCCAAAAAGTCTCCCCTAAGTTATGTAGTGGCGCTTTAGGAGATCCTCCCTTGGAAAACTATCCTAAAGCCAAAAGAACCTCTGTCTAATATCAACCAGTCATAGATAACCTTCCTATTCTGCAAATGAATCTTGATACACTCTTAAGTCGCGCCACTAACAAACCTTGATGTCTCAGCAGTGCATATGCCACATTTCAAACTGATATGAGGTGGATTTACAGTGTTTCAATGTCTTTTTCAAGAGCAGAAGTGTACCAGTGTTCCAGAAGACATTATTAAACTTAACATGAGAAGTCATTTGCTTCTCATGTGGTTTTGAGCCTGGGACACAAGTACTGGATAGAGAGGTATTTCAATGAGCTCCTACAAAAATAGTCAAAAGGTACTACAAGGAAAGATAACATAGTTTGACAAAGGGATGAAATAGCATGATTGTGTAAAACCTCCTCGAAACATGAGAAGAGGGTTGGTGACTGTGTAAAACCTCCTCCAAACATGAGCAGAGGGTTGGTAACTGTGAAAACCTCCTCCAAACATGAGAAAAGGGTTGGTGACTGTGAAAACCTCCTCCAAGTATGAGAAGATGGTTAGGTCATTGGTTAAGACCTCCTTCATTAAATAAGTAGAGAGTCAGGAATAGAGGTGTAGCCTCATTTAAGGGCACAAGGCTAACAAAGTTGCAAATAGCGTTAAAAACTTTTTTTACACCTTTTTCTCCAATGGATGAAACCACTAACATAGTAGTGGTGTTTCAAGAATTGATTATATGGTTTCACTATTTGAAAGGAAAAGTTTGAGTGCAGTGGGAAACAATTGGATGATTATGAGTGGAAAAATGTTGTTAAGAAGATGGCCAAGCAGTGGTACTATAATAATCAAAGAGGTTTGGTTTTTCTTCTATCAAAGATATCCTTCAAAGACAACTTGCAGCTAAAATGAACAAAATTTGGACAGACTAATGAAATGTAAAGAAAAGGTATGGCATATGTTTTAAATTCAGGGACAACATTCAAATAATCAAGCCATATCACTATCACAGTTAAAGGCCTTTTATGAAACATGTGAAAAAGCCTTGTTGTTCCATATTATTGCATTAAGGATATCTAAAGGTATTTTTCCTTGATGAACAGATATAGGTAAAGCCATGGGTGAATACAAATAAGGTTTGTCATCCACAGTCAAAGGAAAATATCCAGGAGCGCCTGACTAATTTGATCAAACTGCACAATAGCCCTAATCATCATCAAAACACTAGGAGAGCAGAAATTGTCAAAGTAAGTTTTGGAGTTGTGAATTATCTCTTTCCAAGATGTGGCATGAGGGTTCTGAAGGTCTCTTTTTCTTATGTTTATAAACGGTTTCCTCCAAAAGATACAAAGTCACATTTTTGGAGAGGACATTGCTATCTATCCAAGTGATTTTCCCAACCCATAGGAAAAGAACACTTTCAGGATAAAAACCATGCTTATTGTCTAAAAATTCAAAGGATATATAGTTCTTATAGAGACATAGGTCACAAGCAAAGTCACCTAGAGAAAGAACAGTTGATTTGTCAACTTGAAGATGGCCTCCCTCACAAAAGGCAGAGGGTCAGTTTTCTTAAGGTTGTCACCATGCAAATTTTCTCATACATATGGTTAAAGAGATACTCAAAAAAAAATTCATGTTATATCAAAGGACCCTCATCGGCAGATCAAGGCTCTTTTATAAAGGCTTCAGAGAAATACAGCTCAAGAAATGGTAAGACAGAGGTTAAGGAGTGCCCAGGTAGTTTGTTTCAAAATGTGTTTCTGAACAAAAAGAGATGAAATTGACAAAATTGAGAGAGGTTTTTTTCCCCCATAGGTTCAAGAAGAAAAACCTCCTTCATTTTCTACACAGGTATCATGTTTTGTGAGAAATATAAAAAATATAGATGTCACGGGAGAATTTCTGCACTAGGATTCACCATTTTGACCAGTGTTGGTACAGTCAACTTTTGAACAGCCAAATGGATATAAAATGAAAAAAATAAATAATATTGGGAAATTATACTTCTATATCTTTCCAACGAGCCATCTCAGGCCAAATTCTGACAACAGGAAGGCATCCAAAAGTAGCCTGTAAACAACACTATGTATTTCTGCACCAGCATTCACCATTTTTTACCAGTGTTGGGACAGTCAATTTTTTAACAAAAAAATGGATACCAAATGAAACAAATCAAGAATATTTTGAAATTATACTTCCATACCTTTCCAATGATCCATCTCGAGCCCAATTCTGACACTAGGAAGGCATCCAAAAGTGGCATGCAAACAACACTATTCATTTCTGCACCAGGATTCACCGGTTTTGACTAGTGTTGGGAAAATCAATTTTTGAACAACCAAATTGACAAAAAATGAAAAAAATAAAATATATTTTGAAATTATACTTCCATAGCTTTCCAAAGAGCCATCTCATGCCCAATTCTGACATTGGGAAGGCCTCCAAAACGGGCTGCAAAAGTGTGTGGCTCATTTGAAAAATTGCGCAACACGCCTGTAGGTATTAACAGTGTATTTTTCTGAAGTGTGCGGCACACCTGGGTTTTTGCGCGAAATTACTATGCAACACCCAGGCCACTAGAAAAAAATGTCACCAAATTAGTTTCCAAGGGTGCCAAATCAGTTTTTACTCAAGGAAATCATCTCCAACACATCAAGAAAACTTTTCCAAAGGTTTTTCTTGTCTCCTTGCTTAGTTTTAGTTTGAGGGAGGGTTTGGTTACAAATTTCAAGGGAAAACACTAATTGAGGATAAGAGGACATTCATGGTTTAACTAGAAGCCTTCTTGTTTAAATAGAGGCTTGTTTATCAAAAAAAAAGGAGAGAAATTGTATGCTAAAAACTAATCATCATCAAAGACATTGTTTGCCAAACTCCTAAAAAAAAAAATAGAGATTGAAGGAAGTCTCTTTACTATGATTACAAAGGATATAAACAGTGAAAGAGAGGTTGGTTAATGTGCCAATTTGAAATATTTTTTGTGCTATGAGATAGCTAAGAAAGACAGACAAGAAAAACAGAGTTTGTGGAGGTCTCATAATCAGCCTGAAGGAGTATGTTAAAACAATGTTTTCCAAGAACACCCTTTGTTTACTAAATCAAAGAGACAATGATAAAAGAGATAAGGACTTTGCCAGTTTAAAAGAAGGTTTTTTTTTTTTTTACTTTGAATAGTAAAGAACAGAAATAGAGAAAGAGAGGAGGATTAATGACACAATTTGAAAGCGTTTTGTGTTGTGAATAGCTAGAATTTCACACAGTATCTACAAAACAAAACATAGTTTACATAAAGGGTTTTTAGTTAAGCTTAAAGAAGGTCTTTTTGTGTTATGAAAAGTCAAGGATTGGCACAATCTCTAGAAGGAAAAGAAGAGTTTTGCAAAGGTCTCAAATCGGTTTAAAGAGGCATCTTGACAGTGGTTTCAAAGAGCACTTTGTTTGCTAAATCAAAGAGGAAATAGTGACTAGGGGATAAGGATGATTGCAGTTGAAAAGAGTATTTTAAACATTGGTTTCAAAGCAGTGCCATGATCATTTAAAACAAAAAAAAATAGTGATTAGGAGATAGGGATTTGTAAAATTGAAAGAGGTATTCTTACTATGATTACAAAGGATAGAAGTAATTAAATGGAGGAGAGTTAGTGTGTTATTTTAAGAGAGTTTTCTAGGAGTATTTTAAAACAATGTTTTCAATGAGCACCTTCTACTTCAAATAACCACAGAATATCACTAATTTCAAAGTAGTGTTTTCCAAGGAAGATAGTAATGGGGAGGAAGAGCGTTATTAGTTTGAAAGGGGTTTTGTTTAGTCTTTTAATAATAGTGACTTCATAAAAACAATGTTTGAGGGGAAGAGTCTTTATGCCAAAAACAAAAGGAGACTTCTCTTTAAAAACCACAAACATATCTTGTTAAAAGGCTTCTTTGCTCAAACATTGTTCTGAAGAAGTAAGTTTTCTTTCATTTATCAAAAACATGTTTGACAACTAAGGACAAACTTAGTCTTGCAAAGAGGAAAAGGTGTTTTTGGCTGAAGATTATTTCCAGTGATCATTTGAATCAGTTTTCCTTGGTAAGAAAGTAAAGAGTATCAGAAGCACAATGCCTCCAAGGAAAAGAAAAGTGATGGGCAGCAAGGTAGTGATGAAGAGGAACATAATGGAAGCCTACACAACAACAAGATTATAGTGATAAAGAACAACACAGTAAGACAGTGATGAAAAGGAACATCAAGGCAGCCCTCAAGAAAGCAATGATGAGGGCAAGAAAATACAAAACATGGATCATGAAGGGCACTCTCCAGAGCATGTGCTAGATTCCTCTCCTATACAAGGGGCCATGATTTCTTCGCCAAAGCTAAAATGCCAAACAACAAGGAAGAAAACCAAGAAAAATTCAAAATTGCCCAAAGAGGGCGCCCGGTGAGAAAAAGTGGAAAAGACACATCTAGAATTGGAATTTTGGCTTGAGCTTCTAGGCATGTTTCTAAACACCCTTCAGGGGTTTTCTCACCAAAATTGGGCAAGTTTCGACATGATCTTGTTTTTTGTCATTTTTGGGCCTAATTGCATAAAATCATGGGCGCCGCCATTTTTGTTTCGAGCATCCTCAATTGTTGAGAGTGGTATCATTGGATGCCATAATTTTAGGGGGATATATTCATCAATTTTCAAATCAATTGAAGATGATTTTCTCCCCCAAAATGGCGAAAAACACTCACTTTTTCTACACTCTGCCCCGTTTATCAGCAAGGTTTATTTTTTGGGTTTTTACACACAGGTTAGTTTTTGATAGACTTTCAGTGGTCATTTTGGAGAAAAATAAGCATTTTCAGAAAATAGACATTCAGAGCTTTCTAACGAGCCATCACAGGCCTCGTTTTGACATCGGGAAGGCCTCCAAAAGTTGCCGGCAAGTCAGAGGACTTTCTGCTGATGTATTTCTTAAGTATTTTTGTGAAAAATGTACCTTTCAAAAGTGACTTTTCCTCATGTGGGTTGAGCTATTTTTGTGCATGATTAGTTATGAAACGTCAATATATTTTCTTTTTTTAGAATTTTTGAGATATTTTGTGCCTTGGGCTTTGCAAAGCCTCAAGGACAAAATCAGATATTTTGGATAGGCCAATGAGATTGCAAGTTGAACTAGGAGGTTTTCCTCACTTTGGCCTATATATTCCAAAGGCTTTCATTGTAAATGAGGCTGAACTTGATGAATAGAAGCAATATATGGTTATACAAGCTTGGAAGAAACACTTGTCTCATGCATTGGATAGTTTCTTGAATGTTTTTGGATGATGAAGGAGGTCTGTTGTTGGATTCCTTAACTTGGTAAAATGGTATAGTGTCTCTCTTTGTTATGCTTCTTAGTTTTCATTCAAAATTCCATGTTCTTGCTTGCTATAAGACAGTAGAGAATAGATTTGAGACATGCCCTTGGAGGCACCTCAAGTTTCCTGTTTCTTTATAGCTTCTATGTTTTCTTCCTTATTATTCATATCAAAGAATCCTTGATTTCTCTTTGATAACTGAAGAAATTGTTTGCTTGTTTCATTTACGGTTTTATGCATGCTAAGTATGATTCACGATATGCCCTGCTTACTCATGGATAGTCATAGCTCCACCTCTGAAACCTTTCTTTGATTGATTAGATTGTCATTTGTTGAACCAAGGAGGTCTTGTACTGATCTTGCCCTTTTCCTAAAACTATGCAATCTTGCTTCAAAATGCCCAATAGCTTGAAATACTATGCTTAGGCATTTCTTCATAGTGATTTGAGTTGTTTGTTTTTCTTAAATGTATTTCCCCAAAGTTTGATATCCATTTCCTAAAGTTAGAGAGTCATATATCTCTATGCATGGCTTGAATGTTTATTTCTATGCATTGATCATTTTATAGTTACATTTCTCATGATTAATGGTTAGCCCTACCATGTTTATGTCAGCTATTAAACTATTTATGTTTGAAATCCTTTGTTCTTCACAAGTTTAATGTCCATCTCACTCCATTTTACCCAAAGATCCATTTTACCTCGAATCAAATCGGCCCTTCAACAACCTTGTATCACCATCTGAAAGCTTTCTTGACCTTTTCGACCCCATAGCCCAGTTGATCCGACATCTTTTTACCTATCTTATTCTTTGATCAGTTCATCCCCCACAACCTAAAAACCAAAACCAAAAACCTACTTCATAACTAGCCTAAAATCAAGAGCACAAAGAGCAAACACACTGACATCCCTTACACAAATAGAGAGAGCCCTCTCTGAGTCCAGGAAGGCTAGGTCCTTGGGCTCCAAAGACTGGTTTGATGTTACGTTGTCATTTGGCTTGCCAATCAGACAAATCACAAGACCCTAACATAATGGCAATCATGGTGGGACTCTGAGTAACAAACAAAATTAGATTCCCTAAACATTCTAGTAGCCTTAAGAATACTATCTGATTGACTTATCCCACCGCTCACTAACATAAGGCGATCACGGTGGGAATTTGAGTCAAAACATCCTTGGTATCCCTTAGGATCTCTCAAAATCTCAGTCCAAATTAGAAAACTTAGGTATTGTCTGAAGAGTAGAAACTAGCTCCTTCACCATCTTAGCAAAATGATGATTCAGTTATAGGAAACTCTTCCAAACCTCAGGGCTACATATAGGAAACTCAGAAAACCCCAAAAATATCTCTAGATTGTTGTTTATCAATATTTGTGGTGGACGATACACATGTACTCTCAAAACAACTAAAAATCCACATGGCAACTCCACTAGCCTCCAGTAGGCCTTACTACTTTGCTAAATTTTAGAATACTATCCAATCAGCCACCTCATCGCCACTCTAACATAATGGCGATCATAGTGGGACTCTGAGTAACAAACAAATTTATATTCCCTAAACATTCCAGCAGCCTTAAGAATACTATATGATTGACTTATCCCACCTCTCACTAACATAATGGCGATCACGGTGGGACCTTCCGAGTTAGTGACAATCTAAGTACTCCTTAGTAATTCTCGAAGTCTCAATCAAACTTAAAAAACTTAAGTTTTGTTTGAAGAGTAGAAGCTAGCTCTTTCACCATCTTAGCAAAATGATGATTCAGTTATAGGAAACTCTTCCAAACCATAGGGCTTCATAAAAACTCAGGAAACCCCAAAACATCCCTAGATTGGATTTTTATCAGTTATTGGTGGTGGACCATAAACACATATCTCTAAAAACAACAAAAACATCCACCTGGAAACTCCAAAACTCTCAATAGACCTAAAGACTTCACTGGAGGAAGAACCTAAAACATGACCAGTCATCCTAGAAATAAAAAGCACTCAAGCCTTAGTTGGATTCAAGAAATTATTGTCTTTATCTATAACTATGTTCTATCCTACTTTGAGGCTGATCAAGAATACATTGATGAGATCTAAATTGATCACTGGAAATATCTCAAACCTCGAAAAGCTAAGCCTCAAATTTCAAACCATGAGAAGGCTTATACATCTGTGCTTACCCCAGATTCACCTATGGAAAACCTAGCAAAACATGAGCCTCATGCTACCTTTCTTACTCTGGTTGAAACCTAAAATAATCATAAATCTCTTTTTACACTACCTATATCCACAAAGGTCCTAGAAAGATACAAGCCTCTGGTTTTACCTCCCATCTTCCGAGCCCTCCTTGCAAATCTTCAAAATAAATTACCTAGATTTGATGGAGAAAGCTCCAAAGTCACCGTTGAAGAGCACGTCCAAAATCTTGAGGATTTACTTAACCTTTATGAAATAGAAGAAGATGATGTGCGTATTATAATTTTTTCCTTATCATTACAAGGAAAAATTAAGAGTTGGTTTAAGGACCTTCTAGCTACAAGCATTACCAATTTTCATCAGTTCACTCAAATCTTTCTAGATAGGTGGGTGGTCATGGGTAATAAATTTCTCATAATAAAGGAATACAACCAGTTAAAAATACAACCAGGGGATACAATACAAAAATTTTCAGCTAGGTTCAATAAAGTATACCATGCAATGCCTACTAACATAAAGCCACCCCTCGGATGTGCTCTCTTGCACTACCCAGATTATTTTGACCCAGAGATGGTTTTCCGGATAAGAAATAAAGATCCTTTGGCCCTAGAAGAAATGAAAAGGATATCAGTTGATGTAGAATTCAACATACTAAATAGGGAGGCACAACTAATAATAATAGAGAAAGACAAAGAAAATCAAGAGAGAATAATATCTTCAGACGAAAAGTTGAAAAAATTGGTATATTATTTCAGCAAACTAGAGCATATACTTGACAAGAAAAGAGAAAGCCACAAAGTTAAGGTTAACACTGCTTATTCAAACCAACCTACACTTCTTCCTCAGGATGAACAAACTCAACTATTACAAGACAAGAGTTATGAACAAAATGCGCCTAATGAGAAAGTTGCAAATAAAAACATAGAGGAATGCTCTAAAGAGACGATCAGCCATTTTGAAATCATAGATTTTGAAATGGAATAAGAATCAAAACCTTTAGGTTCTCTAACCTTATGATTTAAATCATTCCAGAATCTAAAAAAAAAATTGCATCCTAAAGATCTCTTAGCAGTTATTCAGGAAAACCCTGCTCAAGTTAACTCTCACCTAAATCAAGGAAAGTTGATTGAAGAGGAATTCAAATCTGAGATAGAAGATAAAACAAAACCTATAGGATCTTTACCTTTATGTTGGGAGTCATTTGAGTTCATAAAAGAAAATTGGCCTCCTAAGAATCCATCAGAGGAAACTCATGAATCCCATGTTTATTATCCCAAACATCAAGAAGAGTTGAGTGAGGATGAATTCAGATCCAAAATAGAAGATAAATCAAAACCTCTAGGATCTCTACCTTTATGCTGGGAGTCATTTGAGTTCATAAAAAAAAATTGGCCTCCTAAGAATCCATCAGAGGAAACTCATGAATCCCATGTTTATTATCCCAAACATCAAGAAGAGTAGAGTGAGGATGAATTCATATCCGAAATAGAAGATAAATCAAAACCTGTAGGATATCTACCTTTATGCTAGGAGTCATTTGAGTTCATAAAATAAAATTGGCCTCCTAAGAATCCATCAGAGGAAACTCATGAATCCCATGTTTATTATCCCAAACATCAATAAGAGTTAAGTGAGGATGAATTCAGATCCGAAATAGAAGATAAATCAAAACCTGTAGGATCTCTACCTTTATGCTGGGAGTCATTTGAGTTCATAAAAGCAAATTGGCCTCCTAAGAATCTATTAGAAAAAACTCATGAATTACACGCTAACTATCCTCAACATCACAAATAATTGGTTGAATTGGTGTATTTTTCTGAAGTGCGCGGCGCTCCTGGGTTTTTGTGCGACGTGCCTGTGCAACACCCAGGCTACCAGAAAAAAAAAGCCACCAAAGTAGTTTCCAAGGGTGCAAAATCAGTTTTCACTCAAGGAAATCATCTCCAACACATCAAGAAAACTTTTCCAAAGGTTTTTCTTGTCTCCTTGCTTAGTTTTAGTTTGAGGGAGGGTTTGGTTACAAATTTCAAGGGAAAACACTGATTGAGGATAAGAGAACATTCATGGTTTCACTAGAAGCCTTCTTTTTTAAATAGAGGCTTGTTTATCAAAAAAGAAGAAGAGAGAAATTGTATGCTAAAAACTAATCATCATCAAAGACATTGTTTGCCAAACTCCTAAAAAACAAAACAGAGATTGAAGGAAGTATCTTTACTATGATTACAAAAGATATAAACAGTGAAAGAGAGGTTGGTTAATGTGCCAATTTGAAATATTTTTTGTGCTATGAGATAGCTAAGAAATACAGACAAGAAAAAAAGAGTTTGTGGAGGTCTCATAATCATCCTGAAGGAGTATGTTAAAACATTGTTTTCCAAGAACAACCCTTGTTTACTAAATCAAAGAGACAATGATAAAAGAGATAAGGACTTTGCCAGTTTAAAAGAAGGTTTTTTTTTTACTTTGAATAGTAAGGAACTTAAACAAAGAAAGAGAGGAGGATTAATGACCCAATTTGAAAGAGTTTTATGCTGTGAATAGCTAAAATTTCACACAGTCTCTACAAAACAAAATAGAGTTTACATAAAGGGTTTTTAGTTAAGCTTAAAGAAGGAGTTTTTGTGTTATGAAAAGTCAAGGATTGGCACAATCTCTAGAAGGAAAAGCAGAGTTTTGCAAAGGTCTCAAATCGGTTTAAAGAGGCATCTTGATAGTGGTTTCAAAGAGCACTTTGTTTGATAAATCAAAGAGGAAACAATGACTAGGGGATAAGGATGATTGTCAGTTGAAAAGAGTCTTTTAAACATTGGTTTCAAAGCAATGCCATGATAATTTAAAACAAAAAGAAACAATGATTAGGAGATAGGGATTTGTAAAATTGAAAGAGGTCTTCTTACTATGATTACAAAGGATAGAAGCAGTTAAATGGAGGAGAGTTAGTGTGTTATTTTAAGGGAGTTTTCTAGGAGTATTTTAAAATTGTTTTCAATGAGTGCCTTCTGCTTCAAATAACCACAGAAGATCACAAATTTCAAAGTAGTGTTTTCCAAGGAAGATTGTAATTGGGAGGAAGAGAGTTATCAATTTGAAAGGGGTTTTGTTTAGTCTTTTAATAACAGTGACTTCATAAAAATAGTGTTTGAGGGGAAGAGTCTTTATGCCAAAAACAAAAGGAGACTTCTCTTAAAAAACCACAAACATATCTTGTTAAAAGGCTTCTTTGCTCAAACATAGTGTTGAAGAAGTAATTTTTCTTTAATTTATCAAAAACATGTTTGATAACTAAGGACAAACTTAGTATTGCAAAGAGGAAAAGGTGTTTTTGGTTGAATATTATTTCCAGTGATCATTTGAGTCAGTTTTACTTGGTAAGCAAGTAAAGAGTATTAGAAGCACAATGCCTCCAAGTAAAATCAAAGTGATGGGCAGCAAGGTAGTGATGAAGAGGAACATAATGGCAGCCTACACAGTAGCAAGATCATAGTGATAAAGAACAACACAGTAAGGAAATGATGAAAAGGAACATCAAGGCAGCCCTCAAGCAAGCAATGATGAGGGCAACAAAATACAAAACATGGATCATTAAGGGCACTCTCCAAAGCATGTGCTAGCTGCCTCTCCTAGACAAGGGGCCATGATTTCTTCGCCAAAGCTAAAATGTCAAACAACAAGGAAGAAAACTAAGAAAAATTCAAAATTTCCCAAAGAGGGCGCCCGATGAGAAAAAGTGGAAAAGACACATCTAGACTTGGAATTTTGGCCCGAGATTCTAGGCATGTTTGTAAACACCCTTCAGGGGTTTTCTCACCAAAATTGAGCGAATTTCGACATGATCTTGTTTTTTGTCATTTTTGGGCCTAATTGCATAAAATCATGGGCGCCTCCATTTTTGTTTGGATCATCCTCAACTGTTGAGAGTGGTATCATTGGATGCCATAATTTCAGGGGGATATACTCAGTGGTTTCAAGATCAATTGAAGATGATTTTCTCCCCCAAAATGGCGAAAAACACTCACTTTTTCTACACTCTGCCCCGTTTATCAGCAAGGTCTATTTTTTGGGTTTTTACACACAGGTCAGTTTTTGATAGACTTATAGTGGTCATTTTGGAGAAAACTAAGCATTTTCAGAAAATAGACATTCATATCTTTCCAACGAGCCATCACAGGCCTTGTTCTGACATCGGGAAGGCCTCCAAAAGTTACCGGCAAGTCAGAGGACTTTCTGCTGATGTATTTCTTAAGTATTTTTGTGAAAGATGTACCTTTCAAAAGTGACTTTTCCTCATTTGCGTTGAGCTACTTTTGTGCATGATTAGTTATGAAAAGTCAATATATTTTCTTTTTTTAGAATTTTTGAGATATTTTGTGCCTTGGGCTTTGCAAAGCCTCAAGGACAAAATCAGATATTTTGGATAGGCCAATGAGATTGCAAGTTGAACTAGGAGGTTTTCCTCACTTTGGCCTATATATTCCATGAGAATTCATTGTAAACAAGGCTGAACTTGATGAATAGAAGCAATACATGGTTATACAAGCTTGGAAGAAACACTTGTCTTATGCATTGGATAGTTTCTTGAATGTTTTTGGATGATGAAGGAGGTCTGTTGTTGGATTCCATGACTTGGTAAAATGGTATAGTGTCCCTCTCTATTTTGCTTCTTAGTTTTCATTCATATTTCCATGTTCTTGCTTGCTATAAGACATTAGAGAATAGATTTGAGGCATGCCCTTGGAGGCACCTCAAGTTTCCTGTTTCTTTATAGCTTCTATGTTTTCTTCCTTCTTAGTCATATCAAAGAATCTTGATTGCTCTTTGATAACTGAAGAATATTGTTTGCTTGTTTCATTTATGGTTTTATGCAAGCTAAGTATGATTCAAGGTATGACCTGCTTACTCATGGCTAGCCATAGCTCCACCTCTGAAACCTTTCTTTGATTGATTAGATTGTCATTTGTTGAACCAATGAGGTCTTGTATTGATCTTTCCCTTTGCCTAAAACTATGAAATCTTGCTTCAAAGTGCCCAATAGCTTGAAATACTATGCTTAGGCATTTCCTCATAGTGATTTGAGTTGTTTGTTTGTCTTAAATGTATTTCCCCAAAGTTTGATAGCCATTTCCTAAAGTTAGAGAGTCATATATCTCTATGCATGGCTTGAATGTTTATTTCTATACATTGATCAGTTTATAGTTACATTTATCATTATTAATGGTTAGCCCTACCATGTTTATGTTAGCTATTAAACTATTTATGTCTGAAATCCTTTGTTCTTCACAAGTTTAATGTCCATCTCACTCCATTTTACCCAAAGATCCATTTTACCTCGAATCAAATCGGCCCTTCAACAACCTTGTATCACCATCTGAAAGCTTTCTTGACCTTTTCGACCCCATAGCCCAGTTGATCCAACATATTTTTACCTATCTTAGTCTTTGATCAGTTCATCCCTCACAACCTAAAAAAAAAAACCAAAAACCTATTTCATAACTAGCCTAAAATCAAGAGCACAAAAGCAAACACACAGACATCCCTTACACAAATAGAGAGAGCCCTCTCTGAGTCTAGGAAGGCTAGGTCCTTGGGCTCCAAAGACTAGTTTGATGTTACACTGTCATTTAACTTGCTAATCAGCCAAATCACGGGACCCTAACACAAGCCAAGAGAGGAGCGAGGATTACAAAATATTCCAAGTAGGCTTCATCCCATTGTCTATTTACTTTGAGGAAAACATTAGCTTTTTTTCTTTCTGTTTTTATAGACTAGGCCATCAAGTCTCGGGAAGATACTTCTATCTGCATTCGTAGATTTTGCATAGCAACACCAATTGAGCTATTTGAGAATAACAGTGACCATAGAAAATTGGACCTCAAATAAAAAATTGGAAACATTAAGATGGAGATGAATGATACTATTTCACAATATCTCGCCAGATTTACACAAGTTCAAGATGAGATTGGAGGGGTTGATGTGAATGTTAAAAATATGACCTAGTGAGCCTAGCTCTTCCAGGCCTTACCAAAATCTATCATAACTACCAGGACTCAGTGAACAAGAGGGAGAAATTAACAAATCAAGAATGCTTATGGTCTGATTTTGTACAAGAAGAAATCAGGCGAAGTACCAGAAATGGAGTTTCACCCACCAGAGAGTATTAAGAAAATTTTGCAATGGTTGGAAAGGGAAAGAAGGGAAAGGGGAAGAAATATAAAACCAAACCAGGATCCAACCAAGGGGGAAAGAAGAAAAATGTGTCCAAAATAAAATGCTTCAATTGTCATGAATTCAAGCACTATGCTACAAATTTTCCACACAAAAATTCTTGCAAGAAGAACTTAGGAGGAGCAACAGGTGAAGCATTGGATTCACATTTTGATCTAGAATTCATCTTGATTGCATGCATGGCCAACACTGTGATGGGGAGTGTGTGGTACTTGGACTCAAGTTCCTCGTTCCACATGACAGGGTGTAGAGAGTATTTCAATGACCTAGAGGAGAAATATATTCAGATGCATATTGAGCTTGGGGATGGCGAAAGGTAAAATTTTAATGGGATTGGTACAGTAACCTTTAAGAGGGATTCAAGATCCCCTCTTCACCTCAAATATGTCATGTTTGTGCCAGGCCTGAAGAAGAACATAATCTTTGTAGCAGTTTTGGAAGATTATGGCTATGATGTAATCTTCAGTAAAGGGAAAGCCTTTCTGAGACACATAGCTACAGGGTAGGTGAATTAGATTGGGTTTGATGTGAAGAACCTGTATAAACTTGATGTGAAATATTGTGCTTCATTAAGAAGGTAGAGAAAGTGAAAAATCATGATGTGGGCGAACTTTGGCACAAGAGATTGGGCCATATGCATCATGGCTCCTTAAAAATTATGCAACAATAACCATTATAATCCATAAAGGATCACTTGAGAAACAGGATTTTTGCAACATTTTTACCTTGGGGAGGTATGTGAAATCCACTTTCCATGATCAAGACAAAAAATCACATGCAATATTGCAGAGATTCCACTCTAATGTTTTTATAACTTTCTTGAGAACCTACACTACCAGGCATAAATAATATATTATTTTTATTGATTATTTCTCAAGGAATTTTTTCATCTTCTTCATGAGGAAGAAGGATGATACATTCTCAAAATTTGTGGAATTCAAGGCACTATTTGAGAAAGAGAATGAAAAGAAGGTGAAGGATCTTAAGAGTGATAATGGAGGTGAGTATGTTTCGAATGAATTCAATGAATTTTGTGCCAAAGAAGGAATTTGAAGAGAAATGAAAGCTCCCACAACCCTTAAAAAAATGGGTTAGCTGAAAGGAAGAACCAAAGCATTGTGGGAGTTGCGAGAGCTATGCTACATGTGTTATGCAGATTAATCCCTCTTGCGGACAAGAGCAATCTCCCTAGTATCCTACAGATAGATGGAAACAAACATCCATTTGTAAGTCATTTTCTCTAGATTATATGTGATTCAGAATTATTATAAACAAAAAAAGAGGACATGTCACTAACTTGAAATTCGATGTTTGGTGCAGTATTTTATCCAGTCGCTCCAAAGAGGCTTCTTCAGTAAGTAGAACCTGCAATCAAAGGCAGACAAAAGAATTAAAAGCACTTGCAACATATAATAATTGAGAAAAACTAATCCAACTTAGTGATCAAGGAATCTAAGTATTGAATTATTCAAATAGACACAAGATCAACTCAATGAGAAAAGGAGATCCATATGTATTATCTTAAATGAAAGAGTAACTTTTCAACCTGATGCCTTGATGTCGTACAAGTTCCTCCCGGGGTCCTAAATAACCATTCCTCCTTCAGATTGACTGTTAGGATATTCTGACACATAGGAAATAGTTAAGAATAACTTAGCCTAGTGTAGATTTAGGTAAAGTGTGTTTCTTTACCATGTACATTTGTAACTTAAAATCCGACAGTCACGATTTGTAGTGATCCGACAGTTATCTCTCACCTCGGTATTAATGACACTTGATCCGTGGCTTAACACCCAATTGGTCCATGATCTCTATTTAAAGAGCATGGAGGGTCATTTTTCTGGTAACCGTTTATGAGAGAAACATATGTAACTTTTCTTTTAATATTAAAAAATTGCCTGAAGTGTTCGCGTTGGCTTAGGCCATGGATTGTTTCCCTCTTTGAAGGTTTTAACCATGTGATTATACTGGTGTAATTATTTGTGATCTATTTTTGAGTGGTGACCTTTGGTTCTTGATCTATGTAGCTTACCTTGTAAATTCCTACATGGTATCAGAGCTATTTTCGGGGCCACATCCATTGTTGATCAAAATTCGAAGCCGATTTGACTACATGCAAATGCCGTTTTGTAGATCTACTATTTTTGAACATTTTTGGACTTCTAGAACTACTTTTTTGTGTCCATAGCATCTGTTATAGTGAGGAACACCTTTCATTTCATGCGAAAAGGTTCCCATCTGCCCAAGTTATGATAGTTTAGATCTGGAGGTATAAAGCATATGTTTTGCAATTATATTTGTTAATAGTTCTACTTATTTCGGTTCCCTTTGTTTATTTTTGGTTTTTAGGTTTTATTTATTTGCCATATCTATACCCTCTTCTTTTTGTATGCTCTTTACTCTACGATGCATGTGATTTCGACAAATCAGAAACAAGAAAAGGGGATTTTTTTTTGCTACGTATGCTCTTTCCCCATGTCTTTGTGCGATCTCGGGAAATTAGAAATAGTGAAAAAAATGATAGTTGTGGGTAAGGCTAACTGAAAATCTAAAATTCTGTCGTAAGGCTTGCATTTCGTTTGTTTTCTCAGTTTTTGTATTTTTTTTTGTGTAGGAAAAGGCACGCACACCGAAGAGTAAAAAAATAGAATCCCCCCCTTCCTCCTTTCAAACAATAACAGAATCCTTTTACTATCTCACTTGGTGAGGAGTTAGTTTATGAGAATAGAGGTCTTGGGTTCAAAACTCTCTCTCAAGCTTCTTTTCATAAAAAGGTTTTGTTAAAGGGGCGAAATTTTTTTTTAAAGTTTTCAAATGGTTCCCGTAACTATCCGGCATCTACAGCTTAGTTTTTTTTAAAAGGCATAACTTCTTCATCTAGAAGCCGTTTCTTGAGTTGGTCTTTATGAAACGGCCTAATTTTTTGATATTTTTCTATTGGAATAGTTAGTTTCAGCTTTTTTTAGCTTTAGTTTAAAAAAAAATGGAAAGTGCATGCCCAGTTATTCTTAACAACGCCAATTATTTCTAATGGCTACCTCACATGGTAGATATACTTATAAGTAAAAGGATTTATAGAATAGCCACAAGGCTAGAAATTAAACCTTCTGATGATGATAAAGTCACTAAATGGGAAAATAAACAAGATCAAGCATGAGGGTTGATAGGAATGTCCATTGCTCAAGATCTTTGATTTCATATCCTTGACATTGACACCCCTCATGAAGCCCTAGACAAGCTAAATATTGTCTTTGGCATTCAAAATCAAATCATGGCCCATCAGCTTGAAAATGAGTTGCTTACTTTGGACCCCAATAATTTCTCCTGTATTGAAGATTTTTTTTCCAAATTCAAGACCCTTAGAGTTCTTTTAGAAGGTTGTAAGGTTAAAAAGGAAGATGTTAGCCTCATCTATTGCATTCTTACTAAGCTTGGCCCTGCATACTTTGTATTTGTTTCTACCTTCCATTCCACTAGAGAAGCCATTATTTCTTCAAGAACCACTTACAAGAACCCATATTTTGATGCCTTTTGTGATTCTTTGATAAGATAACAAGAAAAAATCTTACACCTTGGCCTTATCACTTCTGGAAATGCTTCTAATAAGTCCTTAGCAGCCCAACAAAAATCATATCAAAAGAATCCCAAGAAGAAGTATCCTAAAAGGTATGGTCTGAAACCAAACAAGGAACCTAAGCAATTTCAGCCACAAACTAAAAAAGCAACTCACCAAAATGATAAGGAAAATAAAAACAAAGGGAAGAAGACAGATAGACGTTGCAACTTTTGCAATCATGATGGCCATATAGAGTCCAAATGCTTTAAGAATATGGAAGCCTTAGAAGCAGCAATGAAGAAGCACAACATCAATTTGGAGCACTCTTCACCTTCATCTTTAGGAATGGCACTTTCTGCTTGTGGTTGTCAAGCATCAAGATCTGGTTATGCATTAAATGTATCTTCCTCTTCTCATTCTCATGAGTGGCTCATTGATTCTGGAGCTTCTTATCACATGGCCAAAAATAAAGCCATGTTTTCTTCTTTAAATGATTGTAACACCAAACATATTTATGTTGGTGATGATATATCTCTTAGTGTTGTAGGATATGGAACCATTCATCTCGATAATGGTCAGTTTAATGATGTAATATGTGTTCCTACCTTGTCATGCAACCTTCTCTTTGTTTATCAGATAAATCAATCATGTGAAGGGAGAATAGTAGAATTCTCACCTCATGATGTTGTAATCAAGGACCTCAAAGATCCTAAACATATTTTAGCTACTGGCATTATTGATGATTCCACAAGGTTGTATAAGTTTGACAACTTTGGGCATCATGTCTTCCATCCATTTTTGTTGCTCATAATGATGATGTGAGAAAACTTTGGCATGAGCGATTTGGTCACTTAAACTATCACTCTCTTCAAAATCTATGTAAGGAAAATATGGTGACGGGCCTTCCTATGGTATCTTGCCGATATGGTGTTTGCTTCGGATGTGTACTCAGAAAACATCATCAAGATAGTTTTGACAAACATGCCTCTTGGCACGCTTCAGCCCCTTTGCAGCTTGTGCACAGTGATTTATGTGGTCCACTTCCTGTTGTTTCTTTCTATGGTTGCAAGTACTTCTTAAATTTCATTGATGATTTTTCCAGACGCATGGGGGTTTACTTCTTAAAACTCAAGAGTGAATTTTTTAACATGTTCTTGGCCTTTAATGTAATATCCCAAAAGGGAGAATGAAGTAATAATTCACACAATATAAGAACTTACAGCAAGATAAACAATAAATCTAAGTAAAAATTAGAATATGCAGAAAGAGCTGAGCCATTTTATTATATTGGAGATGAATCAGCTACACAAGTACAAGATATAGGCAGATCTAGCCAAAAAGATGAGCTAGGATCACCCTGAAAACATGAGTGAAGCAAGTACAGCATAACTGTTGAGGCTCTACAGCAAATACCGCATTGTCTCTTCAGCATAATATAAACATATGGTTGCAGGCTAAAAAGAGAAATGCAAATCTACTCAAAATTGGAGCTCTGATGATTCCAAGATTCAAGATCTAGCCAATGTGATGGATTCCCAACATAACCCAGGAAGGATTTTCCATATCTGCAACTTTGGAAAATCACCTCCCTAGGATTTGATCCATGATCTGCTAGGAAATATAGATCTGAAGCAAGATCTGAAGAATAGATGGCTAAAATGTGTGCTTAGATCAGATCTATGCTTGATGGGCTGATCCCTTCCTCAGATCTATGAGTTGGGAGCTCTAGATCTACCTTCTCAATCCTCCAATGATGAATTCAGTTGCTGCAACATAGTTTCCAATAGAAACTGCGTTGTGAGGGAAAGAGAGGCCTTCTTCCTGCTAAAAAATTATGCAATAAGCTCCAGGCTAATGGTGAGACCAATGGAAATGTGAAGGAATGATCCTCCACTGCATTGCTAGCTGAAGCACTAGCAACTTCCTTCCTCCTTTCAGATCTGCAATATGGACAACGTTATTCCTATAGGGAATATTGCTGCTAGGAGGTCAATAAATTTTGGCCTGATGCCAGATCTTCAATGTGACTCTAGGAGTGCTAATCTATAAGCCCAAGTGATGGAAATAATCCCTCACCTTGTTCTCCAGCTGAAGTACTCAAGGCAACTTCCACCTTCCAAACTGATCTTCAGAAATTTGCAGATTTCTGAATATGAAAGTCCTACAGAAAGTAGAAAAAGGAAATGGCACTTAAAGCCTAATGTATAATGAATTACAAACCTCTTCCTTAGAGATCACTCAAATAAAGAGGAGGGATTCTTGCCCAGGAACACCTTGTGCTAAATAGCACCTGCAATCTCTGCTAAATAGCCCAAGAATGCAGTGGAATGTCAATTGAAAGTTCCAGATCTAAGAGATCATACATCAAATAATCCAAGATTCCTTTCACCTTTGCCTTCATCTCCTTTATAATTATTGAGCCATCCCAAGCCTTGTCCCTAATCTCAACTGTGCAGTCTCATGTGGACAAGATCCTCCAAGTGGGACTGCACTATTTGACCAAATCATCCAAACAGTCTAGGTGCAATGTACACCTCCTCCATCATGTGTGCTTCATTTTCACATGATCCTCCACCACTTGATCATTAATGCTCAATGACCCTTTTTTTGACATCTTCAAGATCTTAGTTGACTGAATCAACCCTCCATGATCTCTCTCATTCAATGAGACATTATCTCCCATCTCATTTACATTAGTAGTTGCTCAACGACCTCTTTTTGAAGATCTAGTCTAAATCAACCCACATTCACACACACAAAGTGGATATTTATTATTATTGAGGATTGTGGGTCCCTCCACACTTTTATTTACTTAATTCATTAATAAAATCAAGGACTCTAATATTCCAAATATGAAGTGAAAATTTGGGAGTATTACAGTCCCCCCCGGAAAAATGTTGCTTGTCCTCAAGAAACTCCAAAAGTAGATGCATAGCCATCTATTCCCCTCCAAATGGCATCCACATAAGGAAGGCTTCCTCTATTTTCTGCAATATGTTATGCATGTTTGGTTCCAAAGTTGTCTTTTAAAATCATAAAGAATGACCTCCAACTGTTTGGTTAGATGTCCTCCTTCCATCATGAAGTACCAAGTGACAACCATATGATGTCCAACATCATCATCAATACATGAGGTTCATACAATAAGGTGGTTCTCTTCACAAAGGAAAAGCCCCATCACACAATACATATCTTCATCCCATGTTCCATGAATTAGATTGAGAATTTATATGCTCTCATACTTAGCCCTATTGGCCTTGTTGGATCCAAAATTCATCATGCCAAAGCTATGCAAAAGAAGAAGGGAAGAAGTAACATGGGTAGAAAAATATGTGAAACTATATTCTCCTAACAATAACCGCCTGAGTAAGGCCCTTTGTTGCCATCCTCCATCTCCTCCATGTAAGATGGAAAAGCCAAACTCCCCCAAAAGCAACCCAAGAAACAAGAGATATTGCTTCTTTCTCTCCTCCTCATGTGCATCATGAAGCAAAATCATACTAATGGACATATGAGATGTCACATCAGCCCAATACAAAGAAACATCATTAATGCACATCATGAGATCATTATGCCAAATTTTACACAATACAAAACACATAGACATAGGAGATGTCATGTGGTGGCCAACCTTTCTCAAGTGAAACAAAAATGAACATGCCTTCCTTTGCTGCATTTTATCATTGAAAAACAAAGCATGATTCAGAAAATGATGAGCTATTGGGTGGTATCCATACTCACCCAAGAGCAGCTAGCGCAACCATGCCTCCTTCTTCATTTCATATGTGTTTTTCAAGGCATGGATCAGAAAAATAGGTGCCTTTGGAGAGTGACATAAATCTCTCAATGGAAACCAACGTAACCAAGCATGCTGGCCCATACAAATCTGCATGTGGTTTTGCAACCGCTTTCTTATCATCCTTACCCATTCACTCCCATGTGGATGATAAATGGGGTACTTCATAATCATGGCATCCTCCCTTTATAGAATGCCATCCTTCCCAAACCGTTGAAGAACTTTGCATTTCATGAAATGTTGAAATGCATCTCTAATGAGATCTCTTAATGATATTCTCTCTCCATCAAAGGCCCTCCAAAACCAAAAACTTTTTTGGGTTTGCTGCAAGTAGAAGTTTCTCTTTGAGCAGTGAGAGGCTCATTGTGAAAGGGATATCTGGAAGGGAGAAAAGGTTTCTCATTTCAAGATGTCTACCATTTTTCAGCTTTGCTTCCATTGCTTCATGAGTGAAGCTACCTCCAAAATTCTCCAAGAATGATGAAGCCCTTTCTTTGTCATAGCTACTAAGTGACAACGATGTAGATATGTAGGGTAATACATATGCTATCTCAAAGTAAGGCACAATACTGATCTCATAAGCAGTCATTGTACAAAGGATAATGCTAATCCCATTTTTTGAAACTCTACATCTCAACTCAAGGGGTTGAATGTAGCTCAACAATGATGAACAGGGATAGTTTTTAGTCTCCTCCTTGATTAGATCAATGGTCCTCTACGCTGTGATATGTTTCTACTTAAAATAAACATTTTGTTCTAATCCTTGGTCATGCATTGATCTTGAAACAATATGAGCTAAAATTTTATGCATACCTTGGATCAACTGATATGTGGGAACTTCTTGACAGAACACAAGAGTTCCTCCAACTGGGACAATAGTGGCTCCAACTAATGGTAAGAGTGATTGCCTCTTTTCTTCAAGTGTACCAGCGCTGGTATCTTCCTCTTCCTCCTCATGCATCTCCTGATCCATGCATGGGACTCCATATGTCAAGGGCTAAAGACTACCTTGCAAAGGTGCAAGTGTCTCTTCTCCAGATACAAGTACTTCTGCAGCAGGTGGTGAAAGTAGTGACCTCTTGTCCAGAGTGACAAGATTTCCATTCTCCTTGGTTTCCTTGGGAGATGCCCCTTTGTAGCACAACTCTGCCTTCTCCATATCAAACTTCTTCCTCAACTTGTGAAATAAATCTGAATACTTGGTCACCTTTGCACGCTCTATGTGCCCAAACCACCAATCTTCTGCTTCATCTAAGAGATGAAGTGCTGCAATTTGAACAGCCTCCTCTTCAGCCACAAGATGTATCTTTAAAAATGCATCTAACTCCCTCCTCCAAGCCTTGAAATTGCTTGAGGAATATCCATCAAATGTAGGCAAATAGAATCTATTATGCCTCTTCCTTCTATTGTTGCTATAGGATCCTCTTTCTTCTCTAATATGGAAGAATTGTTGGAGAGTTAGCTTCTCCTTGGAAGCTTTAGACTGTGCCTTGTACTCTTCAAGATATAAACTGAAAGTCTCATGAGTCTCAGGTTCATTCTTTTCTTCACTTATATACCTCTCACCTTCTTCAAAGAAAGTGGGCATAGTGGATCTATGAGGAGATCTAGGATTCTCCGGTCATCTTTGCTGCTGATAGAAAGTACTTTCCTCATCACATCTTCTTCTTGGATCTTCTCTCTGTTCTTCCTCTTTCATTTGATATAACTCCTTGGAGATATCTTGCATGGATCTGAAGAAAGGAGTGATAGATCTCACATCCTCCATGATAGATCTCATCTATCTGTTCTTTTTTCAATGTAAAAATATGAAATGTCCACAAGCTGAGCCAAAGATCATGCTCTAATACCACTGTAATATCCCAAAAGGGAGAATGTAGTAATACTTCACACAATATAAGAACTTACAACAAGATAAAAAATAAATCTAAGTACAAATCAGAATATGCAGAAAGAGCTGAAGCCATTTTATTATATTGGAGTTGAATTAATTACACAAGTACAAGGTATAGGCAGATCTAGGAAAAAAGATGAGCTAGGATCACCCTAAAAACATGAATGAAGCAAGTACAGCGTAACTGTTGAGGCTCTATAGAAAATACTGTTGTGTCTCTTCAGCAGAATATAAACATATGGTTGCAGGCTGAAAAGAGAAATGCAGATCTACTCAAAAATGGAGCTCCGATGATGCCAAGATTCAAGATCTGGCCAATGTGATGGATTCCCAAGATAACCCAAAAAGGATTTTCCAGATCTGCAACTTTAGAAAATCACCTCCCTAGGACTTGATCCTTGATCTGTTTGGAAATACAGATCTGAATATATATCTGAAGAATAGATGGCTGAAATGTGTGCTTAGATCAAATCTATTCTTGGAAGGCTGATCCCTTCCTCAGATCTATGAGCTGGGAGCTCTAAATCTACCTTCTCAATCCTCCAATGATGAATTCAGCTGGTGCAACACAGCTGCCGATAGAAAATGCGTTGTGAGGGAAAGAGAGGCCTTATTCCTGCTGAAAAATGATGCAATAAGCTCCAGGTTGATGGTGAGACTGATGGCAATGTGATGGAATGATCCTCCATTAGATTGCTAGCTGAAGTACTAGCAACTTCCTTCCTCCTTTCAAATCTGCAATATGGACAATGTTATTCCTATAGGGAATACTACTGCTAGGAGGTCAATAAATTTTGGCCTGATGCCAGATCTGCAATGTGGCTCTGGGAGTGCTGATCTATAAGCCCAAGTGATGGGAATAATCCCTGACCTTGTTCTCCACCTGAAGTACTGAAGACAATTTCCACCTTCCAAACTAATCTTCAGAAATCTATAGATTTATAAATATGAATGTCCTGCAAAAAGTAGAAAAAGGAAATGGCACTTAAAGCTTGATGTATAATGAAGTACAAACCTCTTCCTTAGAGATCACTCAAAGAAAGAGGAGGGATTCCCTCCTGGGAACACCCTGTGCTAAACAACACCTGCAATCTCTGCTAAACAGCCCAAGAATGCAGTGGAATGTCACTTGACAGTTCCAAATCTAAAATATCATACATCAAATAATCCAATATTCCTTTCACCTTTGCCTTTATCTTCTTTATAATTATTGAGCCATCCCAAGCCTTGGCCCTAATCTCAACTGTGCAGTCTCATGTGGACAAGATCCTCTAAGTGGGACTGCACTGTTTGACCAAATCAACCAAACAGTCTAGGTGCAATGTACACCTCCTCCATCATGTGTGCTTCATTTGCACATAATCCTCCACCACTTGATCATTAATGCTCAATGACCCTTTGTTTGACATCTTCAATATCTTAGTTGACTGAATCGACCCTCCATGATCTCTCTCATTCAATGAGACATGATCTCCCATCTCATTTACATTAGTAGTTGCTCAACTACCTCTTTTTGTATATCTAGTCTAAATCAACCCACATTCACACACACAAAGTGGATATTTATTCTTATTGAGGATTGTGGGTCCCTCCTCCCTTTTAATTACTTAATTCATTAATAAAATCAAGGACTCTAATATTCCACATATGATGTGAAAATTTGGGAATATTACAGTTCCCCCTCGGAAAGATGTTGCTTGTCCTCAAGAAAATCCAAAAGTAGATGCATAGCCATCTATTCCCCTCCAAATGGCATCCACATAAGGAAGGCTTCCTCCATTTGCTGCAATAGGTTATGCATGTTTGGTTCCAAATTTGTCATTTAAAATCATAAAGGATGACCTCCAACTGTTTGGTTAGATGTCCTCCTTCCATCATGAAGTACCAAGTGACAACCATATGATGTCCAACATCATCATCAATACATGGGGTGCATACAATAAGGTGGTTCTCTTCACAAATGAAAATCCCCATTTCATAGTACATATCTTCATCTCATGTTCCATGAATTAGATTGAGCATTGAAATGCTCTCATACTTAGCCCTGTTGGCCTTGTTGGATCCAAACTTCACCATGCCAAAGTTATGAAAAAGAAGAAGGGAAGAAGTAACATGGGTAGAAAAAAAATTTCAAAACATATTCTCCTAATAATAACCACCGGAGTAAGGCCCTTTTGCTGCCATCCTCCATCTTCTCGATGTAAGATGGACAAGCAAAACTCCCCCAAAAGCAACCCAAGAAACAAGAGATCTTGCTGCTTTCTCTCCTCCTCATGTGCATCATGAAGCAAAATCATACTAATGGACATATGAGATGTCACATCAGCCCACTATAAGGAAACATCATTAATGCACATCATGAGATCATTATGCCAAATTTTACACAATACAAAACACATAGACATAGGAGATGTCATGTGGTGGCCAACCTTTCTCAAGTGAAACAAAAATGAACATGCCTTCCTTTGCTGCATTTTATCATTGAAAAACAAAGCATGATTCAGAAAATGATGAGCTATTGGGTGGTATCCATACTCACCCAAGAGCAGCCAGCGCATCCATGCCTCCTTCTTCATTTCATATGTGTTTTTCAAGGCATGGATCAGAAAAATAGGTGCCTTTGGAGAGTGACATAAATCTCTCAATGGAAACCAACGTAACCAAGCATGCTGGCCCATACAAATCTGCAAGTGGTTTTGAAACCCCTTCCTTATCATCCTTACCCATTCACTCCCATGTGGATGATGAATGAGGTACTGCATAATCTGGTATCATCCCTTTGTAGAATGCCATCCTTCCCAAACAGTTGAAGAAATTTGCATTTCATGAAATGTTGAAATGCATCTCTAATGAGATCTCTTAATGATATTCTCTCTCCATCAAAGGCCCTCCAAAACCAAAGAATTTTTGGGTTTGCTGCAAGTAGAAGTTTCTCTTTGAGCAGTGAGAGGCTCATTGAGAAAGGGTCATCTGGAAGGGAGAAAAGGTTTCTCATTTCAAGATGTCTACCATTTGTCATCTTTTCTTCCATTGCTTCTTGAGTGAAGCTACCTCCAAAATGCTCCAAGAATGGTGAAGCCCTTTCTTTTTCACAGCTACTAAGTGACAATGTTGTAGATTTGCAGGGTAATACATATGTTGTCTCAAAGTAAGGCACAATATTGATCTCATAATTAGTCATTGTACATAGGATAATGCTAATCCCATTTTCTGAAACTCTACATCTCAACTCAAGGGGTTGAATGTAGCTCGACAATGATTCTACCTTATATCGTTAGCTTGTTGGTAAACTTATATATCTAACCCATACCTATTCTGAACTTTCCTTTGTCGTTGGTCTTGTCACTCGGTTTATGCACCAACCTCATGAAAGTCACTGGAAAGCAACCAAAAGAATACTTACATATATTCGAGGTATAGTTTAGTTTGGGATTCATTACAGTGGATGAGCATCTCCATTGTTGATTGGTTTCACTGATTCTGATTGGGCTGATGACCTTGATGATCAAAATTCGACTGCAAGATATGTATTCACTCTCGGTTCAGGACCTATTACTTGGTCTTGTAAGAAAAAAAGTGCCATCTCTCTTTCTTCAACAGAAGCAGAGTATCGTGGTGTAGTTGAAGCCAGAAAAAAAGCCATGTGGCTTCGTCAGTCCTGTCTAAATTTCATCTCCATCAGCAGCATCCAACTACACTTTGGTGTGATAATCATAGTGCCATTTAGCTATGTAAAGATCTAGTTCAACATCAGCATATGAAACAGATTGAACTCCACATACACTTCATCAGAAAGCTCATTCATGATCGTGTTCTTGAAGTGCAGTACTGTACAACCAATGATCAAGTAGTCGATATCTTTACAAAGGCTCTCACAGGAGCAAAGTTTACCAAACTTTGATCCATGCTTGGAGTTCAGGAAATTTTTCATTAAGGGGGGTGTTAGACTCCTATACCAATAGGTTTCATATTTCATGATTGTCTTGATTGAATTATGGAATATGTTCAAACCTTCTTTCTTGAGCAAAGGTGTTCCATATTCTTGAAAACCAAAAAAAATCAAAAAATTTAAAAAATGTAAAGAGGGTATACCCTAAAAGAAAAATCAAAGGGTAAAAAGAATAAAAATGGTCAAAAAGAGAAAGAAATGAACCCCAAGCAACAATAGACCAAGGAAAGTGTGCAAGTCTAAATGCCACTACTTTTTTCATCTATTGTAATAAAATAATTGTGTGCAGCTTGTGAAACTTTTGCCACAATTCATGAATAAGTCAAACTGCTTAAACTTGGCTTAGTCATATTTCAATTTCATGTTTTAGATTAGAGAATAAATATCTAGCCAAACAGTTTAATCTTGGCAGATAAGTAGCTAGGTAGAGTGAATAAAAGGTGCTCAACAGTTTAATCTGAGCCCTTGGATGTAATAAGGGTAGAAATAGATAGATTCATCATGTAAAAGAAAAGATTGATCAGGGTTTGCAAGTCTAAATGCACCCTAATAAAGAAGACAAAATGGTAGTGTTAAGTAGATAGGGTAGGTAGATGGTGCTGCAAAGTGTTATCCGATGAATGGTGCTGCTACATGTTGGTTAATCATTTACTTTCATCACAAGTACTAAAGCAGGAAATACACTGGAAAATCACAGCAAGCAAAGTCAAATTCATTAACCTCCCTCATCATTTTTCCCCTCAAGAGTTTTACTAATTTCCCCAAAAGTACTAAGGTAATTTGAGATCGAAGGGGCTCAAGGCATTTCCTTGACTTCTGGAGGGACCGGACCCTCGGCCTAATGATCAAAAGACCTAAGCACTTGAAATAATCCATCATTGATTATCTTCCATTTTAACTTTTCCTAAGTAAAATCCTATTTTACTTAGGAAACTGATACAACATTCCATAAAATTCCTCAAAACAACTTGTTATTCTAAGTTTAAGTGTTGAAGATAAAAATGTGCAATTTATTTCATAAGTTTTCACTTTCTTAGATATACAAAGATGTTTTGATTTTCCTTGTCCTTTTTCGTGCTAACACCTAACTCTATTGTATTAAATCCCTAGTGAAATCCCTTTTTCCTATGTATATAATTCCCTTTTCTAATAAATATCCCCAAACCCTTAATATAATAAGCTACCAAAGTATATATAGTCCCCGCACATTTAAAATGGGCCAAATATCCCACTTTATATAAAGCCCTTTGGTAAAACTCTAACCTTATATATACATTCCGCCCCTATGATGAATTAATTATATTAATTTATTCATCGTATAATAAAATATATATAGAAAAGCGTTAGACACGTAACATATGTGTTTAACACCAAAAACAAGAATAAACTACGACGGAATCCTGCGCCACCATACTCAGCATTCCACGTGGCATCCCATATAGCCAAACTCCGCCACGATCCATTTCATAAATTCACGGGGTTAATTAGTCATTTGGACTAATTAACAACCATTCCCGCCTATTAACTTCTCCCCGGGGTGATTAGATTACACGTTAAAACCTTTTTAAACCCCGACGGGCCCACCTTTGAAGCCACACAAGTTCCCATCCTTTTTCAGCCGTCAGATCATCCCTCCGTTGATCAACGGTCCCGATCAATCCCGCTGCCCATCCCGTGTGAGTTATTTAGCCAGCGGGGAGTGGGCGGTTTTTGACTATTCAGCATTCCACGTGGCAAGCGTCCTGTGGAATCGCTGCCATCGCGTTTTTTACCGCCCTCGTCCATAAGCGGTGCGGGCTTACCGCTTACCGCTTACCGCATACCGCCGGTCCCACTTCCCTACGTCACCCCGTACGTCAATGACGTCATCACCTCGAAAAAGACAAAAACCCTTTTGACTTGTAAATAAGCCATTTTTCGTGTTTTTTCAGTTATTTTTTAGTTTCTGAAAGAGACAGAGCTCCCGCTGCAATTTTCAAATTCCACTGCAAATACACCAATTTACTCCGAAATTCAGCTGCGCCCGTGTTGAAGAACGTCCCCGCCATTGTTCATTACCTGTTAAAGAACCAGTTTCCATCTAAAAACAGGTATTTATCATTTCACGCCCCGACTGCAAGTCAAGCTTAGTTTCCTTTGTTTTCTCTCTGAAAAAGTGGTTAAAAATCCTCTCTGAGTCCTCATTGAAGATTTAAAACCTGTGAATTTGCTTCCCAAACCTGCGAATTGTTCCAATTTCCTCTTTTGTCAGATATCCCGTCCGGTCTGCAAGAAAAAACTAAAACCTCCATTTTGAATCCACAAGAACCAAAATGGAGGCCCCAACAGCTCTAAATATCACTCCATTGAATGCTCCTCACCGAGATTTGGACTATTTACCTCTGATAGATGAAGATTTCCAAATACAAGACCTGCATTTTGATGAAAGTCCCCGTTTGATTTTCTGTCGCTGCAGAGACGAATACTCAAAGTGGCAAGATCTTATAGGGTTGTGGGAATCCAATCTCCCAAGGTATCTCATCCCCTCAGTCATTATTTTCCCAGAAATTGTCCACTATTGCCATTCTAACTATGATCCAACTCAAAGAGCAGTAATGTCCCCTAACCAGAATTTCCTTTTCCCAATTACTGCTCAGTCTAACACAGTAAAGAACAATCAAAGAGTATCATGATTAAAGAGTATCAGTGGTTAAAGTGTATCAGGTAAAAGTCAGAGTGAAAGTAAAAATGAAGTTACAGAGCGGTCAAAGGTAAAACAGTAAAAGTAATTACAGAGGCAGTAAAATGGTAAAAAGAGATGAAAATACTTTCACCAACATTGAATTTTATATAAAGTGAAAGTAAAACAGTCAAAGGAACAAAAAAGTGAAAAGATGAAAAATACAACAAGAAGGAACATTTTTGCAGAAATTGCATATTTTAGTCATAGTTTTACAGAAACTATTGTGATCAATCAAAGATGAATTTTACAAAACTGAAGGAGGTTTATATTTTTAAGAGGACCATCTACAAAAACCTCTCTCACTTTTCTAACAGCTATTATGGTTTTGGAAATATTAAACAAAGTTGGAAAGCACTTTTTGCAGAAAATTACAGTCAAGTCATCATTTTGCAGAGAATATTGTGGCCAATTAGAAATACATTTTACAAAAAGGAAGGAGGTTTTTGTTCCTAAAAGACCCATCTACAAAAACCTATCTCACTTTTTGCACAGTGATTTCAGAATGAGAGATACATGCACATCTTTAGAGGCTATTTTTCAGACTCTGTAAAACTCTGTTTTACACATATTTTTTACAGAGAATATTATGTACAGCTGGAGAGGAATTTTGGGAAAATGAAAGAGGTTTATCTCACCAACATATTTATCCACAATAACCTCTTTCACTTTTTACATATCTATTACGGATTGAGAAATACGAAGATATCATTGGACCCCAAGTTTGCAGAATTGTTGGAGCAGATTGCACAAAGAAAGGAAGCAGTTAGTGACTTGGATGCCTCATCATCAACTAAGATTTGGATCAAATTCGAATTCTCCTCTTTGTCATCACCTATCCATTAAAAATAGTGCCAAATAGTTTGAGTGTCCTTTACTTTAGTTCTATTTATGTAAATAGTTGGAGAGATTTGTGAACCAATTTTGATATTTGTTTCAAGATATTTTAGTTTAGAATTTGTATAAATACTCCACTCTTGGAAGCATTTGGGGTGGATTCTATTACTCTGCTGTAACATTGAGAGTTTCGGAATAAAAGCTTTTGGAGAAATTTACTTGTGGCTTGCTGGATGACGATTTGAAAGCACTGGACTTGTTGCAGGATTCATGTGTTGGACTACAGTGCAATAAGTGTTTCTACCTTTTGTCTGAAATTTTATATTAGTTTTTAATATCATCATATCCATTTCTGAATAATTTACATAAAAGATTGAAACAGAATTTGCTTAATTGTACTCTGTTTTCAAATGTGATTGTTCTTAATGTTTTCTTCTAAATTAGCTATAAGCATGAATTCTTAAATGCTCCTGCTTCGCTAATTTAAGCACTGTTGATTGCTATAATAAAGAATCCTTTATTGCTCTTTGTTTGTAGTCAATTCACTTCTTCCTTTGAACATGGTGAAAGATTCTTAGTTGCCTTTCATCCCTTCAAGATCATCCCACCCACTTTAAATTTTAAGGATTGTTCTCAGTCTAGCTATCTTGCCCTGTAATACCATCTTGTGCGTAGAATAGAAATCCAGTAAAGCCATCCTTTGACTCCATAGCCCAATGGACTGAAAGCTCTCAGCCTTGCCCTTAGTTTGTGGATTCCACCATTTTCCCAAAACAAATTTTGAATCTATAACTAGCCTAAAACCTTTCAAGAACAAAGATAAATCATAAAGAGAGAGCCCTCTCTGGATGCAGATTGGCTAGATTCTGCATCTAAAAGGTTGGTTTGTGGTTACCTCGGGTATACTTTCCTCTTACACAACTTCTGGGAAAACCTGAGTGATAACATAGTGGCGACCATACTGGGGACCTGAATCATTTTATTGATACTATTTTTTGATTTATAAGCTATGGACAGAGTCTGAAGATCAGCCAGGTAGCCTTTGAAATTGCTTTTGCTCTACAATTGCAAAAGTAAATAAAAGCTGCTTCAGTCTATCTCTGATTTAGCTTATACATTGAACCTTAGTTTCAAATGTTTAATCAGACTCTCTAGTTTAATAAATCTTTGAGAAAATTTTAATTAAAATCTTAAATTTCTTGAAGAGTTTGTAGAAGTTGTTTTGAAAATTCACAAAAATTTAGTTTCCTGAAGAACTAACTTTCTCTTCAGAATTGTTTTACAGGTTTAGATCTGATCTATGATGGTGGACAGTGATCAGACACACAAAGGTTAAAATCATCCACCTGGCGACTCCAAAATCAATTTCACTACTAAGACTCCACTGGAGGAATGAACCTGGAAGAACAATATGGAAAGATCAGGCTTTCAACTTGGATTTTTATCCAAGACATTATGTTCTTTCTAAATTGATAGAGTTTTCCAATGTATATTGTATTTTAGAGAAGATCTTAGAGTAGTTTTTAATTTATCTCTTTTGAAAATTGTAAATATAAAATCTCCATGCACATTTGAGCATCATTCTTCTAATTTTTTTATATCATTTTCCAATCAAGACACTGTAGATCAGAGATCCAGAGCTTCAAAGTTTCAGAGAAATTCCACAACCAAATAATCCATAGTCCAAAGCATTAATAATGATACTGGATGACAGGGTTTATGGAAAATCTTCCATTTGATGAAATTTTAAATGAATTCAGGGATGAGTTATCAAAAATTCAGTTTGATGAGGATTTTCTAAGAGATTTCTTTCTTCTTTTTAAATCAAGAAAATGTTCCCCTCGAGTTAAAAAATGGCTTCTTGATATAATTTGCGAAAATTATGAAAATGAAATCAAACTTTTGCATTTTCAAATTGAGTCATACAATTTCCGAAATCCTAAAGAATTCTTTGAAAATCTTCCTTCTCCAAAGCAAGAGGAAATTGTACTATCTTTTGACTTGCATATTGAAGATGATTATTCTTTCAAACACAAGATTGAAGAAATAAGTTCATGGTCTAATATTCATAATTCAATTGAACAATTAGTCATTGAAGGCCTAGAAGTAAATAACATACATCATGCTTTTATTGATCCTATATCAGATTATATGGAGAATCTTTTTAGCCCAAATCTGCAAACATGTTTTCTCTATAAGGATCAAATACATCAAAAGTGGCCTTTACACATCATATCATTTATTATAAAGGCACATGATCATAACCTACTTCCAATTTTGATCACAAGCAATCAAGTTGTCCATTTATTTTTACAGCTACTTGATTGGCTTCATTGGCATTTTTGTATTACCTGATTCAATAAGATTTTAGTAGATTAGAGTAGGTAAATGAGTGCCAATAAGCTCAGAATTTTGAGCAATTTTTTTTAGTTTTCAATTTACAACTAGTTTTTCATTAAGTTGGTTTAAAAATTTTTGTTTGTTGTTTTAAGTTTTTAGATCAGATTTCAGGTTGCAGAAAAAGGACTATATTCAATTCAAGATTTTCAGCCACAGCTAATGCATCAGTTTTGAGTGGATGGTGACTTCTTGAAGTTGAAGCCCAAAGTGAAGGCCCTAAGCTTCAAAAGTTTCACTATCATATGTACAATAAAGCTACCAGAAGAAGGAAGATTTCATACTTTCAGTTTGAAGACATTTTGAGGCATCTGACCTGCTGTTCTTGACTTTTCACAAGGAAAAGCCATCCCCAAGTGGAGCCAGTGTTAGACTCCTATACCAATAGATTTCATCTTTAATGATTGTCTTGATTGAATTATGGAATATGTTCAAACCTTCTTTCTTGAACAAAGGTGTTCCATATTCTTGAAAAACCAAAAAATCAAAAAATTTAAAAAATGTAAAGAGGGTATACCCTAAAAGAAAAATCAAAGGGTAAAAAGAATAAAAATGGTCAAAAAAGAGAAATAAATGAACCCCAAGCAAAAATAGACCAAGGAAAGTGTGCAAGTCTAAATGCCACTACTTTTTTCATCTATTGTAATAAAATAATTGTGTGCAGCTTGTGAAACTTTTGCCACAATTCATGAATAAGTCAAACTGTTTAAACTTGGCTTAGTCATATTTCAATTTCATGTTATAAATTAGAGAATAAATATCTGGCCAAACGGTTTAATCTTGGCAGATAAGTAGCTAGGTAGAGTGAATAAAAGGTGCTCAATAGTTTAATCTGAGCCCTTGGATGTAATAAGGGTAGAAATAGATAGATTCATCATGTAAAAAGAAAAGATTGATCAGGGTTTGCAAGTCTAAATGCACCCTAATAAAGAAAAGAAAATGGTAGTGTTAAGTAGACAGGGTAGGTAGATGGTGCTGCAAAGTGTTATCTGATGAATGGTGCTGCTACCTGTTTTTGATCCTTTACTTTCATCATAAGTACTGAAGCAAGAAATACACGGGAAAATCACAGCAAGCAAAGTCAAATTCATTAACTTCCCTCATCATTTTTCCCCCTCAAGAGTTTTACTAACTTCCCCAAAGGTACTAAGGTATTTGGAGATCAAAAGGGCTCAAGGCATTTCCTTGACTTCTGGAGGGACCGGACCCTCGGCCTAATGATCAAAAAAGACCTAAGCACTTCAAATAATTCATCATTGTTATCTTCCATTTTTAACTTTTTCCTAAGTAAAATCCTATTTTACTTAGGAAACTGATGCAACATTCCATAAAATTCCTCAAAACAACTTGTTATTCTAAGTTTAAGTGTTGAAGATAAAAATGTGCAATTTACTTCATAAGTTTTCACTTTCTTAGATGAACAAAGGTGTTTTGATTTTCCTTAAACTGATGCAACATTCCATAAAATTCCTCAAAACAACTTGTTATTCTAAGTTTAAGTGTTGAAGATAAAAATGTGCAATTTACTTCATAAGTTTTCACTTTCTTAGATGAACAAAGGTGTTTTGATTTTCCTTGTCCTTTTTCATATTAACACCTAACTCTATTATATTAAATCCCTAGTGAAATCCCTTTTTCCTATGTATATAACTCCCTTTTCTAATAAATATCCCCAAAACCCTCTTATTATAATGTTTTACCAAAGTATATATAGTCCCGCACATTTAAAATAAATACCCCTCTTTAATAAAGCCCTTTGGTAAAACTCTAACCTTATATATACATTCCGCCCCTATGATGAATTAATTATATTAATTTATTCATCGTATAATAAAATATATATAGAAAAGCGTTAGACACGTAACATATGTGTTTAACACCAAAAACAAGAATAAACTACGACGGAATCCTGCGCCACCATACTCAGCATTCCACGTGGCATTCCACATGGCCAACCCCCGCCGCAATTCATTTTATAAATTCACGGGGTTAATTAGTCATTTGGACTAATTAACAACCATTCCCGCCTATTAGCTTCTCCCCGGGGTGATTAGATTACATGTCAAAACTTGTTTAAACCCCGACGGGCCCACTTTCGAAACCGCACAAGTTTTCCTTTCTTTCAGCCGTTGGATCATCCGTTCGTTGATCAACGGTGATCATCAATCCCGCTGCCCATCCCTTGCCAGCATGTTAACCAGCGGGGGATGGGCGGTTTTTGAAAAGTCAGCATTCCACGTGGCGTTAAAACTATGGAATCGCTCCCCCCGCGTCCTTTACCGCCTTCGTCCATAAGCGATGCGGGCTCACCGCTTACCGCTTACCGCATACCGCCGGCCCCACTTCCCTACGTCACCCCGTACGTCAAATGACGTCATCACCTCGAAAAAGACAAAAACCCTTTTGACTTGTAAATAAGCCATTTTTCGTGTTTTTTCAGTTATTTTTAGTTTCTGAAAGAGACAGAGCTCCCGCTGCAATTTTCAAATTCCACTGCAAATACACCAATTTACTCCGAAATTCAGCTGCGCCCATGTTGAAGAACGTCCCCGCCATTGTTCATTACCTGTTAAAGAACCAGTTCCATCTAAAAACAGGTATTTATCATTTCGCGCCCCGACTGCAAGTCAAGCTTAGTTTCCTTTGTTTTTTCTCTGAAAAAGTGGTTAAAAATCCTCTCTGAGTCCTCATTGAAGATTTAAAACCTGTGAATTTGCTTCCCAAACCTGCGAATTGTTCCAATTTCCTCTTTTGTCAGATATCCCGTCCGGTCTGCAAGAAAAAACTAAAACCTCCATTTTGAATCCACAAGAACCAAAATGGAGGCCCCAACAGCTCTAAATATCACTCCATTGAATGCTCCTCACCGAGATTTGGACTATTTACCTCTGATAGATGAAGATTTCCAAATACAAGACCTGCATTTTGATGAAAGTCCCCGTTTGAGTTTCTGTCGCTGCAGAGACGAATACTCAAAGGGGCAAGATCTTATAGGGTTGTGGGAATCCAATCTCCCATGGTATCTCATCCCCTCAGTGATTATTTTCCCAGAAATTGTCCACTATTGCCATTCTAACTATGGTCCAACTCAAAGAGCAGTAATGTCCCCTAACCAGAATGTCCTTTTCCCAATTACTGCTCAGTCTAACACAGTAAAGAACAATCAAAGAGTATCAGGATTAAAGAGTATCAGTGGTTAAAGTGTATCAGGTAAAAGTCAGAGTGAAAGTAAAAATGAAGTTAGAGAGCGGTCAAAGGTAAAACAGTAAAAGTAATTACAGAGGCAGTAAAATGGTAAAAAGAGATGAAAATACTTTCACCAACATTGAAGTTTATCTAAAGTGAAAGTAAAATAGTCAAAGGAACAAAAAAAAGTGAAAAGATGAAAAATACAACAAGAAGGAACATTTTTGCAGAAATTGCATATTTTAGTCATAGTTTTGCAGAAACTATTGTGATCAATCAAAGATGAATTTTACAAAACTGAAGGAGGTTTATATTCTTAAGAGGACCATCTACAAAAACCTCTCTCACTTTTCTAACAGCTATTATGGTTTTGGAAATATTAAACAAAGTTGGAAAGCACTTTTTGCAGAAAATTACAGTCAAGTCATCATTTTACAGAGAATATTGTGGCCAATTAGAAATACATTTTACAAAACTGAAGGAATTTTTTGTTCCTAAGGGACCCATCTACAAAAACCTATCTCACTTTTTGCACAGTGATTTCAGAATGAGAGATACATGCATATCTTTAGAGGTTATTTTTCAGACTCTGTAAAACTCTGTTTTACACATATTTTGTACAGAGAATATTATGTACAGCTGGAGAGGAATTTTGGGAAACTGAAAGAGGTTTATCTCACCAACATATTTATCCACAATAACCTCTTTCACTTTTTACATATCTATTACGGATTGAGAAATACGAAGATATCATTGGACCCAAAGTTTGCAGAATTGTTGGAGCAGATTGCACAAAGAAAGGAAGCAGTTAGTGACTTGGATGCCTCATCATCAAATAAGAGTTGGATCAAATTCGAATTCTCCTCTTTGTCATCACTTATCCATTAAAAATAGTGCCAAATAGTTTGAGTGTCCTTTACTTTAGTTCTATTTATGTAAATAGTTGGAGAGATTTGTGAACCAATTTTGATATTTGTTTCAAGATATTTTAGTTTAGAATTTGTATAAATACTCCACTCTTGGAAGCATTTGGGGTGGATTCTATTACTCTGCTGTAACATTGAGGTTTTCGGAATAAAAGCTTTTGGAGAAATTTACTTGTGGCTTGCTGGATGACGTTTTGAAGCACTGGACTTGTTGCAGGATTCATGTGTTGGACTATAGTACAATAAGTGTTTCTATCTTTTGTCTAAAATTTTATATTAGTTTTTAATACCATCATATCCATTTCTGAATAATTTACATAAGAGATTGAAACAGAATTTGCTTAATTGTACTCTGTTTTCAAATGTAATTGTTCCTAAATGTTTTCTTCTAAATTAGCTATAAGCATGAATTCTTAAATGCTCCCGCTTCGCTAATTTAATCACTGTTGATTGCTATAATAAGGAATCCTTTATTGCTCTTTGTTTGTAGTCAATTCACTTCTTCCTCTGAACATGGTGAAAGATTCTTAGTTGCCTTTCATTCCTTCAAGATCATCCCACCCACTTTAAATTTTAAGGATTGTTCTCTGTCTAGCTATCTTGCCCTGTAATACCATCTTGTGCGTAGAATAGAAATCCAGTAAAGCCATCCTTTGACTCCATAGCCCAATGGACTGAAAGCTCTCAGCCTTGCCCTTAGTTTGTGGATTCCACCATTTTCCCAAAACAAATTTTGAATCTATAACTACCTAAAACCTTCCAAGAAAAAAGATAAATCATAAAGAGAGAGCCCTCTCTGGGTGCAGATTGGCTAGATTCTGCATCTAAAAGGTTGGTTTGTGGTTACCTCGGGTATACTTTCCTCTTACACAACTTCTAGGAAAACCTGAGTGATAACAGGGGGATAGGCTCTATTTCCTCCTTCCTTCTTCTATTTTGTCACTTTTGTAAATTCTTCAATCCTATCCCAATTTGTTCTTAAGGGGGGATGTTAGGATATTTCGACACATAGGAAGTAGGCTCCTTTTGTGTCACCCTTGTAAATCCTTCAATCCTATCCCAATTTGTTCTTAAGGGGGGATGTTAGGATATTCTGACAAATAGGAAATAGTTAAGAATAACTTAGTCTAGTGTAGAGTTAGGTAAAGTGTGTTTCTTTACCATGTACATTTGTAACTTATAATCCAACGATCACGATTTGTAGTGATCCAACGGTTATCTCTCACCTTGGTATTAACGACACTTGATCCATGGCTTAGCACCCGATTGGTCCATGATCTCTATTTAAATAGCATGGAGGGTCATTTTTCTAGTAACCGTGTATGAGAGAAACATATGTAACTTTTCTTTTTATGTTAATAAATTGCTTGAAGTGGCCGTGTGGCTCAGGTCGTGGACTGTTTCCCTCTTTGAGGGTTTTAACCATGTGATTATACTGGTGTACTAATTTGTGATCTATTTGTTTTGGTCCTATGATTTGGCAGATTAGCATACCAAGTGACAAGGAAACATAAAAACCAGTCTTTAGAGCTCTAGGACCTAGCCTTCCTAGTCTCAAAGAGGGATCTCTCAATTGTTTGCAAAGATGTGAGCTTGTTTTCTTTTAAGGGTTGTGTTGAGTCTCAAATCTGCATCTTTTCCATACACCTTTCTATACCTTTTTCATTCACCTGAACCTTCCCAGTTGTCAATATCATTGTATATTAATTGCAAAAGAGCATCTAAAATGGTTTTTAACTATATTTTGTGTCTGCTGTTTGATTTAGATTTTTTCTCATTTAGCTGCGGAATCTTGCCACTTTCCGCAGCTGCTGCAACTTTCCGCAGCCATTTTGTGAAAGTCTATGTTACAGGTGTCCTCAGGAAAAACGAGCCACATGGGCAAGTTAGAAATGATGTGGACATGGATCGTGTCCTATTGGCTCGAGAAAATTCACTTAAGGAAGCTGCGGTCAAAGGTGGCCAAGTGGAAGTCAACCGTAGAGTCCCACGGTGACAGGACTCTGTTTCTCGTCACGTGAAGATTCATATGGCCGTTTCTGAATTGCGGGAGACAAATCAACACCTGTACATGGCTCCATAAGCTGAATTCAAACATCCACTCTTCATAGATTTACTCCTCAACGCGGCCATGATCCTAGATCTCTGGACGTAATGGTTTACGTGTTCTCTATCAGCATAAACTTTAGGAAATTAGTTATATCACCTTCAGTATAAATAACGCGTTTGCATACGCATAAGAGTTAGTTTTTATTAGTCTCCATTAGCCTCCAGATAGCTCTGTAATGTAATTACGTTGCCACTGTGCCGTAATATCACCTTTCTGTTATGACTGCATTTTAATATATAAGAAGACTCTGTTTCCAAACGTAATTCGTACTTGAAGATTGTTGCCAAGGCTGGTGTAGAGGGCCCCTGCACACGCTGAGGTTTTGTGCATTATTGTATAGTTCTTGTTTTATTTCTTTAAGCTCATTGTGCCATAATTCATTTACATGTTTATACATTGCATCTTTCATGGTATATATGCTTCATTTTTGTTTATAATCTTTCATGCTTTACATCTTGCTTCTGTCCATAATCTTTCATGTTTTATGTTATTGTTAACTGATCAGTGTTCTTGTTTCAGGTTATAAATAGGCAACCCGGGCATTTGCATAACTTTTTGACTAATGACATGGAATTAATATTGTTCTGCTGCTAATTTACTTTTCTTAGTTTCTGTTTAATTTCAGTACTGCTTTGTTTATTTCAGTCTTGCACATTTGTTTTAGTAGTTAGATTTAGATATATCAAATTGTTCATGTCATTTTCAGTTACCTCCGAAAGCCACAGCTGGACTGATGGTGAGGGATTGAAGTATGAATGTGTAGTTTGATATTAGTTTACTTTCTGCAAGTTAGATATATTAAATTTCTCATGTCATTTTCAGTTACCTCCGAAAGCCACAGCTGGATTGATGGTGAGGGATTGAAGTATGAATGTGTAGTTTGATATTAGTTTACTTTCTGCAAGTTAGATATATTAAATTGCTCATGACATCTTCAGTTACCTCCGAAAGCCACAGCTGGACTGATGGTGAGGGATTGAATTATGAATGTGTAGTTTGATATTATTTTACTTTCTGCAAGTTATATATCAGGTTACTCAAGTTGTTTATGGTTACCTCCGAAAATCATAGCTGGACTAATGATGAGGGATCAGAAGATAAGTTGGTGTAATTTGATTTAGATTTACTTTGTTGCAACTTTTGGATTTCTTTAAGCATAGTTTCTTTTGTGTTTGAACAGCAACAAGAATAATGAGTTTCATGATCAGTAGTTCATTGTTTGTTTGACTAGAGTAGTGATGCAATTTCATTTTCTTTTGAAGAATTAATTTTGTCATTGTGTGTTTTTAACATTCTTTTGAAGTTGGAAAATCATTAGAAAGACATTGTTGTCTTGAATATTTGTCTCCATACTTGTCTTTTAGAATTTCACAAAAATCCAAAAACGACAAAAAAGTAAGAGATAGGTTATCTTGCACATATAGTGCGCCACACTTCGTCAGCTTACGAATCCCGGATTGACAAATTAAATGTAGCAATTTAGGACACACTAAATTGACCAAAAATTTTGGCGCCGTTGTCGGGGAAGTGTAACTAGGTAGCCAATTTCTTAAAAAAAAAACAAAATAATAAAAGAAGGGAAAACTTGATAACTTCTTGAAGTATGCTCTCCTCTTGCACCTAGTGTGATCTGGAGGATCAGAAAAGAGAGTTATTGGTTCAGTAATTTCTTAAAGTATGCTCTCTTCTTGCACCTAGTGTGATCTGGAAGATCAGAAAGAGAATTATTAGCCCAACTTTTTAAAAAATAAAAAATAAAATAAAAAATGACATGCATAGATCAAGAGATTCTAGGGGAAGGTTTATAGCTAAAGCCAAGAGTTCAATTTTCACAACTCCATCTTCTTCAAGGCATAGAAAAGAATCATCACCATCTACCCCTAGCCTTAATATTTTTGGAATTCAAGGAGCAGCTGAATTAGAGAATTCTCCTATACCACCTACTAAATCTCATCTAGAAAAGGAAGAGACTCCCTCTCATCCTCCCTTGATAGAAGAACTAGAGGACTTTAAGGACTCTAAAGAAACTATCATGGCAGAGGAAATAATAGATGGATTTGGAGGTAGAGGTAGAGGTAGAGGAGGAGGAAACAATGGAGACAACAATGGTGAAGGAAATAATGAAAGAAATAGGGAAGGAGACAACTTGTTTGGATTCCCTATAGTTGATGAGGAAACTCATACAACGATGAAAAATATCTCACCATCTGTCCTTCCTAACTTTTATGGATTGCGAAGTGAGGATCCTGAAACATTTCTGTTTGAGTTTGAAGTAGTGTGCCGAACCTATGACTATATGGAAGACTCTCAAAAACTCAAACTGTTTCCTTCAACATTGAAGGGAGCTGCTTTGAAATGGTTCATGGGATTAGCCATTCAATCTATTAGGACTTGGAATGATATGAAACAAACATTTTTTGATAGATACTTGGACTATTGTATGCCCACCAATCACAAGGATGAGGTATTCAAAATGATGCAAAAAGAAGATGAAAATTTGGAAGACTTACTTGAAAGATTTCAATACAACTTGAAAAGAGGAAAGATGAGCAACTTAGATGATGAAACCTTGAAAGCCCTCATATTAAAAGCCATTAGAGATGAATGGATAGATATTTAAACATGATGGGGAAAGGAGACATTTCTCAACTTCCACTTCGTGACATAACAGAACTATGTGTCCATCTCTCAAGAGGAAAATCTAAAACAGGAAAAGGGCCTAGGGATCCTTCTCTTATTAGGGCTAACAAATCTGCAACTGGAACAGTAAGTAGGGCATAGATTGGTAATATGCTTGATGAATTCAAAACTGATATCTTAGGGAGCCTTAGTGAACAACTAGACACCCTTAAAATCCAAAACAAGAAGAAAGCAGAAACTGATGCTTTAGCTATCTTTTGTCTGAAATGTAGGAAGAAACATGCTTTAAGGGAATGTCCCTTGGATGCAAAATTTGTAGAAACATGTATGATTTTCTCAAATAATCATGAGATCAAGGATTGTCCTTCAATTCCTGGACTCAAAGCTATTTTTCAAGAAGACCCAAATTCAGTAGAATCTCTCTGTTTTGTTGCAAGAAGACCTTGGCAGGGACAACAAACTCAAGGTTTTAACAACCCTATGAATCTTCAAACCTGTTATAGCATCATTTCTCACCTTGACATGATTCATGATTGCTACATGGCTTTATGGGCACCCATTCCTACAGACTTGGACAAATTCACTTAAAAACAGTGGAAAATCCTTCATACGCGACTATGCCCGTGTTTTTCCGCGTGTATACGCTAGTACATCTAGACTTTTCCGCGTATGCCATTTTAATGGTTAAAAAATATATAAAAAATCCCTAATTTCGCGCTGGGTTGATAGTTACTCAGGTAGTTCAACTACCCCAGCCCGTGGCCAACTGTTTCCAACTGTTGAAACTACTTGGAGGGACTATAAAAGGACCTCATATGTATGGCCTAAGGGGGAGAGAATTATTATTATTATACTCTGTTGGTTCCCTATCCAAGTCTGATTCCCCGTGCCTCCTGCACTTTCCCAGTTCATTTCAGGAAACCCTTGTTTCCTTGAGATACACATCCCTTTATATGTTATCTCGTATGCACTCATTTGGAAGGAGTCTTAGCGAGGCAAGAGCTGGACGGATCCGGACGACGGTCTGCGAAGGCCTTGGAAGGATCAGGTGATCTCTCCACTTACTTTTGTACGTACTATTTTTATAATACAGAAGTATCATGCTGTTCCTGAAATAAACGTGTTAGTGTATGCTTTAATGTATGAAGAATATTTATTATACAAGCATTCATGATGATTTATTTAATGTTTTATATGAATCTCACTAACATATAGAGTAGAAATATATTGTACAACTTGTCCTTTGTGCTGGTTTCTTCTTGTATTTCAGGTGAAAGAGGAAGGACGGTTGCAGGGAGTTTGAACTCCACGTGGATCTACTTCAAACGTAGGACCAACGGGTAAACCTCTCGTTCTGCTCTATTTCGTTTTTATGACTGTGCATGATCGTGTGAGTCTCTGTTAAAGTAGTACGCCCCTGCTCTGTGGAGGTTGAATCCCAACCAACCTCTAGGGTGTTAAATCCCCGAAACAGAACTGGCGACTCCGCTGGGGATCACATTTTTGTGATTCTCCTGGTGGGTTGTTTCAGCTGTTTGGTAGGTTGCCAACAGTTTCTTCTGTCTTTTACAGTCCAGTTTGCTTTCTTGCAGTCAGTTTGAAGCTTTGATACCTTTCCCAGGCTTGTACTTTTTATTTTTCATTATCTTTCTTTGTATACGCAGTTTTTCTTGCACACAGTCGCGTATACCCGCGATTTTGTGTAGAAGGAACCGCGTATACGCGGGTTTCCCTCAACACAGACGCGTATACACGCTTGTTGCATAACTGCAAGGTCGCGTATACCTAGGCTGAATTTGAAATTTCAAGATTCTGGTGTTTTTGGTCTTTTCTGGCTGTGGAGGCCTGTGTCTGCAGAGTCTTTGTACTTACTGGAGTGTGACAGAAGTGGTTTTAAGTCTTGGTTCTCTTTCGTTTGTCTGAAAACTGATCTTTTGGCGAAGTGTTCTTGTTGGTGCTAGCACTCCTGGATTGAGTTCCAAGATCGCTTTCTGAGCGTTCTTGGCTGTTCTGCTTTACCAGGACAGAGAGCTTTTGCTCATTGACTCGCTCCTGTTTTTGTGTTGTGCTTTGCATTGCGTTCTTTGCTTTGTTTTCGATTGGTTTTCTTGAGTTTCATAAGCTAGGGTTTTGTTGCAATTTTCGAAGATCTTTTCTTGTTTCTTTGGAGTTTTGTGTTGCAACAAATTTGCACTATTTCTCTCGGCTGTTTGATTGAGTTTTTAGTCTTCCATTGCTCTTATTGATCTTGCTATCATTAGCTTTATAAGGTTTGGGGGCATAGTTGAAGTTTTATGCTTGAAATTCGGTCTCGTTTTGGCCTGGATTGGGATAGTTGTTCTTGGTTTTCTTGAAGCTCTTGTTTTATAAAACTGAAAAGCCCAAAAACATTTGTTTTGCTTTTTGTTTTTTGCATATCAAAAACTCAAAAAACATTGTTTCTTGTTTTTGTTTTTGTTGTTGCCTTTTTCATTTTCGTTTGGCTTCATCTTTTGAGACTTTAGTGAAGTTTCTTGCTTCTAGTTTCCCGCTTGATTGTGAAGGGAGGTTGTCTTTTGATTTCTGCTTCTTCTTGTTGAGTATTTTGGTGTCTTATATTGAGAGTTCTTGTTTGCAAGAATTTGCTTTCTGGATATCAAAAAGATGAGTTGAAACTGAAGGAGCCTTTTGGGAAATTTCACCTTGTTTCAAGGGACTTTCTGCATCTTAGAGTTTACATGCTAGTGGCCATTTGCATTAGGTGCATTGAATCATTTAGTTAGCTTCTTAATTTTTGTGCGTGTGAGTTTGTAATTCGAAAAGAAAAATACATTTTAGTCTCGTAGAACTTACATAGAAATTGCTCTTCATCGAAAGACAAAGAACTGCATGTGCATGTAGTAAGGTTTTTATTAATTTCTTTTGCGTCAGAACATCATTGGTTTCAACTCCATATCCTTGTGACTTAATACAACAGCCCTTAAAATAAGCGATTAAAATCTAAAATCAACTAGCAAGTTTTATTTAGTGTCAATCACCAACTAGCTAGGTTGTAGGGCCTTGGAATAGGAGAGAGGAGAGTTAACTCTCCAAGGCCGCTCAAACAAACATAGAAGTTTATTAATTGAGCGAAATCCAACTCCGTGAGGTGGACTGGGAAAGCTCTCATCCGAGAGTCAAGCGCGAGGGGAAGTGAAGGTTAAGAAGAGGGATACCCCCCCTCTGATTATCTGAATCTAACCTCAAGACCGTTCCGCCCAGCTTCTGATACGGATTGGTGTCCATAGTTGCTGTTCCTAGGTTCCACACAGGTGACTGCGGGGGGGAATACCCGTGGTACCTGAGGCAGACGTCGCATCACTTCCAGCAGTACTTCCGGGGGGTGCCCTTGCGAAGCTTGGGTGCTTGAGCCGGCAAAGGCTGTTGTTAGGAGGTCGGCGTAACTGCTTCTGATACCTTCGCTAGTTGTTCTGGGCCCTAATCATCCCAGACTGCTTTCGGAAGGCCCTATACTTCGCTTTCATGTATTTTGGTGTCCGGTCCTCATCACCCGGAGCGGAAATACTTGGAGGCTGTTTGCTTGCTGTTTCTCAGGGATTTTTATTTTAGTGAGTGCTCTTTTGCTCCTAGCTTGCCTAGCTTTTCACTTTTTTGAGTCTAATTTATAAAATCTATAAAAGTGGCTGATCAAGCACCTCGACGTTCGAGGAGAATCCGGGGGTTATCTCCCGAGAGTGCAGAGCCTTCTTCGAGAAGGCGTAGGAGCGATTTAGCAGGTGGTTTTCACCCTGTAGAGTCTGACGCTGTGGAGAGAGATCCTCCACTAAGGTCTGAAGGTTTCGTTGCTGATTCCGGTGTCGGTTCCGAGAGGAGCGTTTCGCTCACCTCGAGGGTATTGTTTCCTCGGGAGGAAGATTTTCAGATAGAAGATATACCTGAGCCTGCAGCTACAGGTCCATCTCCTCTTCCTCTTGATCATCCGTTTGTTATAGAGTACGTCGGACCGGAGTCTGAGAGACCGCCGGATCTTCCATATCTTTCTTATCTTTCGATGGCCACGACTGGGAACGCGGCTTCTACCGTGAGTGCTGCGGGCATTCAGACCCCTGCTTCTGTCGAGGCAGGGGGCACTCTTGCTCTATCTTCGAGTGCTTCTAGCACTACTATGTTTGGCTCTGGATTCACCCAAGCATATGCTTCTCAATCTGGTCCCTTCGTTTCAGGGATGTCCATTGCTGGAAATCCCTCTTTTTCCTTTACCGCCGGTGCAGCTGGATCTACGCCCATGTCAAACATGGCTAGTGGATCAGCTTCTTTTCAGGGTTTCCCCTTTGGGACTGGGCATATTCCTAGTCCCAATCCTTCTTTAGGGTCGTTTCCTTTTACGTCCCAGACCCAAAGTTTCAATCCTTGGGCTCAGGGGCCAAGTTCGGCTTCTTTTACAGGATGGAATCCTATGTTTGCAACGTCGGGGGCAGGGAATTAGTTCATCGCGAGTCATCCAGGGAATGCTTCTTTCCCTGCATCGAGTGCTTATCAGTCTTTTTCTCCTCTATCTAATGCATGGAACCCCTACCGGGGGCTTACATCTTCAGTCAATACTTCAGCGGGGGGAACTAGTCTGGGTCTTGGTAACTCGGCGTGGGGAGGAGGTTCTTCTCCGTTTTCTACGGGTCCTTTCTGGCAGCCTGGTGCCTCATCAAATCCGGGCTATTCTTTTCAGAATGTGGGAAATTCATCCCATCAAGGATGGAATTCTCAGGCTCCGCCGCGATTACCATTTCTGGCAACGTTAAACTTGCCAGACTTGGCGAAGTTAACTAATGACCCGATTCGATATAGTCCGGGTTGGCCTCCGGTTCCAACCAAACTTCCTTTAGACATTCCTAAGTTTGAAGGTAAGAATGGTGAAGATCCGGCAGACCACGTCACCACATTCCACTTATGGTGTTCATCCAACTCTCTGATCGACGATTCGATTAGATTGAGATTATTTCAGCGCACCTTAACTGGAAACGCCGTGAAGTGGTATATAGAGCTCACTGGGGGCAGTTTCGCCACATTTGGAGAACTGGCTGTCACTTTTCTTAACCATTTTCAGTTGCCCGTCAGATACGAGGCTGGGACCGAACTCCTGGCTAATTTTAAGCAGGATGAGGCAACTCACATTTCTGATCATATTCAGGAATGGAGGAGAAGGAAGAGGCTTATCAAAGCCCATATTCCAGGTGAGTTCCTTCTCGAGTGGTTTTTGAAATCGCTTCAGTCAGATATTTCAAAGGATGTATCCATGTCAGGGGTATATTCCGAGGAGCAGGCCATCTTTAGGGCCCAGCAGTTAGAGTTGATCTATTCTCAGTCTGGCATGCTTTACAAGTATTTGCCTAATGCTCCTCGCTCCAAATTGGATCTATCGAAACCTAAACCTGGTCCGCATGGTGACGGACTTGTCGGATCGGTCGGTAGTAGTGCAGCCAGCCTGCTTTCTCAATTGCAGCAGTTGTCTTTACAATCTGCTTCTTCTGGTCAGGCTGTGCCTGCTGATTCATCACCTTCCCAGTCTTTGTCCATTAATGTTGTCCAGTCTTCTGAACCCAAAGGAAATCAACAGTCCGATGGGAAGAAGAAGGGACGTAATAACAAGAAGAAGGGCAAGAATGGGAAGGGCAATGCAAATAAGACCAACGAGCGTGTTGGTGAAGGGAAAAAAGAGAAAAAGAAAGTTAAGTTTCCATGCAAGCTTTGTGCTGGAGACCATCTCACGCATCTTTGCCCGAAAATTCAGGATGCTCAGCGCCTGTTATCTCAGCAGGGTTCTTCTAGTTCCCAGGCTGTGCTAACAAACCCTTTTCCCCAAGGGCGGCAATTAATTGCTGGCGCGAATCAAAATCCTGGGGCTTCCTCTGGAGGTCCTCAGGAAGGGGAAATTCCATCGAATATCTTTATGATGAGTGCTCACGTGGATGTCGCTACGAGATCCCGTGATTATGGCGGAGAGGAATCTTCGAAAGCTAAGGAAGTTCTTGATGCTACTGAGCCGCTTCACATCACGAAGCCAACTGTCGAGTCTATGCCTCGGATGCCAAAAGCATCTTCTAAGCGGTCAACGATTAATCCGAACATGAGGGCTGCCCAGAACTACTCGATTGTAGAAGATCTGGCGCAGAGTCCTTGTGCTATGTCAGCTTTAAAGGTACTCCAGTCTTGTCCGGCTCAGCGCAGTGCTTTGCTCACTGCCATTGGGGCTATTGATCCGAAAAATTCTCTTCTGATTACCTTTGATATGAAGAATTTTAAGAAGAGACTTCCTCATCACATGGCCTTCCATATTAAATCATCGTACCGGAAGACTAATATCTTTCGCACGGTCGTTGATGAGGGTGCTTCTACTTGCGTGATGTCTCTCGCATGCTGGAAGACACTAGGATCTCCCAAAGCTCTTCCATCTAGCACTATTCTTACTGCATTCGATGGCCATTCTCATAGGCCCCATGGTATTGTCCCGGCTTTGCCCATCTGTGTTGGGGGCAAAACCGTTAACATAGAGGTTGAGGTAGTAGATGCGGCCTTGGACTACAACCTTCTGTTGGGGAGAAACTGGATATATGATATGGATGCCATTGCATCTTCACTATTTCGGATAGTATGTTTCCCCCACGAAGGGAGGATAGTTACGGTGGATCAACTGGACTGTCCTCCTGTAGACCTGGATGCGCCTCCTGACTCATCTGTCCCTAAGTTGGACAATACTAAGGCACCTATCGAGAATCTAGGAGTTGGAATGTATTCTTCCCTGATGGGATCTTTTGATCTTCCTCCTCCTAAGGTGTCTATCAATGCTATTTCATCCTCCAAGGCTCCCCTTCGAAGAGAGTTCTTTCGAACTCAGTATTTTTCGGACCCTTGGACCTTACCTTCCCCAACTGCCACTTTGGAGGAAGGGCAAGTGGGTGGAATGGCATTCCCGATTTCTGCAGCTGAGATTGCATATCAGTCTGTTGTTGACACTGCAGAGTCTGATCCAGCTCCTCTTTCGCCGGAAGAGTTGGATGGTGATGTGGCTCCGGCTTGGACGCTTACTTCTTCTTCGGCCCAGGATTGTCTAGATACCACTCTTCCATCTGAAGAGGCCATCCTGGAAGCAATGACAGGTATAGAGAGACCGTGGGATGACTTGCATCATCGGTCTTACTTCCTACCTGACTTGAGCGAAGTCGAAGCTAGTTTTCCAAGTCCTCAGTCTCCTGGACCTGTTCACCCAGTCTTGAGCCCCTTAGCACCGGCACAGGTTTATGCTGAAGGGAACATGGCTGTGATCTCTCCGACTATCCCGGTGAACATCTCCAGGAATCCCAACATTATCGAGAACGTTTTCATTGGAGCTGAATGTTCCCGTGAAGAAGTTCAAATCTATACCGAGCTCTTCAAAGAGTATAGGGATGTTTTTGCTTGGTCTTATGAGGAAATGCCTGGCATAGACCCATCTATCGTCCAACATGAGATCAAGACGTATGAAAACGCTAAGCCGGTCAGGCAAAAACTTCATCCGATTAATCCTAGGAAGGCAGCAGCTATCAAAGCTGAAGTTGAAAAGCTGCTTAAGGCGGGATTCATTTTCCCAGTTCCTCTGACTGAATGGGTTTCAAACCCCGTTTCTGTTGATAAAAAGCAAGGAACAATTCGAGTGTGCATCGATTTCAGAGACCTGAATAAGGCGTGTCCTAAAGATAATTACCCCACACCCTTCATTGATCAGATTATTGATGAGTGTGCCGGTAACGAAATTTTTTCCTTCATGGCCGGTTTTTCTGGTTATAATCAAATTACTATCCGTCCAGAAGATCAACATAAGACCGCATTTATTTGTCCCTGGGGTACGTTTGCATATAAGAAAATGCCTTTTGGTCTGAAGAATGCTGGAGCTACTTTTCAGCGGGCCATGTCTTACGCCTTCCACGACATCAAGAAAATTATAGAGGCATACTTAGATGATCTAGCTGCTCATTCTCGAAAGAGGATGGATCGTCCAGGTCACCTCCGGAAAATATTTGAGAGATGTCGTTTTTATAAAATTCGTTTGAATCCGAACAAGTGCGTTTTCGTGGTAACATCCGGTCGGCTGTTGGGATTTATCGTGTCTAGTGAAGGGATAAGGGTAGATCCCTTCAAGGTTGAGGCAATACTTCGGTTGCCTCCCCCGTCTTCAATCCGTCAACTTCAAAGTCTCCAAGGGAAGTCTAATTTTCTTCGGAGGTTTATCGTTAACTATGCTGAGATTACAAAGGGATATATGAGATTGTTGAAGAAAGGAGTTCCTTTTCTTTGGGACGACTATGCTCAACGCTCGTTCGATGCCTTGAAAAAGGCATTGACCTCTGCTCCTTTACTGAGTCCACCCGATTATAGCAGAGATTTTCTTTTGTATCTGGCTACAGCAGAATCTACCATTGGTATGGTTTTGGTTCAGGAGGATGATGCTCTGGCTGAGCATGTTATTTACTACCTTAGTCGAGGACTGGTAGGACCTGAACTGCGATACACCCCGATAGAAAAATTAGCCTTGGCAGCAGTCCATGCTGTACAGCGACTCCGGAATTATATTATTCTTCGCAAAACTTATGTCTTGGCGGCTGCCAATCCATTTCAGTTTGTCCTCAGCAGGCGAGTGATTGGGGGCAAATATAATAGATGGATTGTGATTTTACAAGAATTTGATCTAGAGTTCATGTCTGCCAAATCCAAGAAGTCATTAGTTTTTGCGGAATTGATCTCCGAGTTGCCTTATGGAGAGGCGATGATCTATGATGAGTCCTTTCCGGACGAACACTTGTTTCTAATCTCTCCACAAGATCCTTGGTATGGGGACATCATTGTATATCTCCAGACTGCGAAGTTTCCCTCTTCGTTTTCGAAAGATGAGCGTCGTAAGCTGCGTCACTTAGCTAAAAGTTATCTGATTATTGGTGATGCTTTGTACCGTCGAGGGGTTGATTCAATCCTAAGACGCTGCTTAACTTTCGAAGAAGCTGAGGCTGTGCTTAATGATTCTCACGGTGGAGCTTGTGGTGGACCTCTAGGGTGTTAAATCCCCGAAACAAAACCCCACCAAATTGGAATCCTTGGCAACAACCTTGGCCCCAACATCAAAATCCATATCAGCCATGGGTACAAGGAATGCAAAATCCTTATGGGAGATTTGCTCAATTTTATCAATATCCTCCATCTTTTCAAAATCAACAAGCTCCACAACTTCCAAACACAAATCCACAACTTTCATTGCCATTTCCACAACAACAACCTTCTCAAAAAAATCCAAATCCTCAACTCATGCTCCCATACCAACAAAAAACAAATCAACTTCCAGCTCAGCCATTGCCAAATCCTAACAATAAAAATCCTCAGAATACTTACATGGTAGAAAGACAACAATTTCCTACCTATATGATTGTTCCTCTCAACGATGTACAACTCAGATCTGGTAGAGTTTTAGAAAAACCTTCTATAGATGACCTAGAACAGGATACCTCTGAGGAGGACTCTCTTGAAGCCAATAAGGGTTCTGAAGAAGTATCTCTTCAAAACTCAAATATTCAAAAATAAAAAGAAAAGTTAACACCCACCACTCCTATAGTTGAGCAACCTGCATCTTCATCTACACCTCCTTTTCCTGAAAGACTACAAATTGACAAGGGGGTGGAAAAACAAATCTTGTTGCCTAACTATGATTTTCTAGATGAATTGAAGAATGTTTGTATCAAGATTCCCTTGCTACAAACCATTCCAGAGATTCCTATTCTAGCAAAAACAATAAAGGAGTTGAGTTTCAAAAGACCAGGAAGGAAACTAAAAGACACAAGAAGAATCCACCTAGTAGGAAAAATTGCAGATATTATGATGGGAAAAATTACCATGCAGAAGTATGTAGATCCAGGAAGTCCAATTGTCAAGACACATATAAATGGGATAGAAATTCCAAACACATTGATTGACTTAGGGGCTACTATTAACATTATGAGTAGACAGACTATGGACCAGCTAAAACTTCCTAACCTTCTTTTTACACCTACTTTACTGCAACTTGCAGATCGATCAATTATTAAACTAGATGGTGTATTAGAAGATATTTTAGTCTCCTTAGATTCTTGGGAATATCCAGTAGATTTTATGATTTTGACTCCCAAGAGTAATCTAGGAGGGCACCCACTTATTTTAGGAAGACCTTGGCTAGCCACAGCTGATGCTTTTATTAGTTGTAGATTTGGGGATATGTACATTTCTAATGGTAATTCGACAAAGAAATTCAATTTGTATCCTCCGGCAAAAGCAATCACAGAAGTAGGAGACAATGAATGGGTTGATGATGAGGACACTATACAACCTGTCTTTACCATTTCTGAAATCAGTGAGGATAGTCAAATTCTGAACACAATAGAAAATTTTGAGACATCTTCAGAATATGACCCCACACAATTTCAGTTGGAATCTGACATAGAATATTTATCATCAAGACAAATGTCTCTTTACTCTATGGAAGAGTTTGGTAGTTCTAGCATTGAGATTTTTCCAGGAAAAACATTGAATATCAACAAACATTTGGAAAAGTCACAACAAAAAGAACTAATCAAAATCTTGCAAAAACATTCTACTGCATTTGCATGGGAGTATACTGACATGAAAGGTATTGATCCTAAGACTTGCATCCATCATATCTATATTGAGGAAAACAATAGACCAATCAGACAACCTCAAAGAAGGATGAATCCAAATCTTAGAGAGATAGTGAAAGAAGAGCTCCAAAAACTACTCAATGTAAACTTCATTTATCCAATTTCAGATAGCCGATGGGTTTCTCCTTTGGTTATAGTACCTAAAAAGAATGGTAAATGGAGGGTATGCATTGATTACGGGGAATTGAACAAAGCAACTTTGAAGGATCACTTTCCTTTGCCTTTTATCGATCAGGTATTAGATACATTAGCAGGTAAAAAGTACTTTTCATTTTTGGATGGTTTAGTGGCTATAATCAAATTTAGGTAGCACCTGAAGATCAAGATAAGACCACATTTACTTGTCCATGGGGAACTTTTGCCTACCGAGTGCTTCCTTTTGGGTTATGTAATGCACCTGCAACATTCCAAAGAGCAGTACTAGGAATTTTTTCTGATCTAATCCATGATTGTGTAGAGGTTTATATGGATGATTTTACGGTTTATGGTAATTCATTTGAAGAGGCATTAGAAAATTTGGAAAAAGTTCTTATAAGATGTAAAGAAACAAACCTTTCATTAAGCCATGAAAAATGCTTTATGATGTTTACTGAAGGGATTGTTTTGGGGCATCATATTTCAGGAGATGGGATTAAGGATCAAAAGTTGAAATCATCTCCAAGTTACCTATTCCAAATTGTCAAAGAGATGTTAGAATTTTTCTGGGATTTACTGGTTACTATAGAAGATTTATAGAAAAATTCACTAAAATAGCATCTCCACTCTTCAAATTGCTTACAAAAGACTGTGAATTTAAATGGGATCCTGATTGTCAATCAACCTTTGAAACTTTGAAAACAAGAATATCTGAAGCACCTATCTTGAGAGGACCAAATTGGAAACTCCCTTTCCATATTTCTATGGATGCTTCAGATACAGCTCTAGGAGCTGTGTTGGGTCAAAAATATTTAGTTCCTTATGCCATTTATTATACCGGTAAAAATTTGACTCCCACAGAGTTGAACTATACTGTGACTGAAAAAGAGTTTTTAGCTGTTGTTCATGCAATTAATAAGTTTAGACATTACATAACAGGCTATGAAACTTTTATTCATACTAACCATTCTGCAATTAGATATTTAATGAACAAACCTGTTACTAATGGCAGAGTGACAAGATGGCTCTTAATTTTGCAAGAATTCAATATTACTGTGTTGGATAGACCAGGAAAACAAAATACAGTAGCTGATTTCTTGTCTAGGATTCAGAATACTAAAGAAGATTCTCCTGTAGAGGATAAGTTTCCTGATGAATACTTGTTTGCATTAACTATTAAAACTCCTTGGTATGCAAATATTGCTAACTATTTGGTTACAGGGAAACTACCTTCACATTTATTTCCAAATGAAAAACGAAAAATTATTCAGGAGAGTTCAAAATATTCATGGATTTTGTTAGCACTCAAATCTACCTCGGGCTGAAATGAAGTAAAACTCAAGGCTACATCAAACCACGCTCAGCCTCGTAGCTAGCCCTACGAGGACAGGAGAGGGCTCTCTCCGTCAATCTCGAGAAAATGAGCTATAGGATGCGAGATGACTTACAATAAGAACTGATTTTAGGCTAGTAAAGAGATAGGTATGTTTGATTTTTTGGTTTTTGGGTTTTCGCTGGAGAAATGGGAAAACAGATTTTGGGTCTGGGGATAAGGTCAGACCTTTGCAGATTTCGAGTTGGGGCGAGGTAGGTGAATGTCTTGATGCTTTTGATTGGATATATGGACAGATTAGACCGACGAGGAGCTGAAGAGGGCAAAGAAGAACTTGGATCCTCTCAAAACAGCTGAAAACATATAGAACTAACTGAATTCAAAGGCCAAGCACTGTAAACAATGGATTCAACCTTATTTCACTCATTCAACTTAGTTCAGAAGCATAATGAAAGGATGGCATACATTAAACATGAAGAAACTTACAGTAAACAAAGAAGAAACACCATCAAGAACAGAACACCATAAGGATCCCAACAAGTGCCGCAAAACCCCTGATCTTTCCTTAGCCAAAATATGAAAAGTATGTACAATAGTATCAAAAGTATCCCAAGAGTCCAACCTGTAGAATGCCTCAGAAATTACAATATATAGATCACTCTAACCCCTTTCCCCACCTCTGGGGGTCGAATTCCCTCTTCAGGGATCAGTTTCAACCAATTCTAATCATGGAACTACAATCTAGGCAGCTAACAACTTGCCTCTAAAAGAGTGGAAACTGATCCATTACATGAATTTTTACCCTTTTGAGAGTGAATCTTCTAGAATAGATAAAAATAAGCCAAAGTTACATGTCAAACATGAATTTACATCATAAAAACCCAAAAATTCCATCCACAAGCAAAACTGGTCCATACTAGGCGAAAATCTGAGCTGGCAGTTGAAAATTCAGCAAAAATTTAAGTGGGTCGCTTTTGAGCCGAGTGGGTCGCGCGTTTTCCAGCCTGAATTTGAGGTACTTCCCGGCATCCAAATTGAGCTCATGATAGCTCTTTGGAAAACCCTGGATGTTGACTATCCAACCCAAGTGGAATTTCTGAATTTGGAGCTCATTTGACCCTCCAAAACTTCTTTCTCCCAGAAGTACTTCCTGCTGGTGCAAAAGGTGGCAGCAAGGTGGTTTTCATGGTGTTTTTGAGCTCTTTGACCATCCAGATTTTGATGAAATGCTAAGTTGATTTCTGAGGATGCATAACTAACCATGAAAAATCCAAAATTGCAAAAATTTCCTCCAGCAAGTGTCCCAAAAAAAAGTGAGCGCATGAGTGCGCGACCCGCTTAACTGAAAAACCTGTTTTTGAGACCAAAAATTTGAAAATGACAAAACTTTCTCCGAATTTGCCCAAATTCGGAGCGAAGATCCTCCATCATGTATCTTGCTCAGTCAATGAAGCCTCGGCCAAAATCCGGAGTGGATCAGGCCTTTTCCGCCATTTTAGTGCTCTCCTGGTGCATGCAGCTCCTGTGGTGAAAACACTGTCTCGGTTGTATGTGTTGGTCTCTATCATGGTGTCACAATGTGTATGAAAGTATACTGATATGGTTATGATGAAAACAAGAGTTTCGTGTATGCTCCAATGTCATATGTGTCACATATATGTCAAAGTGCTATAGGAAATATCACAATGGGAAAAGGACTATCACAAGGAATTTGAATGGAAAATAGCCACTCTTTGACTACATGGGGATTTGACACATGAATAGGAATGAGTATAGTGTAGGTCAATAGAAATAGCCCTTGCAACGTTTGAAAATGTCAATGGAGGATGTGGACAAGTGAAAATGGGACTATGTCATAACATGAATGATGAATAGTGTGAAAATAACAATGGCAATAACAATGAGAGCAGCGATGTAATGGCAATGAGAGAGCGTGAGGCTGAGGTAAGTAATGAGCAGGGACACCACAGACAGTAGAGGCATGAGCATATATATCAACAACACAACCTTGGAAATCCTTCACAAGACTATCAACATGTCTCTCAAAACCCTAAGAAATGAATTTGCAATGAACATAGGTTTTACGTTTTTCCACATCAAACATTTGTTTCCCCACTTTCAAAACACCATAATCATGTCCAAAAATCACTGAGCAATGTTTAAAAACCTACTTGCAAGTTGTTGGAGTCAACTTGAATCAAAACTGGGCACAAAACACAAATTTCTGAACTCTGCTGGCAAGTGGGTCGCTTTTTTCCAAGTGGGTCGCTTTTCCCCAAGTGGGTCGCACAATTTATAATTTGCACTGTGAAAAATGCCCAAGTGGGTCGCTCTTGCCCAAGTGGGTCGCTCCCTCTTGCCACATAGTGCATTTTGCAGGAAGCTTTTGGAGGCCTTCCCGGTGTCCAAATCAGGCGTGTGATAGCTCGTTGGAAAGCTCCTGGAGTCTGCTTTCCAAAAAAAGTGGAATTATGCAATTTGGATTTCATTTACCCTATCAAAAATCAAATCTCCCAACACTAGTCAAAATGAGCAGAATGAGGCTGCCACAAGGCAGAGTGCTGTTGCAGTCAATTTTTGAAGGTCTTCCTCAACTCCAAATTGAGCTCATGATAGCTCATTGGAAAGGTATTTTTGTCTAGTTATCATTTGACTCATCCTGTAAGTCATTTGGCCAACCATGCTAGGAGAAATCTTGATTTTCCCAATGTCATTTCAGAGGTGCATTCAATTCTCCTGAGGCAACGGTATTTTTGACATTTCTCTAAAACCATGATACCTGTGTAAAAATTTAAGGAGGGTTTTCTTCCTTGGCATGTTGTGGACAAAAACCTCTCTCAGTTTTCCCAAATTCATCTTTGATTTCTCTGAAACATCTTTTGAGTGAAACTTATCCCGATGTGTGAAACAAGGGATTTTGTCGAAATGAAGCGAAATGAAGGGGATAAGGGGCTTCTAAATTCTTGGGGAAATTTTTGGAAGTAGGGAGGGATGTTAGAAAGAAGGGGAAAGTGGAATCACAGAGATTGAGTGAGGGGAAGGAGTCCAAAAGGGCAAAACACAGGCCTAGCCTAGAAAATTGCCAAGTTGTGGCTAGAAACTAGGGTTTGTGCAAAAATGAGGAATTTTAGGGATCTCAGTGATGGGAAGTGTTTAATAAGGTATATTAAGTATAGGGGAAGATGTGTGAACATCAGGATACAAGTTTTTCCGACGATTTGACCATCCAAGAGGAATTACCTCCAAAACCCTAGGAGAGGGAAATCGACCTTACCTAGGCACAACTGAAGCATGAACAAGGTGTAAAATGACTCAACGGAACTTGACATGATGATGACAACCCTCTGAATGATGGTACACTCAGCTGAATTGTGACATGGACTGACATTTGGACAAATTTGAAAAGAGTGAAAACCAACCCTAGACCTAATGCCTAGTGATCAAATTTTGCTTGAAGACTCTTTGAAATGACAAAATTTGACCTCGACACCTTAAAATCACTTTGTAAGAGCATGTTTGATCACTGAAGGAAGGCTGCAAAGGCTGACTCTAACATTGGCTCCAATGGGGATGGTAGCTCCTTGGAGGTGCCAAGAACGGCAGATCTTTGGGAGAGCAGACCAGTGCCTTCATCCATTGGGCGATGGAATCATTATTTGAACGGATAACACAAAACCTTTGAAAAATTTATTGAATGAAAACTTGAGTGAAAACTGACTCAAACTTGACTCAAACCGACTCGATGGCAAACTGAAATAACTTGAAAAAACTGACTCAACAGACCAAACAAAAATGACTCATGACTGACTTAAAACAAGAATTTACAAAGCTTTTGGAAAAAAGGCAGCAGTCCATCAAGATTTGGAATCATGATGACAACCACCTGCATACTAATGAAATATGTACAATCATGTATAATTGGCTTTCCAATGTAACCAGTCAAACAGATGGCTTCTTGACTGATTCTCTCGATCAGATCTCCTGGTCAACAGGAAATACTGGTAACTGGGCATCCAAAAACATAGCTGACCATGATCTCCTTCATCACTGAACACTGCAATACTCACCTTTACTGCTGACTGTAACAATTTTTCCAATGGATCATGAAAAACATGAAGATTTACCTCCTGCTGAAGAAACAAGGTGTCTTTCTCTTCTGATTCCGATCTGTCTTTATCATGTACTTCAGTAAAAGTATGCTCCTGGGCTTCAAAAAACTCTGAACAGGTAGGTGAGCAAATCTCTTCTTGAGAAAACATTTCAACACATGAGACATATGAAGAAAATGAAAGTCAATCTGGAATGTTTTGATCTTTTGTACTCTGAAAATATGATAGGTCATCTTCATATGATAATACAGTCGGATTTTCATTATCAATCATAAGGAAAGAAACTTCAGCTGATTCTTGATGCTCAAACATGATATCTCTATCATCTACCATAAACTCATCCAAAGGAACTATTTCACTTACTTGAATGAAGATCCCATCTTGTTTTTCATGAACTAACTGAATTACCTCTTTCTGAAGGCTGTGTTCTAATGAACTGAAAACATTTGAGTCCATACCTTTGTCTTCTTCATTGCAGATGAACTCAACAGCAAAGTTCTCCTTTTCAGGATTCAGCACAAGGTATTCTTGGTCATTATAATCTGAATCTAGATCTGAAATAGCCGGCTGGTCATTATCACAATCTGAAACTGAAACTTGAGTTCCCGGCATGCTGTCTTCTTCTGTGGGCAGATCTGAAATGACACTTTCTCTTTCATCACTTTCAGCCATATAGACATCTTCAACCTGCTGATCTATAAAGCTGCTTACAGGACTGTCATCCATTTCAGAAAAGGAAGAAGTTCCACCATCACTTTCTTGACCATGTGCACACTGCAGATCTGCGTTATCTTGAGCTGGAACATGACCTTTCAATAGCTGATCTATCTCATCTTCAGATAGAGGAGATAATACCTTCTGTTTTCTTTGGCTCAAACAATGATTGTCTTCATTGATTTCAAGTGAAGGAGTATACAAACTTTCCTCATACTGCTGATCCATTTCATATAATTCCTGTTCACTGTCAAGATGCAAAATTCCTTCATTTTCCACCACACTAAGATCTTGATCCTGCTGCAAATTTTCATGATCATCTTTATGCTGCTGAAATGGATTTTCATATAGGGCTTCCATGATCTCATCATCCATGAAATTATCATCTTCATAATATTTCTCAAGACTTTCAATAAAAGTAGAAGCATGTTTGCAACAGTCATGAACTAAATTTAACGATGGATAAGATGTTTGATATTTTTCAATGAAAAGAGCATGAAAATCCTTTAAACAGTAAATACATGCCGGCGGAAAATTTTCATACCAAGATTGGGCTTCACCTTCCAGAGTGGCCAGGAATATCTTCATCAAGCAATCTTCAGGAAAAGCCACCTTCAACTTGCGAATATGCATGTGAAATCTAACCAGATGTAAAGCAGCATCTTTCTTACCATCATCGTTAAACGTAGGCAGATTCCTTGACCAATCTACCTTGGGCATCTTATTCGGAAAACCTGGAATGTGGTCTCGGCTCATGGGAGCATATCTTCTTGTGATTCGGTCCATCTTGAAAATCTCACAGCTACTGATCTCCCTGCAGTGAAGTCACCATGAAGCATCGATTTCTGGATTTTTTCAGTGAATGAAGTCACCAGGTGAATGATTTCAGCCTTGCGATGTCTGACCGTTGTTCACCATCAACGATCAGATCTGAACTTGATACATGTACTGGGGAAATTTACAAGTTAAATACTACGATTACAAGTTATACCAGAGATCGACTGAAGCAACGTTTATCTACTTCGCTGATGCATAGCAACAACATTTCGAAGGCTACCTGGCGTGACTTCAGACTCCGTCTATAACAAGCAAATGTTTTGAGTTTCTCCCCAGTATGGTCACCACTATGTTAGCGCTCGATTCTGCCACAGGCTGAAGAAGGCAAAACTCGAGGCAACATCAAACCAAGCTTAGCCTCGTAGCTAGCCCTACGAGGACAGGAGAGGGCTCTCTCCGGGTCTATCTCGGCAAAAGGATTTTCAAGGGGCTGAGATGACCGATAAGAAATGCTAATTTTAGGCTAGTAAACTGATATGAAAAGGGATTTTAATGAATGATGGGTTTCCGGGGCTGCATGGGGCAAAGAACATCTTGAACAGAGAAAGATAATAAAAAACACAGATTATCTCCTGAGGCAAGGTAAGCAAGAAAATTAACATCAAATTTGAAATTAAATGGAATGGTTGGACTGCTGAGGAGTTGACAAGGGCATAGAAGATGAATCCTTGTCAAACAGAAGAAAACATTAAATATGAACAAACTATAAGGCAGAGCATATAAATTATGAATTCTACCTTAACACTTCATTTGTTCAAATGGAAACGATCATGAAATGACATGAACACAAAACAGGCTACATATGAAACAAAGGATGAGACAAATGTTGATTTTCATACCACAGGTATCTCAGGGGTCAGAGCTGCATTTTTTAATTAAAATCTCTGTCAAAATCCGTACAATAAAACTCTAATTTTCTCCTACATCAACTCTCAGAATTCTCTCTCTTTACAAATGATTATTTTAATACATTAAATAAACTATTCTAGAAAAAACAAATCGACCCCAAAACAGGGGCGCTGTTTCACCTGCAGTTACAACAATAGAAAAGAGTGTTTCCTCTATTCTAAAATAAAACAACGTTCCTCTAAAAATCCTCTGATGGCCGACACATGGAGCGCAGATCCCGTTGAATAAAGTCTGGAAATAGGAATCGAATCCTATTCATTTGGTAACAGGTGTCTTTGTTTATTTTTGGCTGAAGTGAAGGGCCATGTGTCAAGGACGTGAGCCAAATTTTTCTAGTTGACAAATCCTTTTTGGATATTTTCCCAAACCTTTCGCTCTCCTCGAGATTTCTCTTCATCATTTGTGGATGTTCCTTCAAAAATCACAGCTTTCCCATGTTGCTCTAGCAGCTTAAGAGCCCGGATTAAAACTATGCGATCAATGACTGGAACCCCACTATCACGTAAAATATTTCTGGCACCTTGGCTTCAAATTACAATGGATGATTGCCCCCGGTTTGGATTCGTGAAGATAATTCATTCCTTTTGCAGTCTCAAGAGAAATTCTCACTGCCTTTGCAGGTTGTAAACGTTCTTTCTTTGGAGGTAACTGTTCCAATCTCCGTTTGGAAGATACTCTGCAATGATCATCATAGGAACATTTTGTGTGACAACACCCACAAACTGAACCACATGAAGATGCCAAACCTTTTGTAGCAGTGTCAATAATTTGTGTCATTTTTATAGAAACCATTCCCATCCTAACCCGGATTCCTTTTGAGAAATTTCAAATACAAACTGTTCAATTGATTGGATACCGAATCAATGATATCTTGGCAGTAAATAGGACTTATGTAATATAGAACATCATGAACAGTGGCACTCAACATAGTATGTAATGCTCTTACACACCTGAATTGAATTGTTAGAACCCACATAATACTGATCAACTGTCTTGAGCCATCCCAGATCATCATGGGTGTGGGAACCGAGATGAACATTGAGCTTTCCCTGCACTGGCCCTTCTGTGTTGTTATAATCAATTGGCAGAGATTTGCATAGAGGGAGATCGAGCTCAAAGCATATAGTGCCAATGGCAAACCAATTCCATTGCAAAACTGTGCATGGGGCCACGAATGTTGGTGTAAAATCAGATTCGATTGCCTAGAGGAATCCACCTCCTTATATACATTGCTGAAGGCTAGGCAACAAACCCGCAGGCATATGCTTGTCAAGAGATTAAAGTATGCCTTTCATTCCAGTGATTCCTTGGCTAAGTAACCAGATCTGAGCAATAGTTTAGAACCTGTTTGTAGACAGTTGGAGAAGATTTAAATCGAAACTGGGCGCAAAAATGAATTTCTGGGTTCTGATTTTAAGTGGGTCGCTTTTTCCCAAGTGGGTCGCTTTTGCCCAAGTGGGTCGCGCTCGTTATAATTTGCACTGCGAAAAATGCCCAAGTGGGTCGCTCTTGCCCAGGTGGGTCGCTCGACCTCCAAACTCTGTCAACAATGTTCCAAAACTCGATTTCGGCCTCCAAACTCCAGACACGATCTGATATTCATTTCTCTGTTGTGTAGGCTCCCATTTGGATGCATTCCCTTGTTTGACCAATGCGCCAAACTTTGACAGATCCTTCAGATGAATTTCTGGTGAAGGGACGCTTGAAAAGCACTGCAAGGACTTCTAAGAAGAGGCTGCCTCAACTATGATCTCTGTATGCATCTTTGAGATAGTTTTATCAGCTTGAATTGCCACTGCACCATCTTTCCAACCAACTTTGTATGTTTTTTGAGATGTCAAATAGTAATTAAAACAGTAGACCCATCAAACAATGTAATGGCCAAAATCAGCTTAGACAGATTTTTCTAAATAATGTCCCACACAGGCAGAGTTTGTTAGCTTTCGATTTCACATACCATTTAAATAGCTTCTAAGGTAATTTCTCTACAAAAGCAATGTCAAAATCCTATGTATGTGAATTATAATTTGAATCCAGCATGAATTGTGACTACTCCGCCTGAAAGGTCTCATATTCGACTTTCTCAAAACCTGCTTCCTCAATCATTTCAGCAAACTTTTCCTGAGATGGAAACTATGTTTCCCTATAAAGTGAAGTTTTCTTTCTATGGAAATCTTTTAGATATTCCAAGTTTATTTATCTCCAGAGGTATCTGCTTTTCAAGTTTTCTCCAAGCAACATACAGTAACTATGTCATCCTCCGTTGAATAAGCCACATGGTACATTCTCTGACTTTCATATAAAGGAAACACTATATTCTAATCGGTGGAGTTCTTCTTAGTTCTGTCCTTCCAACATCTGACATGGCTGCAGCATTATCTGTAGATCTCCAGTTTCAGCAGAACCAAGAATATGCCATCTCATTTATGGAATTTTCAATACTTATGATAAGTCCTGTTTACATAGACTGACGTGGCTATTGAACCTAGCAAGATGACCAGGGCCTGTATTTCAAAGTACTCCATGATGGAAGGCTCTAAAATGCAAATTTATAAACAAATTTGTCGATTTCTTCTTCAAAACAGGGTTTTGAAGAAGAATCAATCTCACATAACTCACTGAACCTTCCTCTAGTCTGCAAGAATTAAAAATGACTCTTTTCTGGTCCAGAGTAACATCAGTGACTGCAAATGACAAGAGATGAACCTTGGTGAATTTGACTGCAGCGGGCTGACAAGACGGAGTCTAACAGATTTCTAACGAATTGTTTAAAACAGGGCCAGATCTTGTGATCAGAAGATGTGTCAGGGAAGATGAAATTCCTGATATTCTTAAGGCATGTCATGATGAACCATGCGGCAGACACTTTGCAGACAAAAGGACGGCCTATAAAATCCTCTCTTTAGGATATTATTGGCCTTCCCTCTTCAAATATGCAAAACAATATGTCAAAAGGTGTGACAGCTGCCAAAGAGTAGGGAAACCTACCCTTTCAAATGAAATGCCATTGCAAACACAGGTACTCATTGAACCCTTTGAAAAATGGGCTTTAGATTTCATTGGACCTATTAATCCGCCATCTAAACAAAAGAAGTATATATTGGTTTGTACTGATTATGTTACTAAATGGGTAGAATCCAAAGCATTAGTATCTGCTACTGAAAATTCAGTTGTTCATTTTCTTTATGAGGATATTTTTACTCGCTTTGGTGTTCCAAGAGAAATTGTGACAGATCAAGGAAGCCAATTCACATCCAACTTGGTGGAGAAATTGATGGAAGAATACAAAATCAAGCAAAGAAGATCTACTCCTTACCATCCACAAGAAAATGGTCAAGTGGAGTCTACAAACAAAGTTCTTGGAAGTATCATCACCAAAATTGTTCATCTACATAGAAGAGATTGGGCAGAAAGGCTTCCTGAAGCCTTGTGGGCCTACAGAACTACATGGAGAAATACAACAGGACATTCTCCCTATGAACTTGTTTATGGGAAAGAAGTCTTGCTCCCCATTTAGTTCCAAGTCAAGACCTTCAAGATAGCAATTCAGTTGGGGATGGACTTATCAGAAGCCCAAAAGCATAGAATGGAGCAGTTGAATGAGCTAGATGAGATCAGACAAGAAGAAATTTTAAGAACTGATCTAGTTCAATATCAAAGAGCTAAATGGCATGACAAGTATATCAAAGAGAAGAAGTTTCAAGAAGGAGATTGGGCATTGTTATTTGATTCCAGGTTTAAATATTTTCAAGGAAAATTTCAGACTCATTGGCTTGGGCCATATGAGATTGACAAGATCTTTAGCAATGGAGCGGTAAGAATCAAGACCATTGATGAGTTTCAAACTCCTCTTATTGTGAATGGCCACATATTGAAAGTTTATCATAAGCCACTCTCAAAAGAGGATTTTGTCAAAATGTTTCAAGAAAATTATGCAATCAGGCTGGTACAGAAGAATTCTTCTTCTCCACCAGCCTAGCTTTTGTTCTTTCAATTAAAAATATATATATATATATATATATATATTTGTATAAGCCTTAAAACCAATCAGTGATTGGCAGTCTTATACAGAAAATATAGGGTGAAAATCAGGAACACTTGACACTCTATATTTTCCAAAAAAAAAATCTCTCTTTCATTTCACAAGTTTTGTGACCACCCATTCCACTTCATTCCACTTTATTCCACTTCATTTCACTCCATTCCACTTCATTTTATCTATTTCATTCCATTTTCACCAATAAAATTATTTTTCATGACCATTTCCATCTAGTCATTTGTCATCCGTTCATGTTCATTCACCCAAATAATAGTTGTGTCAGTTTCCGCAGCTGACTCCAGTTTCCGCAGCCAGAAGCAGATTCCGCAGCTACTACTCTGTTTTTCAAAAGAATGTACAGCCAGATGTTATTTCCATAATCATGAAATAAAATGCAGGTATAAGGACCAAAAATGAAGACATGGAGCATTCAAGATACCAATGAGGATCAACTAATTGAAGACCAAGGAAAAAGGAAAAGATTCCAAGGTATGAGTAAAAATTCATTTCAAATAGCATTGAAAACACATTTTTATATAGTTCTAAACCATAAGCTCCATCCATTATGTGCAATGATTATATTGACAAACTCCGTAACCCTTTCACGATCTCCATATGATCCTCCTGCATTCATTCTCAAACGGTCCCATAATTAAACCTCCGACCTTCACTCATACTCCGATATTCCATCTATGACAATGAGACATAGTTGATTTGACCACGGTCTCTTTTAGCCGCATAAAATCCATAGCCGTTGTTTAAACGTGCTTACATTTATTTTGCAGCCACCAAATTTCAAAACATTGTCGGATGTGTTATACTCCTCCTATTGTTCTGTTAATCTCACAGCCGTATCTCTTCCGTGCTCACGAAACCCCTCTCTGTTCCGCTTCACTCCATTTCATTCTCTGTTACGCTACATTCTGTATACCCACTCTCTGATATCTACCTACAGCCATTGTGCTCATTTCCGTGCATTCAGCGGTTCTACTTCCATTGAACCCTCACGCAGGCAAGTTTTTGAAGAGCAGAAAGAATAATGGGTAAATTGCTAAGAGAAGAACCAGAAGGACCTAAATTCATGGAAGGATATCCGCAAGTCAGGGATATATTGAAGAAATCAAAGTGGCTGCGGTTTATCCGAAATTTCAGAGGCTACCATAAAGAAGTGACAAAAGCATTTGCAAGGTCATTCAATGGCCTGGAGGTAGAGATTGGAGACCTTAAGTTCACGGTGAATGAGGCATCTATAGCTACTGCCACGAAACTTCCTCAAGAGGGTGAACGAGGGTTTAAGAATAAAAGCATTAGTGATGAAGCCTAGAGAATAATCTTACGAAACCAAGGTATGGACATAACTATTTTTAAAAGAGGAATTCCTGTTCATGCTTTGAAAGAGGAATGGGCTACTTTGCTGCTAGTTGTTCAAAAATTCATTACCTGTGAAGGCCATTTTGGGTCCATGTATATGTACCATACCAGATTGTTGATGAATTTTCTAGATAATCAAACTCTCAATCTCCCATATTTTCTATTAAATAGTTTGAAGAAAATGTTTGTGACTGTTCAGAAGCATTTAGGGGATGTAGAACCACATCTATATCACCACGGTCTTGTAAAAATTTTGATTGAAAAAGAGTTAAAGGAGAAGAAAGACACATGGGAACAATTTTTGATTAGAAATTTCTTTGAGGAACCTTAGGAAATTCCTGAAGGTAGCACATCAAGAAGGAGTAGGAGAAAAAGAACAAATTATGAAACTCAAAGTACTCCTACTACTACAATTGAAAGAAATAGTAGGGAAGAGAGATTGTCAAAAAGGAAGAAGAGGAGAGGATTGGATGTACTGGCTGAAGTGTCAAGGCATATGAACTGAAGAAGGATTATCAAAATTTTGGTTGCATGAGGACATGCAACACCTTCACAGTGAGGGTATGTTGGGTCTCAAATCTGCATCTTTTCCATACACCTTTCTATACCTTTTTCATTCACATGAACCTTCCCAATTGTCAATATCATTGTATATTAATTGCAAAAGAACATCTAAAATGGTTTTTAACTATATTTTGTGTCTGCTGTTTGATTTAGATTTTTGCTCATTTAGCTGCGGAATCTTGCCACTTTCCGCAACTGCTGCAACTTTCCGCAGCCATTTTGTGAAAGTCTATGTTACAGGTGTCCTCAGGAAAAATAAGCCACATGGGCAAGTCAGAAATGATGTGGACATGGATCATGTCCTATTGGCTCGAGCAAATTAACTTAAGGAAGCTGCGGTCAAAGGTGGCCAAGTGGAAGTCAACCATAGAGTCCCACAGTGACAGGACTCTGTTTCTCGTCATGTGAAGATTCATATGGCCGTTTCTGAATTGCGGGAGACAAATCAACACCTGTACATGGCTCCATAAGCCGAATTCAAACATCCACTCTTCATAGATTTACTCCTCAACGCGGCCATGATCCTAGATCTCTGGACGTAATGGTTTACGTGTTCTCCATCAGCACAAACTTTAGGGAATTAGTTATATTTCCTTTGTTATAAATAATGCGTTTGCATACACATATTAGATTAGTCTCCATTAGCCTCCAGATAGCTCTATAATGTAATTACGTTGCCATTGTGCCATAATATCACCTCTCTGTTATGACTGCATTTTAATATATAAGAAGACTCTGTTTCCAAGCGTAATTCGTACTTGAAGGCTGTTGCCAAGGTTGGTGCAGAGGGCCCCTGCACACGCTGAGGTTTTGTGCATTATTGTATAGTTCTTGTTTCTTTTCTTTAAGCTCATTGTATCATAATTCATTCATGTGTTTATACATTGCATCTTTCATGGTATTTATGCTTCATTTCTATTTATAATCTTTCATGCTTTACATATTATTTCTGTCCATAATCTTTCATGTTTTATGTTGTTATTAACTGATCAGTGTTCTTGTTTCAGATTACAAATAGGCAGCCCGGGCATTTGCATATCTTTTGACTAATGACATGGAATCAATATTGTTCTGCTGCTAATTTATTTTTCTTAGTTTTGTTTAATTTCAGTACTGCTTTGTTTATTTCAGTCTTGCACATTTGTTTCTATAGTTAGATTTAGATATATTAAATTGCTCATGTCATTTTCAGTTACCTCCGAAAGCCACAGCTGGACTGATGGTGAGGGATTGAAGTATGAGTGTGTAGTTTGATATTAGTTTACTTTCTGCAAGTTAGATATATTAAATTGCTCATGTCATTTTTAGTTACCTCCGAAAGCCACAGCTGGACTGATGGTGAGGGATTGAATTATGGATGTGTAGTTTGATATTAGTTTCCTTTCTGCAAGTTAGAAATATTAAATTGTGCATGACATCTTCAGTTACCTCCTAAAGCCACAGCTGGACTGATGGTGAGGGATTGAATTATGAATGTGTGGTTTGATATTAGTTTACTTTCTGCAAGTTAGATATCAGTTACTCAAGTTGTTTATGGTTACTTCCAAAAATCATAGTTGGACTAATGATGAGGGATCAGAAGATAAGTTGATGTAATTTGATTTACATTTACTTTGTTGCAACTTTTGGATTTCTTTAAACATAGCTTCTTTTGTGTTTGAATAGCAGCAAGAATAATGAGTTTCATGATCAGTAGTTCATTGTTTGTTTGACTAGAGTAGTGATGCAATTTCATTTTCTTTGAAGAATTAATTTTGTCATTGTGTGTTTTTAAAATTCTTTTGAAGTTTGGAAAATCATTAGAAAGACATTGTTGTCTTGAATATTTGTCTCCATACTTGTCTTTTAGAATTTCACAAAAATCCAAAAAACGACAAAAAAAGTAAGAGATAGGTTATCTTGCACATATAGTGCGCCACACTTCGTCAGCTTACGAATCCCGGATTGACAAATTAAATGTAGAAATTTAGGACACACTAAATTGACCAAACAGGTTGCTTTAGGCTAGTTATGAAGCATGAGTTTGTTTGATTGTTTGGTTGGACATGATGATCTAGGCAGCATAGATAGAAAAGGGAAATCTCTAAGTCATTGGGCAATGGATTCAAGTGGAAGTTGTAACAGGTTTGTAAATGGGTCAAGGGTATCAAAGGGAAAATCTAACTTTTCTAGTGGATCTACAAGGTCTTTCAGGTGAAATGAAATGAACATCAATGGTTTAGAATGAAAAGTATAACTAAGGGCAATTAAGAATCCTTAATTATATGTGCTTCTCAACAAAGGGACTTAAAACATTATCTGAACATAAATAGGCATTCCATAGACAGGGCTAACCATAAATTCTAGAAACCACACTTCAGCAAATAATAATTTCAAGACAAACTTCTCCAATGAAATATAGAAGGCGAGAAACTCATTTAAATTCTAGTGATTTCACCTTCAAGGATAAGAAAACATTCATAATTCACAAATAACTGCATTCATAGAAGAGGGAACTCCTAGACATGTTATATTACATCTATAAAGACTTTCAAAACAATTGTTTAAGCAAGTACAAAGGGTATGATCAGAGAAAAACCTCTTTGGCAGACTTTAAACAATGGTACTTTGAAGGGATACTTCAGAAATAGTTTTTAAGTGGCAGCAAGTAAGCAGGGAAAACCATAAATCATTCTTGAGACCAACTGTATTGAAATATTTAAGAAATAAACAAGCATATGAATTCTAGAGGGAAATTAAGAATTATATAGAATATCTTAGCAGAAGAGAAGATTAAGATAGTGAAGAATAAATATAACTAAGGTGCTTTCAAAAGACATTTCTTAGCCTAAACTTTTTACTCTACTGCAAAAGAGAATGGTGAAACATAATGGAACAGGAAATAACAATAACAGATTTAGAGTACTTCACCAATAGTCAAGCTCAAGGATCCAATGACAAAGCTTTCTCCATCTACAAACAGGTCAAGATATCCACAAGTCCTAAAACATCAATTTCCTTTCAACTTCAGCAAAACTATGTATTACTCCAAAGAGTCACCAAATGCCAACAATATAATGATTTCTAGCGCAGTATTTATGTTGAAAATGAGGAAGTGAAACTTATCAAGGGTTTGAGAGTCATTAACTATAGAGTAAATGCATTCCTAACCTTGAAAACCATGCAAGGAATAAGGTAGGAAGATGTTCAACTACTTCTCTGTTTCAATAACTCTGTCTTAACTTTTGATAGAAAGATAGGAGAAAAGATTGACTTTCAAGGCTTATCCTTATCTTTACAGTAATTGTCCTGACAATTTTAAATATTTTCTTTAGTGTAATAACTATTTTTTTTATCATTGTAAGTAGAAGGTAGGCTAAAGGTGTTAGTTGATTTTCTGAGTGAATAAATGCTCTTTGTTGATGTATTAGAGGTTGTTTTAGCCTAACTTTCCTTAACTTAATCATTTAAACTGTGTTTAAGGCATGATTATGCTTTTAGCCTTCATAACTCATCATGATGCCTTTATTACTTTACTGTTTTCTTTAAACCTCTATTCATCTGTCTTTTAACTTTGTTTTTATCCGTAATCTGCTTCGATTAGTCTTTAATCTTCTGTTTATGCCTTTGATCCTTTTTTCTTCAATATTCATTAATTTTCTTTGTATTTTTGGTGTATAGGTGGCTTTTGGAGCACTGGAGGGTTTCAAAATGGATTAATGCTCATGAGGCATTGATTGATCATGAATTTTTGAACCCTGGATCCCTTTCTTATTTTCTTATAATCCTTTTTGGATCGTCATCCAAGGCCTGTCACTGTGAACTTGACTATGGGATGGCCCTTTGATTCAGGGCCACCATTAAAATTGCAGGAAGAAACAAAAATATGTTAACATAAAACCTGCATGCGAGGGAAAACTACTTCAGAGGCTCGGGATGGCTTATGGAGTAATTTGCAGAGGAAGGAGAATGGGTGGTGGAGGGATTTTTATGGCGGAATGATGCAGACAGAAGAAAAATTTAGAAGACAGGGAGCGAACTGCAAAGGTGGTTTTGAGGCGAAACTAGAGTAGTTTTTGCACAATGGTTAGGTGATAAGTGGTTTCGGTTCTTTCGAACGTGATACCACACAGGCACTGACACGTGTCCTTGCCTAAACCACTGATTTCGCGTTGAAAATGGGGTTTAAATTTTTTCAATGGATCGGGCGTGAAAATGAATGTGAGCCTTCAGATCTGGGGGATCCAGATCTACGGCGGAGGGTGAACGTGATGGGAAAGATGCACGGTAGTGGGACCAGGTGCTGAGGTCAGCAAAGGTGTCATGTAGTGGACAGTTTAATGGGCAGGGTTTGAAAGTTTGGGGATCACGATGGACGTTGGATTAGAGGCGATCAACGACGGAGATCGCTCCAATGAATAAGAAAGGTGAGGGAATGTTCAAGAGGAAGGATAAGGGGCAGGAGCATTATAGTCATTAGATCTGTATGATCAACGGTTGAGATGAGCTGGGAAGGTTGAAGCGGAGTAAAGGAAAAAGGGAAGGGGATGGGGGAGATAGGCGGGGAGTCGGTCTTGTGCAGAGTGGATAGGACCGGGAGCTTGGGAGATAAAAGGGTCGATGAGAAGGGGGGTGGTCATGACCCTTGGTTTTAAAGAAGAAGAGCAGAGGGCTTAAGGCCTAATTTCTTTAATGGGTGGAAAATAGGCCAAAAGAGGGTTTTTAAGCTTTTTTGGAGTTTTCCAATAGGTGAAAAAAATGTTTTTAAACCAATATGAAGGGATTTTAATGGCTTAAAAGGGTTTTTAAAGGAAATGGAGGTTTAATGAAAAAAATGAGTTTTATAGAGGGAAAAAGGACTGATAGAATAATAGGATTAGAAAAGATAAAATGGGGGAATGAAATGGAGATGAAATGGTGGAAATAGTCTAAAATCAATTCCTTTTTGAGACGGCAGGATAACTTGGAGGTTTTGAGTGAAGATTTTTAGTAAATTGATAGACTTAGGATAATGAAGGTAGTGAGATTTCTAGAACTCACATTGTTTCTGCAAATATTGTTTCTAGAAATATGAGATTTTTAGCTTAGTCATCTTTGGATAAAATCAAAATTATGGATGACTAACACTATTTGTGAGCGGTGACCTTTGGTTCTTGATTTATGGAACTTACCGTATAAATTCCAACATTGACAAGCCTTCATCTCTCTGAACTAGCATGAATTTATGGACATGAGTGTGTGATCATTTTGATACCAATAATGACTAGTGTAGAGAGTATGCTCTCTTGAGAATTTCTTCAGCAACCAATATGTATGTCTACCCTTGAGACTGAAACATGAGCTCAATTTATAGGGAAATGGAGGTAGTTTTAGTTCCATGAAGAGGGGGATGGATTCATCTCATGAAGGGATTTAAGCTCCATAGACCAAGGGACAAGCTCCATGAATGGAGGGATAGAGCTCCATGAGTAGAGGGATAAATCTCTAACTGATCGCGCCTCTAGAATCTTCCAGTTGGGAGAATATTCATCTAGCTAGGCTTCTAGAACTTACTTTTTCCTTTATTTAACTGTTTACAGGGGTTCGTAGGTTTCATAAGAAGATTGTGCGTGATGTGCTGCAAGCTATAGAACAAATATATGTTGATCCACAAGAAAGATCTAGGAAAAGTACGGAGTTAGAATTTTAAGGGTTTTAATGAGATTTTCTCCAATTCTAAGACTTGGTTTATGAACATTAGGGTTTTTGACCTCTAAGGGAGAAAAATATAGGTGATGATGAACCTATATAGATAGTCAAATGTCATGGTGAAAAAATAACGTGTAACATATTGCCCCTTAAAGTGCAATGTCATAGGTAGTTCTGAAGAGTGAAGTGCTTTATCATTTTGAGGATTGGATTGTGGACACACCGGTCGAAAACCTATAAAAACATTCAATGCAAGCATATATATGTATATCATCGCTGAGGTAGGCATTCCCATACTTAGATCAAAACTAACTAAATGTTCTGGTATAGAAATTATTTTAAAATTATATCAATAGTAAGCACAGTATGGATGCAACCATCTGTCATAAATAGTCTATTGTTTCATGAATAATAAAACTCCTTGCAGGCTCGATGGTGGAAACTAGATCTAGGGTCTTGATTTCCGCTTCTCGAACTAGTACGATTCTATCCATGTGATTGATTGTGTCAAAGTCAAACATGGTAGAAACCACTTGATTACCAGTCAATGATGTGAATTGTTAACAAGTGTGAGAGAAACCACCAATAAATACAATGGCTCCCAAAGTATATTCAGTAAAATCCACAAAGTGTGAATGAATGATTTGCAGTCGAAAATTTCATGGAATCATTCGATCGAAGGTTAATGATGCAACCTATTATCGAAGACGAGAAACCTACCATTGAGGCATGCAGATCCAAAGGTACTGATAGGATTCTAGATCAACCTTCTAGATGAAGATTTGTTGTCAATATAAAGCGACTCGTTGTAGGAAAGCCTATGACACGAAACCATTAGATCAAGTTTTGAAGAAATTTTTGCAAGGACTGACTCAGGGATGGTCAATGCAATTGGATACAAATGTTTTCAATGAATGGTTTATTTGATGTAATATTCCTAAATTAGCATGTAGCTAATGGGAATATTGATTTTGTTTTCAACACCTAGTTAGATGAATAAATGGGTAAGGAGGCCCATACATATCTTAAACCGGCATAAAACACCTCTTGATATGAAAATGAATCATAATAATAGCTGGATCTAGCACCCTCATGTGTGAATAGGGGCAAATACATGTGGACAAGGTCAAGTTTTACCAAGTCAATAGCGCTGGTATGGATGGAGTAGCTCATCAGTAGAGACAGCGCAGTGATAGTGGGAGGAAAATTCCTTGAAGGTGGAAACCCTAATGAGTGGGACCTAAGGTAATAAGGCTCACACTTGTTTATAAGGAGGGAAAGGCAACCATAGTGAGGTATGTTATGGATTATTGATTTTATGGTCTACATGACCGTTGTGCATTCTTCAGCTGTTTAGTTGAGATTGTTGTGTTGTTTAGCACTGGGTGTTCCCGAGAAGGAATCCCATATCCTTTATTGAGAGGCCTCTTGGGGGAGCTTGCACTTCTTTTTTCACACTCAGGCTGAAGGCCAAAGCTTCAGTCTTTAGCTACAGTGTAGTTTCTGCAGAGGATTATGTTGTGTTGAAGGGTGTTGCAGTGGAGGGTTGAGAAACCCACTTCCGGAGCTATTTTTTCAAAGGAGGAAGTATCATTCTCTTTGGGATATCAGTGAGGAATATTCTAGAGCAAATTTCACATCTTGGCACTTGGCCAACATATTTTCCATCTCCTACAGTGTAGTGTCCCTCTTGTACTGTGTTATTTCAGGGAGCACTTGCAGCGAGGGGTTGCAATGTTTGATTAGAGGGCGAGATCTTCAGTGATTGGATCAGAATTTCACATGAAGGATCTATTGGATGAGATCCATTCTTCATATGTATCATCTACAAGCATCTTCATCCAGTACTTGAGTCACAACTGCTATTCAGTCCTAGGGCTGCATTCTGACATTTTTGCACTTTTACACATTTCAGGAAATCCTTTCTGGGTTGTCTTGAAAATGTGTTTGGGAGCTTAGATAATTACTACTGACACTTATTGAGGCATGCATTTGAAAATCTATACTATTGTACATTTCCAGTAGCAGTTTACCATCTAAGACTATATTGTACGTGTTCATGATCATTTTTCTATGTAGTAGCATTTCTTATTTGGCATATGTGTTCATGAGAGGCTTGTTTGCCTTGATCATTTGAGTTGTTCCCACTTCTATTGTACTTATTTTCTATTGATTTACATAATAAAATGGATCCATGGTTTTCATACATTTTGGTGTAATTTTATTCACTGTTATTCCCAGTTTTATGTTCATAGATTACTGCTTCCCCATTTTTCGATATTACAGTGGTATCATAGCATAATCTTGGCTCAGCCTGTGGATCTTAGCCATTATGCTATCAAAACTAAACAACAAGAAGAGATGTACAAAAAAGAAAAAAATAAAACTCCATTATTTGGAGGAAGGAAGGAAGAGAGGCTCTCAAAGCTTATTTTTCAAACTATGCAAGGCGTTCATGGAGATATCAAGAAGATGAGAAGGGAGAAGTGTAAGGGATCTCCGAAGGGGTTTGAATCTAAAGCAAGCCCTAGATTTTTGCATGATGAGTGTGAGCATGTAGCCACACATTATGATTCACAGTGCAGTCATATGGCCAGATCTACCATGAGGGAGATGAAAGAAGAAAAAATTCCTAAGAAGGAGACTCTTAGGGATTATCTGCAATAATATGAATCTCAGACTAAGAGGTTCAAAGATCACATCAACTTCCAAGAGTTTTGCAAGATCAATGTGGAGAGGAACAAGCAACATGATGTGGGTAGAGTTTTTCTATCTACTTTTGATGGTTCACCTCAATGTTTAGCTAGTACTTGTGTGGAGGAGCTAGACATTTATTTGCAACAACACCAAATTTCTGAGGTTGAAGCCATCAAAGTTGTAGTGCTGCATTTTGAAGGTAAGGCCTGTGCTTGGTGGATATTTGAGTCTTTTTCATTAAGAAATGCAAATACTTCTTCTTATGCAAAGTTCACTAGGAGAATAGTGGAAAGGTTTGATGAGAAACATTCTGAAACACCTTTGGTGGAGCTAAAAAAACCAAAACAAACAAAAAATTTTCATGTGTTGGAGGAATCTGTAAACCCAACTCCACTTCACAAAATTTTTGAAGAGGCTGATATCTTGCATAACACCTTGCTAGAGGAAAAATCAGTATGTCATACTCCTGGAAATAAGGGCATGGAGATCTTCTTCTCAAAAGAGGATCCTCTTTTTGTAATGTTTCCCATTCATATTGAAGAAGGAGAGAAGGCTGAGGGTAATAGCACTATCACATCTAGAGCATATCTATCACATCATGGAGAGGAAGGTGGAGCCCAACGCTGTCACATCTAGAGCATATCTAGCACCTCATGGAGAGGAAGGTGGAGCCCTTGCTTCCACAAGATGGATTATTGTGTGTTCACAATGAATATGAGAGGATCTCATATGTGGAGATCAAGGCACAACCATGAACAACATGTGCCATTATTGACAGATTGTGAAACCATGCAGATGAAAGGAGGAGGTAGGAAGGATGACCAACACCATATGATGAGGAGCACACACCTCTATCTATTTTAGAAGGTTGATGCATAGAAGAGGCAGATTGATTTGCACAGTGAGGGAAGGGACAAGGCTTTCCATTCATGTATGCAGTCTACTCTTGATATTGATGTCTCATTGCATAGAGGCATTCCACCGGGGAGACCACTAGATCATGAGATGATGAGGGATGCTTCAAATTTGGTTGCACCATTCATTAATCCCAGAGGGGTGAGTACCTTGGGAAAACTTGGTACAACCCTGGGAATCTTGGGTAGACTCAAGGAGAGGAGAGGCATTCTCCCAACATCATCATCACCCAGTCTCATTTCAGATTCTGCGCTGTGGCGGGAGCAGCATGGGAAGGATAGCAGCCTTCCAACTTGCATATTTGACATGGGAGATGTCAAAGAGGAGGATAACCATATGACAGGAGTTCTTTGTGATAAATCATCAGCTCTATCACCATGGAGGACCAAACTTGACCAAATCAACAACACTGTCTAGGTTCATTGCATCTCCAAAAGGGACAGCGTAGTTCTAGAAGGAGGCCTCTCATGTGAAAAGGTCTAACTCATTAAGGTGGTTTAGGATTTGCAAAGGCTTTCCATATTATAAAAGGAGAGGGAGGGCAGAAAAATAAGGTTTTTGATTGATCATATTTCTGAGTATTTTTCTTCTTAGACAAATACCATTCTCTGCTATTTAGTGGAGGATTGTATTTGGAATTCCTATGCAGGGATTTTACCTCTTCCTTTGAGGATTATTAGAGGAGCATTTTCTGAATTGATCCACTATCAAGCTTGAAGCCAAGCTCTACTTTCATTATAAGCACAGATCTAGTGAGGGTTTGACTTCTTTTGCAAGTTGCAGCAAGTGGATTTTAGATTTGTATATATCTAGTTTGTTTTTGGGAGCCTCTTCTCATGGAGTGTGTCTTTTAACCTCCTGGAAGAGTGTCTCTTCTTCTTGTACTTCAGATCTACAATTTTACACTGGTTAACCATGTAATTTTAGCTACAACATTGTTCCTATTGATGGACTGCATTATTTTGTTGTGAGGATTTTCATGGTTTTTTTCTCCTATTTTAGATCAAAGATCTCTAGTGTTGGGCCTTGCCTTCCACTTGGTGATCCATGGATTAGCTTGCTGATCCATGTTTTATTTAGATCTGATCCATTGTAATGAAATTTTATATTCATAAATTTATTACAGAAAATTCCAGATCTGCAACTTGTTTCTCAGATCTACTCTTATTTATGCATGATTTGGTCAAAACCCCAAGGGGATCTTGTAAAGAAAACCATCTAGTTTCCAGATCTGATATAGATCTAATGTTTTATCCACAGATATTTCCTAGATCTGAGATGTAATGTACAGCTGCTACAGCTCATAAAAATAACACTGTTGAGCCTTTTCTGCTGATATATCTATGTTGCAGCTCTATTTTCTGAAGCTATCCTTCTCTCTTGTCTCATGTAACTTACTGTATATTGAAAGAGCTTAAATTTACTTCTGATTTGCTACTGTATATTAATTTATTGATTATATTTGAGGGCCTCATGCTTATATTTTCAAATACTGCATTATTCCTGAAGCTTCTTGTTGCTCATAGCTGCAACCCCTCTTGTAGGTTGTTTCTCAGCTAGACTAGGTTGTGGGAGACCTGTTTACCACACCTAGTTTGATTTGATTTTTCTCCCATTTTGGATTTAGAATCCATTTTTTCTGATCTAAGGGATCCGAGGGCTAAAAACTCAATTCTATGCACCAATATTCCAAGGAGTGCGATATTTTCCAAGTTTGCGGTGCAATCCCCAATTTGGCAACATTACAGTGGTATCAGAGCTCCTTTCTTGGCACATCCTGTGCTTGCCTTGGAGCCCCAGCCATGTTGCACTCAGAATAATATGAACCTCTTACTGAGATGGAGAAGAGGTACCAAATCAGAAGTCATAAGAAGTATGACTATACTACTGAAGATAAAGACAAGGGTAAAGCCCCTGAAACTATCAGTGATAAAGAAGGTGAAGAGTTTGCAAGAAATATGTTAGTGGCCATGCAATATCTTTCCAAGGAGATCAAGGAGATGAGGGTGGACAGAATGAGGGAAACTCTTGGAATATTTCATCAAGGAGAAAGCTCTGACATGTCTCATTATGGGACTAGTCACCCTGTGAGCCTGCCACAAGCTCCACAAGCCTCACAACGCACTACTGTGCCTACCTTCTTGGCTGTGGAGAATGAAGGACCACAAGAGCAAGCCTCCCTTGAAGGTTAATTTGTGGAGTATGATTCTCAGAGTCAGATATTCAAGGATAACTTGAGTTTCCAAGACTTTTTCCATCTCAAGGACTAGAGAAGACCATGGCAGTAGTATAGAGATGGTGGTTTCTTTCATGGAAGATACCACACTATAGGCAGATTATTTTTGCACAATTTTGATGGATCATCCTCCATTTATGCCAAATCATGGATGGAAAAGTTGTATATCTATTTCCATTTGAACAAAGTCCCTAAAGTTGAAGCCATCAAGATTGCAGTGCTGCACTTTGAGGGTGAAGCACACAATTGGTGGTTCAATGGGTTGTCTATATTGGGACACAGCAATATGACTACCTATGTTGAGTTCACTAGAAGAATGGTGGATAGGTTTGACTAGAAGGATCCCGAAGCACCCTTCATAAGCCTTGCAAATCTGAAGCAGGCAGGAGATGCAGAGACTTATATTTCTGAGTTTTTGAGATTATCAGTCATGGTTCCTGATCTAACTGTAGCAAGAAGAGTCTACATGTTCATTGATGGCTTGGAGGAACCTTTGCATGGGTTGGTTAAGTCTACCAAGCCCATCACTTTTCATGATGCCACTGAGAGAGTTAGAGATCTCCAAGATGCCTTGACAAAAGCAAAGGAAACTTTCTAAAGCAAGGCCCCTCACTCTTCTAAGGGGAAGGAAGGGAAAGCTACTCCTCCCAAGGAGAGCTCACTGAAGAAACCTCTTGACATTGATCTCTGTAGGGAATTGAGGAAAAAGAGATTGTGTTTCACTTGCCAAGAGCCTTGGGTACCAGGACATAGATGTGCCGCTGGAAGGGAAAACTATATAGAAGTCTTCTCAGATTTTGAGGAGGAAGATGGAAATGATGGACCTAGGAGGGGTCACAGCACTGGTGATGATGAGGAGGAAGATAAAACACCATCCAAAGATGGAGAGGGAGCCTTTTCTCCAACAAGTGGGACTCTTGCCTCTTTTAGAGGAGTGCCTAAGTACTTGACCCTAAGAGTACAAGGTTCAGTCATGAACCAGAGAGTGTCTATCCTGATTGACAGTGGGGCAAACCACAACTTTATTGATGCGCACCTTATGCAAAGGAGAGGAATCCCCACTGATACTTTTGATGGATTTTCTGTTTTTAGTCCCAAGAGATAGAACCATGCAATGCATGCAATATGTTCCATCACTTTCTGTCTCTATGGGGTCCTACACTTTGGTGGATCACTTCTTTGTAGTGGACATACCAGAAACCAATATCATCTTGGGTGTCCAGAGTTTGATTACCTTGGGGAAGGTTACCACTGATTGGAAAGCCTTGCAGATGGAGTGGGTGGACTTGAAGAGTGGGAAACCACAAATGATTCAAGGAATGCACACTTATCCTTCACCTAATGTTTCCACACAAACAACAAAGATGGATTTTCGCAATGGAAGCAACGATCTCACAGTTCCCTCTCTCATGTTTATGAGGATGTTGCAAGGGACATTCTTACCTCATGGCAAGCCACCTGGAATGCCATTAGATTCTGATATTGTGGGGGAAGCCTCACAAAGTGTTGCTTCAAATTTAGATCGAGAAAGGATTGGAGCAATGAGAGAGAAATCTATTGCGTTGTGGGAGGAACAAAAGGGGAGGATCAACCTTCCAACAAACAATTTTGGCATATGTAATGTCAAAAGAGCAACCAACAACAAAACCAACATTCCCATGGATGTATCAGCAGTGCTGTCATTGTTGAGCAGTGTGGATCTTTATTGGAAATCTCAACTACTTGTAGAGTATTCCAAATATCTCCACACAGGTATGATACTAGATGGCATGCATCAAGAAGAGGGCTACTTAGTCCAAGGAGGGGTCATATATTATCATGGTAAGGTATTCTTGGCTAGAGTTTCCAAGCTCAAGAAGAGGATCCTATAAGAAGCATATTAAGAATTATTCCTCAGCCATATGTACTCAATGAGGATCTATTCCCTGATCATGAAGAGTTTTGATTGGGAAGTAATGAGAGAGGACTTACATCAGCACTTTCAAGAGTGCAATAGCTATGGAGGATTGGGGCAGCCAATGGACTCTTTGCAAGGGTCATCTCAGCCAGCTCTTCCTTTGCTTGGAAGAAGGGGAATGCTCATGCACAACTCCATGTGTGTGAAGGACTATAATGGTAAAGGATCTGATCATGACAATAAAGTTGTATTTCCTGATCTATCACATTCCTTTTCCATGTTTTTGCAAGATATGACTCCTAAAAGGAGTGGGGGATCATATGGATCTCATGTATTGTTAGAGACCAAGGAAAATTCTGAACTTGGTCATTCCCTTGATGTGCAAAGGGAGATTCCTTTTCATGATGGATGCTTCCCAAAGGCACCTAACTTGTGTATCACTTTCAGCCATGTCAAGGTGACTCATGCGGCAAAGGTGTGGTGGGAGTACCACTTACCACACTCAGATCTACTAAAGAAAAGGAGTTCATTACACTGGCATCTTATGTGGGATTGTGACCCACCTCCTCAAGTGCAAATTTCAGTTTGCATATATGTAATTTTTCTTCCATACATAGATGATATATTGGTATTTTTTATGGGGTTGTATGGAAAAAGGATGAGAAGTGTGTATGTACCCCATGGCATCTAACTCCAACTTGTTCTCCATGATACATGTTTTAGATGTAGCATTTCTCCAACTATGTTTATTTATATTGAGTGCCTCACTCCTGAAGGGTTGGACTATGAACCTATTATGTCAGCTTTGGAGGAGAAATTTTTGATGTATTGGCTTAATGAGTGTTAGTATGATTCTTTCATCGTAAAAGATAACTTTAGCTACGCATAAAAAATAGCCCTAACATCAATTGTGGCTGAAAAATATCTTTAATTTTGCTGCACAAATTCAGATCTAAGCACAAAAGACATTAAGCAGATAAAATATAACATAACTCCATAAATCCAATGGACAAGACAAGAAGAATGTATTTAAAAGAATTTTGTATTATATTAAATAATGGGGCACCTGAGAGGAAAACAAGAAAGGTGTTTTCCGGTTCTCCTCAGTGGGATGGGTTCTTGAAAGTCCTCAGTGTTTCAAATCTAACATTTCTCTCACTTAGTGGTGTAGAAAAACAAGCATGGAACTCAATGGGAGTTCATAAAACAAAATGGAAAATGGTGACCAAGAGTAGATCCAGAGTGATATAATGCAATGAAGGTGACTAATGAATGGGGAAAACCCCCTTATTTATAACAAAATATTGGGGCGGTCTAGAACTCGGTGCATGAGTAAAATATTATTAATCGAATTCTAGAAGCACCTTTTAGGAATATTTTATTATATTTGTTGGAGGAAAAATGATTCTTGACTTGGGTCAATTCCTTAATTTATAAATAATAAATAAATAAATGATTTATTTATCATTTTAGGGGAATTATGGGAATAAATAATGGTTTATTTGATTATTTATGGATGATTTAGTCAAATTTAACTAAGAATATTATTTAAATAATTATTTAAATAACTTGTTCTTAGGAAATAATTAAATAAATAAAGATTTATTTAATTAATTGCTTTGTTTTGGGTTAAATATGACCAAATAAGTTATTTTATGTGGTGAAAGCAATTTTACTTGGGGTAAAATTGGTCTTACATGGTGTACTTGGGTTCATCTAATAATAATAGGTTAGACGACCAAAAAAATTGTATAACAGATTGCCCCCCAACATACGAGTGTTAGGAGAAAATCGTATGACCGAAGTATGTTGTAAGAACTCAATCACTAGATAGAAAAAGGGAAGCGAGAGAGAGAAGTGTAATGGTTTCTGATGTGTTAAAGGACTAGACCCTGAGGAGACGAGACTTACAGGTGCAACGAGTCTCTATGAAGTGGTACCTGTGCTAAAGGTGGCAGGGGAGGCATACCTATGCCTGTCGAGACAAAGTACAAAGAATAAGGCGCCCAAAAAACCATAGAATGCAATAATGAAGCATGTGCTTGCCTAAACATGAGCCAGATAAATATGATGAATCTCACATACATGTGATTCCTGGAATAGTCGTCAAGACTTATGCAAAAATATGGTAGTACATGAGATATAAATATGCCTAAGTGCCCCCTACACGCGGGGAAGTGCTCGCAAAATCTGACTGATACGTGCAAATCGAAGAGGCGCTGCAAGCGGCTGAGGCCGGTATCATCAAATGAAAGGAGCTGCATCAAGGGCTGAAATGAAGTCATCCGGGCATGTGGGGGGCTACCTGCAGGGCCACCCCCTCATGAGGGTTGAGACATCTCACACATGCGCGGGAATCACCAATAGCTGTGGCTGCGTCACTGGACCATCAAGTGTATATATCATGATCATGATAGGAAGAGCTCGAACCAAGGTATACTGCCCCCCATGACCTAGCTTCTGGAGTAAATGAGCTGATGTCGACAGAAGGAGGTCCGCCATAGGTGAGGCAATAAGGGAACCCCACCTAAGGCACGGGGAAAATAGTAGAGCGACGACCAAGTAGACACTAATGAGGATGATGGAATGAGAGAAATGGAGGAGCAGTTGGACGACTTCCCTTGTTAGAGCATAAAGTGTATGAATGGCTTGGCAGCGACTGACACAATCTCATGAGGGATAGTGAATAGGGGTACTGAATGCCATGATGTGGGTCATGAGAGAGGGATCAAGCAGGAAAGGATGGAGGACTATGGCGGGGTACAAAGGGACTCGGGATAGACTCCATGAATGTGTTGGTGACTCGACTCGAATGCTCTAAACAAGGGCGACTCGATGGTGCTGCCTCATAGTACAGGTCCAATGGGGAACCATAAAAGCATGAGTAAAATAGGCTAGCTCATGACGAAAATCAACACGAACGAAGACGAGTAAGGAGGCAAAGTGGTGCCCCAAGTACAAGTGTCATAAGTGAAGAAATTCGATTTTTAGAAGAGGTGAATAGACCCTTCATGGACAAAATGTGTCCTGGTGAAGTATCAAAACATAAAAAACTGACAGATACCCATTTGAGTGCTCGGTGAGAGCTTTCCAACGGTGTGGACAGTGTGTCAAATGGGGCTATGGTATGGTCGCAGCGGGCGAAAGAAAAAACAGGGGTTTTCTTCTAATAGGGTGTTTTCCCTCCAAAATCATTCATTTTCTTATGTAGTTGTGGTGAATGTCGAGAGGAGAGAAGGCCCTAAATCTTGCGACGATCGTAGTGGACAAATTGACTGTTGGAATTTTGATCTGTCAGTTGCAAGTGAGAGGCCTAATCTTAAGCTTTGCTTTTTATGGATTCAAATTGTAGATTAGGGCTTTAAATCTCAGTAACTTCCCCTATTTCTTCCTCATGGCTGGGTCGCACTTTTTGGGGAAAAAACTGTGACCTAGGATGCAGGTTTGGGCCTGAAAAGTGCGACCTGGCCCAAGTTTTTGTTGAAAAGTGTGACCTGTGAGAGGGGGATGATTTCACTTCTGTTTTGGGCTGAGATTCAGTTTTGGTGTGAATAGATGCAGTTTTTTGAAGCTGTAGGCTGACAAAATGATGTTTTTGTGCAGATATGGCAGATATATTGATCAAATGGAGAGAGAGAGACTTAGGTACATTACGGACGGATATCCAGGCGAATCAGGGTATCTGTCGTGTACTGGCTAGGTATGGGGTGCTGAAATTTTTGGAGAACCCTTTGATGAAGGCTAGAGAGCCCTTGTTGGCCCGTATTATCAGTTACTGGGATCTAGATCAGGAGGCGTTTGTAGTGCAAGGGCACAGAATCGAGCTGACGGTCCAGGATTTGTATTTCTTGACTGGTCTCCCACCATTAGGGATGGTGGGAAATACGCAGCCAGTGTTACCACGTGGGCGTAACATTAGGGAGTTTGTTGAGCAACATTGTCGACCAGGCGTCCGAGTCAAAGGGACTCGAATATCCATTGGTGATCTAGAGAGGTTGGAGACCCGGGCAATGGCCGTGGTGGTGTTACGGGTCTTGGGTATCTAGGCATTCCATCACATCAATGGAGGGTAGATGATGATTGTGGAGAGTGTGCTGAGTGGGACCTACTATGGGTGGGCCCAGATGATGTTGGTGTCAGTGAAACGACAGCTGTCACTATGAAAGCGGCAAGTGAATCATGTTTGCGCCTATGGGACGATGTTGTGCTCTTTCTTCTTTGAAAAGATCCCGACCTGACGACCTTGTGTACAGTTGCCAGATGGAGGTCTGAGAGAGCCTCGGATGCGTCGGTGGGACGATTACTATGTAGAGGAGGAGGAGGGGTAGTCGGACGGGTGTTCCGACCAGAGTTCTTTGCCCATTGGGATCAGATGCCACTATACATAGACGACTATCCCTATAGTGGGATGAGTTATTGGGGAGATCCGAACTTGCTGCTTCCACCTGGTCGAGTGTGGGGGCCCGATGGTAAGTGAAAAGAAACTAATATGTTATGTGCATTTTAGAGTTTGTGACTAGTATGCATGGTACTAATCGTTATATGTTTTGGAATGCATATATAGCTCCGATAAAACTGGCCAGATATATGGGACGACCTACAACGACGTGAGCTACAGGGGCAAGTGGATCAAGGATGACGCAAAGCGAGGATATGGCTACTCTGGTGGAGGAAATTCGTCGTAGATGTGAGGGGCTGCTGACCGGTGTATCAGAGTGTGGTTGGCAAGATTTAGATGACCAGTACATAGAGTTATGTATTGGGCTACCCTCGGAGTGGCAAGGTATCATGCAACGCATGGCGATGGCCAGTCAGGCTGTACGTGATCTACGAGCTGCGGGAGCAGAGCCATTGGATCGGGATCCTCCAGAGAGTGATTAGATGTAGGGCAGGTGGTGCCTCCCTGTGTTGATGTAGGGTCGAGTGGTGCCCCCCATTTTTGTGTTTTTGTTATTGTAACATGCTATGGGCATGTAGTATGTTTCAGAGTAGATGGACTCTAAAAACACGTGTTATATAATATATGCAATGTATATGTATTTGGTTGATGGTGTTAAATGTTATTGTGTTGTGTGTGATATATGCAAGTCTAGAACATGGTTTGCGATTTGATCTACGTAGTGATTTTGATCTCTAGGTATATGGCTAAATGTAATGAATCTAAATTCACATATCAAAAGTTGCACTCGTAAATATTTTCTAAACAGGATAGGGTTATGCAGACGATAGACACCATTAAGTTGTAAGACGAGAAGCAGGGAATCTAAATGGACATGCAGATGGAGGATGTGATGAGAGAGAGCATCGGCTAAGAGACCACGAACTGCATCATATTCGGCCTGATTATTGGTGGCTTGACCAATGCAGACCCCATTTGCAAGAACAAGGGTATGCAAGGGGGTAAAAATGGCCCAGGCGACTGAGGCAAGGTTTCGAGAATAGCGACTGGTGCCATCTGCATAACCAAGGTAATGAGTGGACGAGAGGGTCGAGGGAATATCATCACAAGACGAGAAAAGGGAGGAAAAGCGGGGATGCATGTTGCAAAGTACTTCATAGATGCGGATGGGAGTATCGGGATGATGGGAAGGTAAGGAAAGGTGGTTGAAACCACAAGAGGCTGCAAAGCTACCTAGATCATTAGTAGAGGAAGAAAGGTGCACATACGGGTCATTAGGGGAAATGCTAGAAGAACAAGTAAAAAGATGGTCGAAACATAAAGAGCCCGAAAAAGTGGCAGAAGGGGGATCAAGCGAAACGGACGGAGTGGATTCAGAGGGGATGTACTCCGAGGGGTGTGCAGATGATGATAGGTATAAGAGAGAAGTAGCAAACTCGGACATCTCAACATCAAGGGGAGGGATGTCAATGGTAGCAGGGGGATCCTCAAGTAAACTTGACGCATACTGAGCAAGGATGGGCGAGGCAGAATTATTTTGTTCAACTTTGTACTCGCGAATGACCTCTAAAGAGGCTCGGTAATGCGTGAGGTGAGGGCAATGGTGGGAATAATGGCCATGGACACCACACAGAGCACAGGGTTTGTTGGTGCGAAGAGTATTTGGGTTCTTGGCTATGGATGAGGAAGAAATAGAGGTGTCAGGGACCGTAGATTCAGGGAACGCGACTTTAACCATGGGTTGGATACAGGGAAACTCAGGACAAATATGGGTGGAATGACCGATACCATCACACAAGGCACAGGGCTTGGTGGGTTGGGGAGGGGTAGGGTTAGGTGCAGTGGCCTTGTCATTGGATGTCCCCTTGCGAGTTTTTTGTTTCTTTCCGGTAGCTATCGCAGCATTAGGAGGGTTCTGCGGAGGGGTGAGGGGCACTGTGGTGGTGGAAGGAGCGACGGGGATCGATTGTACTGGTGTCATAGCTATGTATGGTTTGGGGTGGCCTAGTGGGCTCTCAGTTGGAGGGGTGAGATACCAAACGGGAATTCCCAAGGTTAAATTAGGAAAGGAAAGGGTGGCCATGACGAGGACCGAATAGACGCCGGGGAGGGGGGACCAAGGAAAGGTATCTGACCGGCGGGGTAGTGACCAGGGGGGATGGCTCTCATATGGTGGAGACCTGAGGGAACTAACTCAGTGGGTTAGGAAGGTTCCTGAGTGTGATGGGAAGGGCCGGGGGAAAAAGTTTCGGTTGACTGAAGCGAAGGGCTAGGAGCAGGAGGTGGTGGGCAAGATAGAGGTTGCTGACTAGCTAGAGCAGGCTATGGAAGGCTAGCCTGAGATGATTGCATCATGCAAACATTCACTGAGCTGGGGTCATAGACGGGAGGAGGGGGAGGACTAGGAAAAGTTCCAAGCAAAGAGGAGTCTTTGTAGACGCCAGGGGAAACACTGGTCAACGAATCAACAGTTGGTTTATTGGTGACAGTAGAGATGGTGGACTCAGGGGAGGTCTAAGATTTTGGTTCATGGTAGGTCGATTGGTCAATGGTGAAAATATTTCCATTGTGAGGGAAAAACATCTTGTGGTGGACTGCGGACAGGACGGCTGACATGGCATAAGTGTAACTACACCCCAAAAGGATGTTGTAGTCAGGAGGGGCATCGATAACTTCAACGTCGACACAAACAGTCTTGCCGGCAAGGGTGATAGGACAATTAAAAAATAGGCTAATGGGCTGGGAGGCATGGCCATCCCATGCATGAAGGGTGATGGTGGAAGGGGCCAGTTCAGGGGATCCGAGTTGTTTCCAAACCGAAGCGGACATTACGCAGGTAGATGCCCCCTCATCAATAATACACCGAGCAACATTGGCGTTTCGGATTTTGACTAGGATTTGGAAAGCAACTGAAGGAGGAAGAGGGGGATGGTCTGACTGATAGGCGTAAAAAAAAATCAATTGGTCATCAGCAGGATCTACAGCACCCACGGTAGATAGTAGAGCCCTGTTTTGAGAAGGACACGATTGGAGGAGTTCCAGTGTGGAAATGGCAGCAGGAGATTGGGCCAGATCATATACTATGCTGTACTATGAATGGGCAACCCGACCAGAGGTAGCATTTCGGCATAATGGTCCCTTAGGAGGCTTGGGATGAACCTCGGCTTTGGGAAGAGGGAGTTGCAAGGGACCATTGGGTGTCGATAGAGGTTCTGTAGGACCTGACGATGGAGACTCAAAGACAGACAGAACAGGAGGTGTGGAATACTGACCGGACCGAGTTTGAAGGTTGAGGTCGACAGTGAGAGGTGGGTCAGAAGCCATCATGAGAATTTGGTAATCAGAGGAACCAGAAGGAGAACGTTGAGTGGTTACTAGGGCATGAGGTGGTTGAGTGGCCACGAATCCTTGTTGCAGGAAAGTATCGGTAAACACAACAAGTTGAGAAGTAACGGGGGTGGGATGGGTAGTAGGGGAGGAGTGCTTTCCCCGTACGATGGCCTGAGAATCCCAAGGTTGCCACATTTGTTGTAATAAGGGACAATCGTGAGTGTAGTGACCATAAACACCGCAACACGAACATGGCTTATTGGTGCGAAGTGGCCTGTCCGGCTTGGGTTGAGAGCCCTGTAGCTGGTTGGCAGTGGTAGGGTCGATATTGGAAGGATTGGATCCACGATTACCAGATGCGGATTCATTGCCTCTTCTCCTTATTTGAGAAGGAGGGAAATTAGGTGCCCCCTACTGTGCAAATACTTGCCTTGGAGGGGGTAGTAAGTGCGGTTGTGGGAGCGGAGAAGGCAAGGGAGTGGGAGGTCCAAATGCTAGAGGAGCTGGGAAACCAGGTTGCGGATATGGATAAGGAGTAGGGTGGGCAGTAGTAAGGTAAGCAGGAGGGTGGGAAAAAGGAGGAGGCATGCCGTAGCCTGAATACATGCTACCGGGGGGGAAAAAACACCAGAGGGGCCGGCCCCTGGAGGAAAACCATGGCTCGGAAGAGGTTGGGCAAAGGTATGTGACAGGGCTCCAATGATACCGTTGGCAGAGTGAGATGCCCTCAAGGCATTGGGGCCATCGAGTTTGGGAAGGTCAGGGAGGACAGTATAAACATAACCAGATTGGGCGTAGATAAGGTCATACTTCAAGGCTATTTGGAGGGTGGCTTCTTCGATTTGGGGAAAATGGGATGCGGCATCTTTGCCAATGGGAGGTCAGAGAGAGCGAAAGAACCAGTCCATGTAAACTTGATATTCAAAGGGGGGAGCATGGCACAAGCTCCGTCTTCGCTGCCATTCCTAGACATGAGCAAAAAGGCGAGTCGAAGAGGATTGATGGAAAGAGGTTAAAAGCTCGGTACCAGTGTCGTAGCGGAGGGGGAGCTGGAAATAAGATAAAAAGGCTTGGGCAATGGTCGCAAAAGTGGTATGGGAGGAGGTGGCCTGTTCAACATACCATTTAGAAGCTTCGTTAGTAAGCATGCGTTGGAACAATATAAGATGAATGGAGTCATCGGTAATAGAATTGGAGGAACACCACATATGGAAGGATCGAATATGGTTGGAGGGATCTTCACTAGCAAGGCCTTCGAACTTGGGAATGTCGAAAGGGAGCTTTGTTGGCATAGAAGGCCAACTAACATCATGGCGGATAGGATCATTGATTAGCTGATTGAAGTCGGGGAGACTAAGGCCGGCCATATAAGGGAGCAATGGGGTAGTCGAGGTAGGTCCCGAGGTGGTTCCACTGGAAATAGACCCAGCAGTAGTACTGGGGTTACTGCTGGTAGTAGGCCCTGAAGTAGACATGGTAAAAGTGACAAGGGGAGAACCAGGAGTATGGGGAGAACCCGAACAATCAAAGGAAGAGTCGGAGTGCGGACTCAGGGAAAGACTTACTCGATGACGATGGGAAGGAGGAATTCGACCAAGTGAAAATTGAGGATGAAGGCTAAGAAGTCTCCGAGAGAGGCGCCTTGGGGGAGCAATGATGACAGGAAGACGATAAACCAACAAGGGCAGGGGGGGACAAAATCAAGTGAGGTCAAGGGCAGAGAGGTGTAGTGACAATTTATTTTAAAGTCTTTGCTAGGCGGTGTTAACCAGGCGCTTCTTCACTTAGGGTTAGTGTGTGGCATGCGTTAATTTTAATTGTTTAAACCCAGACGTTTTGAGAGTAAAAGAAAAAAGTTTGCTGCGTAATGGAAAATAAATCTGCAGTAAATAAGACTGAAAGAACAGAAAATTAACAACTAATGATGCAACAATCTAACCCAAAAAGGCGGGTCTCTCAAAACTAGTCTACAAGAGGGAAAAAACTAGGCAAAGCACGCTAAAAAGATGCCAATAGATATAAGGTCCGGAGGGACTAGGATCTAAAGGGTAAATTTGCTGAAAAGTGGTGCAGAGAATAGCAAAGAGGTAGAGGCAAGGTTGCTGATAAAAAGGAGGATATCAGCTAAAGATAGAAGAGACAAGGCGGTGGCCTTAGAAATGAACCCAAACAAAATGATATGAGTTGGTTTTGAGAGGGAGAAGAGCTGATCTAAAGGGATCTGAAAAGGAGGTATCAGATCGAAGAAAAAGAGGGCTAAAACTCTGGAAATGCAGACTTCTGAAACAGTAAAGACTCATCCACAAAAAGTGGAGGGTACTATAGCCCTAAGGGGCAAGATTCCCTCTTATTTGAGTGAAGTAGATCAGAAACAGGTCCAAACGAGCAGAGATAGAGGCTGGAAAACCCTGACAGAAGCTTCAAACAAACCCAGAAAAAGTGCTGAAAAATTTGCAGAAAAAGTGCAGGTCGCAGGTTCTGACCTGTTTTCAATCCAGGTCGTAGGTTTGGGGCAGAAAAGTGCGTCCTGAGGCTTAGGTTGCACTTTTTGGGCCGATAAGTGCGACCTGCAAATCAGACTCTCTCGGCGGCAGATTTCAGAAAAATTTGTTGTCTCAGCTGCGGTTGATGTCTGTCACCTGCGCAATAAGGCCAGAAACACACGAAAGTTAAAAATTTGACTGTTTAAGGGTTTTTAGGGGTGAAAATCACTATAAAAATAGGAAAAACAAAAAATGGAAGAGAAACCCTAGGGTCTGAAATAGCTGGATATGCAGGAATAGATAAAATGACAGCGATCGCAAAAGAAAACCCATGTGGAGTCACCAATTTTTAGTATGATTCTTTCATCATAAAAGATCACTTTAGCTACGCATAATAAATATCCCTAACATCGATTGTGGCTACAAAATATCTTTAATTTTGCTGCACAAATTCATATCTAAGCACAAAAGACATTAAGCAGATAAAATATAACATAACTCTATAAATCCAATGGACAAGACAAGAATAATGTATTTAAAATAATTTTGTATTATATTAAAGAATGGGGCACCTGAGAGGAAAAAAAGAAACTTGTTTTCCGGTTCTCTTCAGTGGGATGGGTTCTTGAAAGTCCTCAGTGTTTCAGATCTAACATTTCTCTCTCTTAGCGGTGTAGAAAAACAAACATGGAACTCATTGGGAGTTCATAAAACAAAATGGAAAATGGTGACCAAGAGTAGATCCAGAGTGATCTAATGCAATGAAGGTGACTAATGAGTGGGGAAAACCCCCTTATTTATAACAAAATATTGGGGTGGTCTAGAACTCGGTGCATGAGTAAAATATTATTAATCGAATTCTAGAAGCACCTTTTAGGAATATTTTATTATATTTGTTGGAGAGAAAAGGATTCTTGACTTGGGTCAATTCCTTTATTTACAAATAATAAATAAATAAATGATTTATTTATCATTTTAGGGGAACGATGGGAATAAATAATGGTTTATTTGATTATTTATGGATGATTTAGTCAAATTTAACTAAGAATATTATTTAAATAATGATTTAAATAACTTGTTCTTAGGAAATAATTAAATAAATAAAGATTTATTTAATTAATTGCTTTGTTTTGGGTTAAATATGACCAAATAAGTTATTTTATGTGGTGAAAGCAATTTCACTTGGGGTAAAATTGGTCTTACATGGTGTACTTGGGTTCATCTAATAATAATAGGTTGGATGACCAAAAAAATGGTGTAACAATGAGCACTTGGCCCATGAGGAAAATTTGATCATTGATGGTGCCATCAATGGAGAAGGAGAAGAACTACAGCTCTTACCCTATCAGTTGCTTGAGGACAAACTACATTTTGGAGGGGAGGACTGTAATGTTCCTACTTAGCCATAGATAAGGGGAACATTCAATTTTGTTTTCATTTCTGTTGCATGAATAAATGAATAAAGGAGGACATGTAAAAATCCTAAAAAGGCTAAATAAATCAATGCCCATGTGAACAAAGATAAATCAGGGCCATGTAAATAATCACTTTCAGGTGTGAAAGAGGTTTGAGCTAAAGACTGGGTCAACCTTGACCAAATCAACAAACGTTGTCTAGGTTCATTGCATCTCCAAAAGGGACAGTGTAGTTCTAGAAGGAGGCCTTTCATGTGAAAAGGTCTAACTCATCAAGGTGGTTTAGGGTTTTCAAAAGCCTTCCATATTATAAAAGGAGAGGGAGGGAAACAAAAGAAGGTTGTTGATTGATCATATTTCTGAGTATTTTTCTGCTTAGACAAATACCATTCTCTGTTGTTTAGTGGAGGATTGTACTTGGAATTCCTATGCAGGGATTTCACCTCTTCCTTTGAGGATTCTTGGAGGAGCATTTGCTGAATTGATCCACTATCAGGCTTGAGGCCAAGCTCTACTTTCATTAGAAATGCATATCTAGTGAAGGTTTGACTGATTTTGCAGGCTGCAACAAGTGGAGTTTAGATCTGTATAGATCTAGTTTGTTTTTGGGAGCCTCTTCTCATGGAATGTGTCTTTTAACCTCCTGGAAGAGTGTCTCTTCTCCTTGTACTTTAGATCTGCAATTTTACAGTGGTTAACCATGTCATTTGAGCTACAACACTGTTCCTAATGATGGACTGCGTTATTTTGGTTTGAGGATCTTCATGGTGTTTTGCTCCTAGTTTAGATCAGAGATCTCTAGTGTTGGGCCTTGCCTTCCACTTGGTGATCCATGGATTAGCTTGTTGATCCATGTTCTATTTAGATCTGATCCATTGTAATGAAATGTTATATTCGGAAATTTACTGCAGCAAATTCTATATTTGCAATTTTTTTCTCAGATCTACTCTTATTTATGCATGATTTGGTCAAAACCATCTAGTTTCCAGATCTGATATAGATCTGATGTTTTATCCACGGATCTTTCATAGATCTGAGATGTAATGTACAACTACTACAACTCATAAAAATAACGTTGTTGAGCCTTTTCTGCTGATATATCTATGTTGCAGCTCTCTTTTCTGAAGCTATCTTGCTCTCTTGTCTCATGTAACTTACTGTATATTGAAAGAGCTTCACTTTACTTCTGATTTGCTGCTGTATATTCATTTATTTATTATATTTTAGGGCCTCCTACTTATATTTTCAAAGACTGCATTATTCCTAAAGCTGCTTGTTGTGCATATCTACAACCCCTCTTGTAGGGTGTTTCTCAGCTGGACTAAGTTGTGGGAGACCTGTTTACCACACCTAGCTTGATTTGTTTTTACTCCCATTTTGCATTTAGACTCTAGATTTTCTGATCTAAGGGATCCAAGGGCTACAAAATCAATTCTGTGCACCAATATCCTAAGGAGTGCGTTATTTTCCAAGCTTGCTGTGCAATCCCCAATTTGGGAACATTACACTTGGGTTATGCCTCTCATGAACAATTAGGAGAAACTTTTCTATGAGTTGCCATGTTGGGAGGTAACTCATTTTGTATGGATGATAGCTTGGGGATGGAGATTTCACATGGGAATGATATTTCCTAATGCATTTCATATTCCATGCCTCCAGAGGACCTCTAGACAACACCTTGTTTCTTCCTTGGGTATTTTACTTCTTCACGATGATAGATATTTGGGATGGCCACCAAAAGCTAACTTGCATATTTGGAAGGGGCAATATGGAGATTTATTGATGAGACAACATCTTATTCCTTTGAGGAGTTATTTTATGGGGATGCTACAGGAGGAGGAGAGGAGTCTCTTAAGTCCTATCCTTGTAGTTGCTTGAGGAAAAGCAACATTTGGAGGGGAGAACTCTAATATTCCTAAATTAGCATGCATCTAATGGGAATATTGATTTTGTTTTCAACACCTAGTTAGATGAATAAATGGGTAAGGAGGCCCATACATATCTTAAACAGGCGTAAAATCCCTCTTTATATGAAAAGGGATCATAATAATAGTTGGATCTAGCACCCTCATGTGTGAATAGGGGCAAATACATGTGGACAAGGTCAAGTTTGACCAAGTCAACAACGCTGGTATGGATGGAATAGCTCATCAATAGAGACAGCTCAGTGATAGTGGGAGGAATATTCCTTGAAGGTGGAAACCCTAATGAGTGGGACCTATTAGTCATCAGTAATTTTTTTCTTTCTATAAATGACTAAATGTTTATCCCAGATTTCTAGAAACAAAATTCATGAATATTGTGAGTTTTAGAAATCTCACTGCCTTCATTATCCTTAGGATAAATTTTTCACTATTTCATTATCCTATCATACCATGGTCAACCTACCATTCCTAGAATACCCATCATGGGCTCATGCCACTCATCATCACTATGTTTTGCGACCTTTGGCCTCAACCCTCTATTTTGTTTTGCCTAACTCCTCCATTATCCATCTAGGGTTTTTGAGGGAATTTTTCTTGGTTTCATGACCTCGATGGTTAAAACATCAACAAGGCTTGTATCTTCATGCTATTACACCTCCTCCTATCCTTAATATACCTTCACAAACACTTCCCATCACTCCTTTCCCTCAAACTCATCATTTTTCTACAAAACCTAGCCTATTGCTACAACTTGACACTTTTTGAGACTAGGTCTGTGTTTTTCCCTTTTGGACCCCTTCCCCTCACTCAATTCTTGAAATTACACTTTCCCCTACTATCTAACATCTATCCCTATTCCCAAAAATTTCCCCAATAATTTAGACAACCCTTAACCCCTTCATTCCCCTCCCTCTACAAGGAAGTCCTAAATTCCCTACACCAAATCCTAATTTCCTCTTCCAACTGAGCTAGAGTTTGCTATGGAAAGGAGGCATAGGAGAAAAGGTTTCATATGATATACTATGTCAAAAAATATAAATCCATACCATCTCATAAACATCAGGCCTCCATCATTTTCCAACAATTCATTTCAAGGGCCAAGTCATTTGCCACACCTAGGGCCAATTTTGCTTAAAAATATGTTTCCGACCAAACAATGATGAATTTGGAAAAAGTGAGAGATTTTTGTGTCCATAATGGGGCCAAGAACAAAAACCTCGTTCCGTTTTTACAAAATTATCATGGTTTGGGAGCAATATAAAAAATACATGTGTCCCAAGAGAATTTTTTCACTGTTGGAGTGACCTTGGGAAAATCATGTTTTCTCATAGCTGTACTATCCAAATAAATTTCATGATAATTGAAATGAAAAATATACTTGAATATATTTCCAATGAGCTATCATGAGCTCAATTGCGAGTTATGGAAGGCCTCCAAAAGTTGTCTGCACCAGCACTCTGCATTTATGCACCATCACTTAGCACTTTTTGACAAGTCTTGGGAAAATAAAAGTTTGACAAGGAAAATAAACTTCCATTAGGAAAAAAATGGTATATTTGGAAATTATAAAGGCTAAGCTTTCCAATGATATATCATGAGCTCAATTTGGAGTTAAGGAAGGCCTCCAAAAGTTGTCTGCACCAACACTTTTCATTTCTGCATCGTCATTCAACACTTTTTGACCAATGTTGGGAGAATCAGTTTTTGGACAAGTAAATAAACACCAAATGGAAAAATAAAAGAATTTTTGAAAATTAGACTCAACAATACTTCCAACAAGCTATCACGAGCCCAATTCTGACACTAGGAAGGCCTCCAAATGCCCTCTACAAAATGGTGTTGTGCGCTCAGGAGTTGGTGTTGCGCTCTTGGCAATTTTTTATTTTTCCCATGTAAATTACACTGCGCTACGCTGTTGGGCGTGCAGAGACTGCCCGAATTCTGCATGCAGAGGCCACCTGCTGCTATACTGCACTGTGCTCCTAGATGTGTAGAGGCTTCTAGGATGACAGGCACCTCGTGCAGAGGCTGCTCGGCTCACATTTGCTACGCTCCTGGACGTGTAGAGGCCGCCAGGAGGAAATGACACCTCATGCAGAGGCTGCCCGACTCACATTTGCTGCACTCTTGGATGTGTAGAGGCTACCAGGAGGACACAACACCTCATGCAGAGACTACCCGACTCACATTTGATGCGCTCTTGGATGTGCAGAGGCTGCCAGGAAGAACGACACCTCATGCAGAGGCTTCCCGAATCACATTTGTTGTGCTCCTAGACATGTAGAGGCTGCCAGGAAGACATGACACCTCATGCAGAGGCCACCTAAACGCTACACTCCTATGCATTCAGGGTTGCCTAGGAAGACCCGACAGGTCATGCAGAAGGCGCTCGACTACTCTGTGTTGCATTTTTGTGCATGTTTCTCCAGCTGTGAAGAATTTTCTAAATGTGTTTAGTTTTTTCCACCTTTTCCTATTGTCTAAAGGTATAATTATGAAGAAATTTGAAGGGTAAACTTAAAGAATGAGGAAAAATACAAAGAAGAAAGTGTTGAGGAGGAATAAAGCAGTAACAAAGGAAGTAAGCCTAATGATGAAGATGAGGAAATCAATGGCAGTCCAAGAACAAAGGTAGATTATAAAAAGGAAAACAGTGAGCTAGACCATGAAGAAAGGGCAGATGACAACAGTGATGAAAGAAGCAGTGACAAAGATGAAGATAGAAGTAAAGAAGAGACAGAGCTTGAAGGTAATTAAAATGGGCAAGAAAAAGAAAACAATGGGCAAAAAAGTGAAGAAAATTGACATAATGAGGAAGAAAGTGGCAATCAAAGTAAAGGAGAGACTAATGAAAGTGCCTTTGGCAATGACCCCATAGAAAATGCAAGTAGTGATACAGAGGCAGAGTTTGAAAGTGAGGAAAATGGGCCTAATCATGACGAGGATGATAGTCATGAAGATACCGATGCACAAATCAATGATGAACACACCTCTAATGTTTCAAATACAAAGGATGACAATCATGGAAATTTTGATCGTGATGCTAGTATGAGAAAAAGTGAAAGTGATTCTGAAGAAGTCAGCCAAGAGGATGAAAATTCATCAATAAATGATGCGGACACCTCTGACCATGACAACAACGAAAGTGACAAAGAAAATGATAATGTTGTAAGTAAGGAGAATGACTAAGCAATATGCCCAAAGAAACCAATTTACAAGAGAAAAACTCAAAAAGGCCCAAAATGAGATCCAAGCACTAAAATAGAAAAAGAGCCAATATAACCTTATTATTTTGGCTCATGTTTCTCTACAGGTATCCTAGGACCCATGAGGCACTTATCTACCAACTTTTGGAGAAATTGGATAAGTTTTTGTTTTTTTGCAAATTTTGAGGCTAGGAGCACAGCACACCTGGTGTTACGCTATTTTTCAGGGCATCTTCAAGAGGAAAGGCTTTCATTTTTTGATTCCTCATCATGAGAGGAGCATTCTCACCAATTTTTAGATCAATTGGAGTTGTTTTGGTCCTCCAAAAGGGTCAAAAACACACAATTTTTCACCATTTTGTCTGCTTTTCAGGGCATGTGTTGTGCTTCTACTAGTATTGGAATTTTCACTTTTGGACAGGTTTTAGAGGTCATATTTAAGAACCAAAGGTATATATAGAAATTATGCTTCAATGGATTTCCAACAAGCCATCACAGAGCCTTTTCCGACATCGGGAAGGCCTTCAAAACATGGCTGAAAGAAGACCCATTTTTTCTATTCCTATGCTACGCTCCTGGCATGCAAATTCAAATTTGACACACAGTGCTATGCTCCTGTGGTTGACAAGTCAGAATGTTTTTTTGGCAAGTTTTTGTAGGCTTTTCAGAGCCTAAAGTTCAATTTAATTGCTAAAAATGGCCGGAAAGATATTCATTTTAGATATTTTTGTGCCTTGGGCCTTGCAAGGCCTCAAGGACAATAGGGATACTTCTGATTATCCAATAGACTTCTAGATTCTCTATTAGGCTTTCCTCCTCCTTCATTTTTATATAAGGCATGAGGATTCATTGTAATAGTGCGCTTTGATGTGTTTGAGAGCAATACATGGTTTTTGGAAGTTGAAGAGCAATTTGGTGTTGTGGAGCTTGTGGATGATTTGCCTTGGTTGATAATGATGAAGGATTTCTTACAAGATTCCTGAGTTTATTTAATGGTGATGTATCTCTTATTTGTCCATGTTTTTCTTGTTTATCATATTTCCACCTTTCTATATTGCAATAGCTCAGAAGAGTATAGGATGAGAAATGTTATTTGAGGCACCTCACTCCTCCTGTTTGCCTATTGTCTTTATGTTTTCTTCTACTGGGTTAGATTATGGAATTATTAGTTGCTCATTAGGCCCACCTAAGCTTGTCTATTTCATTATTGGGTTAATATTCTAGTTTAAAAATATGATTCATGGTAAGCCCTGCTTGTTTGATGCTATCTAAACTCTGTCTTGAAATCTATCTTTGATGTATTGATTGTTAGGTTAAGCCAAAGAGGTCTTGTTTCGATCTTGCCCTTTGTATATTCCTGTCATTTTAAATCAAAGTTATTTGTAGTTTAATGAATGATTTTTAGGAGTTCCCTCTTCATTTATTGATGCTATTTATCTCTTATATGTTTTCAAATCTTAAAAGTAGAATCATTGAAGTTAGATAAGTTTTCTTGCTTCCTTTGTTCCATTGGATTGTTTATCTTGAATGTTTATTTGTTTAAAAGTATTATCATTGAGTAAATGGTGTGCCCTATCTCATGATTAGTATATTTTGCTTATCAGTACTCAATACCTTCTTGTTCATAGGTATTTGACAAAATATTCTTAACTGCCCTTTACCCTACCTTGTTTCCCCAAAACTTAATGTCCATCTCACCTCACATATAAACTTAAAGATCCATTGAATACACTAGATTGGCTCTGTGATGTACCCCGATTCACTATTGAGATATCAATGACTTAATAGACTCCATAGCCCAATGTTTGACAACCTATCATTCCACCTATCCTACTCAATCATCTTACCCCAACCAAACAAACAAACAAACCCTACACTTAGCAACTAGCCTAAAATCAACCATCTAAAAGTGAACAAGTTTACATCCTTCGCACATAACAGAGAGAGCCCTCTCTGAGTCTAAGAAGGCTAGGTCCTCAGACTCCAAATAATGGTCTGATGTTACCCTGTGCATTTGGTCTACCAATCTGCTAAATCACGGGACCCTAATATAATGGTGATCACGGTGGGACCTTCTGAATAATTCACAAACTAAGTATTCCTTAGATCTTAGAAAACCTAAAAACATCCTTATATTGGTATTCATTTGCTGATGGTGGAAAACAACCTACCTTAAAATAGTTGAAATCATCCACCTAGTGACTTCACAAACTCTCAATAGACCTGAAGACTCCACTGGAGGAAGAATCTGAAACATGACTAGTCATGCTAGAAAGAAAAAGCACTCAGGCCTAGGTTGGATTCAAAAAATTATTGTTTTTAACTATAACCATGTTCTATCCTACTTTAAGCCTGATCAATAATACACTAATGAGATATACACTGATCATTGGAAATATCGTAAGTCTCAAAAAGTTGAACCTCAAATTTCAGACCTTGAGCAGACTTATACACTTGTGCCTACCCCAGATACACTTGTGGAAGATCTAGTGAAACATGAGCCTCATACTAACTTTCCTACTCTTGTTGAAACTTCAAACAATGATCAATCTCTTTTTGCACTACCTATCTCCACAAAGGTCCCAGAAAGATACAAGCCTCTAGTTTTGCCTCTTATCCTCTAGGCCCTCCCTACAAATCTTGCAAATAAACTACCCAGATTTGATGGAGAAAACTCAAAAGTCACCGCTGAAGAACACATTCAAAATATTGAGGGTTTACTTGACCTATTTGAAATAGAAGAAGATGATGTGTGTATTAGAATGTTTGCCTTATCATTACAAGGAAAAATTAAGAGTTGGTTTAAGGACCTTCCAGCTGCAAGCATTAACAATTTTCATCAATTCACTCAAGTTTTATTAGATAGGTGGGGAGTCATGGGAAATGCTCTTCTCATCATAAAGGACTAAAATCATTTGAAAAGACATCCAGAGGAGACAGTACAACAATTTTCAGCCAACTTCAATAAATTATACCATGAAATACTTGCTAAGATAAAGCCCCCCTAGGGTGGGCTCTCTTGCACTACCCAAATGCTCTTGACCCAGAGATGGCTTTCTAGATAAGAGAAAAATACCCTTCAAACCTGAAAGAAATGCATAATATAGCAATTACTCTGGAATTCAACATACTAGAAAGAGAGGAAAAGTAAGAAGCAATAAAGAAGGACAAAGTAGCTCAAGAGAAACTGATATCTTCAGAGGTAAAACTAGAGATGTTGACAAATACAATCAGCAAAATGATGCATATACTTGGCAGGAAAGAGGAAGAGTACAAGGTTGAGTTTGGTGTTGCTTATTCAAAACAGCCTATACTTTTTCCTTTGGAAGAACAAACTCTGTCATTACAGGAGAAGAATAACAATCAAAATATGCATATTGAGCAAGACTACAAAGAAGAGAGTGAAGAAGCTTGTCAAGTAGGTACTAGATACCTTCCTATATCTTATGCTTCACTACTAAGAGAACACTACAAACAAGTTGCAATTAAAAACAAGGTGGAATGCTCTACAAAATCAATCAAGGACAAGATGGATGATCTGTAAACCCTTTTGCATATCCAGAACTCTTTCCCTCAAGCCATCTTGAAATCACAAAATCTGAAATAGAGGAGGAGTCAAAAATTTTAGGATCTCTACCCTTATGCTTTAATTCATTTCATATTTTGAAAGGAAATTTTCATCCTGAAGATCTCTTAGCCACTATTCATGAATCCCATGCACAAGCTAACTCTCACAAAAATCAAGAAAAGTTGGTTGAGGATGAAATCAATCGGGGAATGAAAGAGAACCCACAAGATCTCTCTAAAAACACAAGTGATGATTCATCATCTCTCTTAGGTGAGGCCCAAAAAGACATTCAGCCTCTAAATCAGCCTTCCCAAGAGAAAGAGGACTGTTGTAGTTATATCCAAAGAAAGATAAAAATGCCTCCTTTTTTAACTGAAGAGGAGATAGATCAACTTATAAACATGCAGTCAGCCTCTAATCTTTCATATAAATAGAAAATTTCTATTTATCTTTCTCCTAAACCTAGCTATCACATAGCAGAAAATGGATTTATAGATCAATTCAAAGAGAAACAATATGATAATCCAATATGTGTGGTTGGTAACACTAATTATATTGATGATTCTCCAAGGTTTGATCAATATGTTGATAATGATGATGTTATCCAAAAAGAAGCTAACTTTGCAGATCATTCAACACTTGGTTTTTGGGAGAAAGATCAATTTCATCAACTTGAGAAAGGTAACCAACCAATGCATAACATCTATGACAATGATGGGGAAACCTTAAAAAATTTGGAAGAAAATGAAGGCTTGAAAATTAATGATCACAAGAAAGTTGTTGTACTTCTTTCTCAAGAAGATTTGTTGCCAAAGAGTGCTCCTACTCATCAACATGGTGGTTTTCACACAGAACTCAGCCTACTCTATCAAAACCCATTAGGTTTGCTAAAGGATAACATGGCAATATATGATGAGTCAGACAGTGCAGATGATCCTGAGAAAGAGAAGGAGTTTATTTCCCAAGTTCAGCCAAGTGGAGGAAGAAGCAATCCTGGATCAAGATCATTTTCTAAATCCTCACATTCAATTATTGTTTCAAGATCCCTTTGCTGATTTGTTAGAGACACTTGAAGAGGGAGTAAAATATTTCAAGAGCAGTTTGATGTATAATTTCAAGAACATTTTAGGCACTACTGTTGAAACACAAATTCTATGGGAGTGGCCTTTTGATTTTTTCAAAACACTCAAAGAGCTAAACAAAGATCCCTCATGGAATCATCTACTTGATTGGTTGTATTAGAAAAGAGATTTCACCAGTTGAATGTATATATTGTATAAGTTAGATTAGGATAGATAGGCAAGCGAATAAGCTTAGCACTATGAGCATCTTTCTACCTTTATTTTTAGATTGTTTTGACCAACAAGAGAGAAAAATTAAAAAAACAAAGAAAAAATGAAAATTAGGGCAGATTTGAAAAGAAGGCACAACCCCATAACCAAAAAATAGTGATACTAAAAGTGTGAAATCCTAAATGCACTAATTGTTCTAAAATAAGGTCTTGTTCAGTCATCTAGCCTAATCATGCCTGAATATGTTTTCAATTTATTGTTGTTGATAACCTAGTGAAAGAGTGCTCGTCAAATCATTTAAGCTTGACTTGTCAAAAGATAATAGATTAGGAATGAAATATACTGGTTCCACATGCTTAAATATGAACCAAAGAGAAGGATAGGGATGATTAACTAATGATGAAACCTGACCCTTAGTGCCTTCTAGTTTTGTTTTTGTGAAAATAATGTTTGTGTGCAGCTTGTCTCAATGCCACAAATCATGATGAATCAGATTGTCTAATCATGGTTCAAATCATGTTTTCAATTTCATGTCAATAGCTTAGAGAATGAAGTCTGTCATACTGCTTAATCTTCACAGTCAAATAGTCTAGGTAGAGAATAAGAAGAGTTCACTAGCATAATCCGAACTCTTGGAAGAAATAAATGTAGAAGTAGATAGTTTGTTTTTTCTTTCAAAAGAAAAGGATGTCAAGGGTATGCCAATTCAAGTGCACCCAAGGAAGAAACAAAATCTTAGGACAATAGGTTGGGTAGGTAAATATGAAGTTGAGCTAAGCATGCTTTCAGATTTTTGAGATCACAACTTCAAAGAAGCAGCAGCAAATGAAAGAAGAAAAATCTGCCCAATGGATAAGGCATTGGTCTTCATAAACCAAGAGATATGATGTTTTGGACACCTCCTGAAAATGAGCTTCCCTCCCCAAGTGGAGTCACTATTAGTCATCAGTAATTTTTTTCTTTCTATAGATAACTAAATGTTTATCCTAGATTTTTAGAAACAAAATTCATGAATATTGTGAGTTTTAGAAATCTCACTGCTTTCATTATCCTTAGGATATATTTTTCACTATTTCATTATCCTATCATACCATGGTCAGCCCACCATTCCTAGAAGACCCATCATGGGCTCATGTCACTCATTGTCACTATGTTTCTCCACCTTTGGCCTCAGCCCTCTGTTTTGTTTTTCCTAACTCCATTATCCATCTAGGGGTTTTGAGGGCATTTTTCTTGGTTTCATGACCTACATGGTTAAAAAATAAACAAGGATTGTATCCTGATGCTATTATGCCTCCTCCTATCCTTAATATACCTTCACAAACACTTCCCATCACTCCTATCCCTCAAACTCATCATTTTTCTACAAAACCTAGCCTATTGCTACAATTTGACACTTTTTGAGACTAGGCCTTTGTTTTTCCCTTTTGGACCTTTTCCCCTCACTCAATTCTTGAAATTCCACTTTCCCATACTCTATAACATCTATCCCTATTCCCAAAACGTTCCCCAAGAATTTAGACAACACTTAACCCCTTCATTCCCCTCCCTCTACAAGGCAGTCCTAAATTTCCTACACCAAACCCTAATTTCCTCTTCAAACTGAGCTAGGGTTGCTATGGAAAGGAGGCAGAGGATCAAAGGATTCATATGAAATACCATTTCAGTAAACATAAATCCATACCATATCATAAACATCAAGCCTCCATCATTTTCCAAGAATTCATTCCAAGGGCCAAGTCATTTGCCACACCTAGGGCCAGTTTTACTTAAAAATATGTTTATGACCGAAAAAAGATGAATTTGGAAAAATGAGAGAGGTTTTTGTCCATCATAGGGCCAAAAATAAAAACCTCCTTCCAGTTTTACACAGGTATCATGGTTTGGGAGCAATGTCAAAAATACAGGTGTCCCAGGAGAATTTCTGCACTGCTGGAGTGACCTTGGGAAAATATGATTTTCTAACAGCTTGAGTGTCCAAATGACTTTCTTGATGAGTCACATGACAATGAGACTTGAATATATTTCCAATTCACTATCATGATCTCAATTTGGAGTTATGGAAGGTGTCCAAAATTTTTCTACACTAGCACTCTGCATTTCTGCACCATCAGTTAGCACTTTTTGACTAGTCTTGGGAAAATCAACTTTTGACAAGGAAAATCAACTTCAATAAGGAAAATAATGATATATTTGGAAATTAGACAGGTTAAAATTTCCAATGAGCTATCATGAGCTCAATTTGGAGTTAAGGAAGGCCTCCAAAAGTTGTCTGCACCAACACTCTGCATTTATGCACCGTCATTCAACACTTTTTGACTAGTGCTGGGAGAATCAGTTTTGGGACAGGTAAATGAACACCAAATGGAAAAAAAGAATTTTTGGAAAGTCTACTCAACAATATTTCCAACGAGTTATCACGGGCCCAATTCCAACACCGGGAAGGCCTCCAAATTCCCTCTGCAAAATGGTGCTACGCGCTTAGGAGTTGGTCCTACGCCCCTGGAAATTTTTTGTTTTTCCCATGTAAATTACACTGCACTATGCTCCTGGGCGTGCAGAGACTACCAAAATATTGCATGTAGAGGCCACTTGATACTACACTATGCTATGCTCCTAGACATGCAGAAGCTACCAGGAAGACATGACACCTCGTGCAGAGGCTGCCTGGCTCACATTTGCTGTGCTCTTGGACGTGCAGAGGCTGCCAAGAGGACACAACACCTCGTATGGAGGCTGCTCGGCTCACATTTTCTGAACTCCTAGATGTGCAGAGGCTACCATGAGGACATGTCACCTCATGCAGAGGCTGTCTGAATCACATTTTTTGCGCTCCTGGACGTGTAGAGGCTGCCAGGAGGACACGACACCTCGTGTAGAGGCTGCCCGGCTCACATTTTCTGCACTCCTGAACGTGCTGAGGTTGACAGGAAGACATGGAAACTTGTACAAAGGCTACCCGGCTCACATTTTCTACGCTCCTGGACATGCAGAGGCTGCCAGGAAGACACGGCACCTCCTATAGAGGCCGCCTGAACGCTATGCTCATATGCATTCAGGGCTGCCCAGGAAGACGCGATAGGTCGTGCAGAAGGGGCCCAATTGCCCCGTGCTACATTTTTGTGCATGTTGCTCCAGCTGTGAAGAATTTTTTGAAGGTATTTAGTTTTTTCCACCTTTTCCTATTTTCTAAAGGTAGAATTATTGAGAAATATGAAGGGTAAACTTAAAGAATGAGGAAAAAGACAAAGAAGAAAGTGTTGAGGAGGAAGAAAGTAGTAACAAAGGTAGTAAGCCTAATGATGAAGATGAGGAAATCAATGGAAGCCCGAGAACAGAGGTAGATTATAAAAAGGAAAATAGTGAGCTAGACCATGAAGAAAGGGCAGATGACAGCAGTGATGAAAGAAGCAATGAAAAAGATGAAGATAGCAATAAAGAAGAGACAAAGCTTGAAGGTAATTACAGTGGTCAAGAAAAAGAATACAGTGGGTGGAAAAGTGAAGAAAACTCACATAATGAGGAAGAAAGTGACAATCAAATTAAAGGAGAGGCTAATGAAAGTGCCTCTGGCAGTGACCCCACAGAAAATGCAAGCAGTGATACAGAGGTAGAGTTTGAAAGTGAGGACAGTGGGCCATATCATGAAGAGGATGATAGTCATGAAGATACAAATGCACAAATAAATGATGAAGACACCTCTAATGTTGCAAATACAGAGGATGACAATCATGGAAATCTTGACAGTGATGCTAGCATGAGAAAAAGTGAAAGTGCTTCTAAAGAATTCAACCAAGAGGATGAAATGCATCAAGAAATGATGAGGAAACCTCTGACCATGACAACAAATAAAGTGACAAAGAAAATGATAATGTTGTAAGTAAGGAGAATGACTAAGCATTATGCCCAAAGAAACCAATTTGCAAGGGAAAAACTCAAAAAGGCCCAAAATGAGATCCAAGCACTAAAATAGAAAAGAAGCCAATATAACCTTATTATTTTGGCTCAAGCTTCTCTAAAGGTCTCCCAGGACCCATAAGGCACTTATCTACCAAATTTGGGATAAATTGGATAAATTTTTGTTTTTTGCAAATTTTGAGGCTAGGAGCGCAGCACACCTGGTGCTACGCTATATTTTAGGGCATCTTCATGAGGAAAGGATTTAATTTTTGGATTCCTCATAATAATAGGAGAATTCTCACCAATTTTCAGATCAATTGGAGTTGTTTTGGTTCTCCAAAAGGGTCAAAAACACCCAATTTTTCACCATTTTGCCTGCTTTTCAAGGCATGTGTTGCGCTCCTACTAGTCTTGGAATTTTCACTTTTTGGATAGGTTTTAGAGGTCAGATTGAAGAAAAAAATGTATATATGGAAATTATACTTCAATTTCTTTCCAAAGAGCCATCACAGAGCCTTTTCCGACATCGATAAGGCCTTCAAAACATGGCTATAAGAAGACCCATTTTTTCTGTTCCTATGCTACACTCCTGGCATGCAAATTCAAATTTGACACACAGTGCTACGCTCCTGTGGTTGATAAGTCAAAATGTGAATTTGGAAAGTTTTTTTAGGATTTATAGAGCCTAAAGGTCAATTTAATTTCTAAAAATGGCCGGAAAGATATTTATTTTAGATATTTTTGTGCCTTGGGCCTTGCAAGGCCTCAATGACAATAGAGATACTTCTAATTAGCCAATAGACTTATAGATGCTCTATTAGGCTTTCCTCCTCCTTGCTTGTTATATAAGGCATGATGATTCATTGTAATAGTGGGCTTTGATGTGTTTGATAGAAATACATGGTTTGTAGAAGTTGAAAATCAATTTGGTGTTGTGGAGCTTGTGGATGATTTTCCTTGGTTGATAATGATGAAGGCTTGCTTACAGGATTCCTGAGTTTAGTTAATTGTGATTTATCTCTTATTTTTCCATGTTTTTATTTTTTATCATATGTCCACCTTTCTATATTGTAATATCTCAGAAGAGTATAGGATGAGAAATTTTTTTTGAGGCACCTCACTCCTCCTGTTTGCTTATTGTCTTTATGTTTTCTTCTGCTGGGTTAGATTATGGAATTCTTAGTTGCTCCTTAGGCCCACCTAACCTTGTCTATTTAATTATTGGATTAATATGATAGTTTAAAAATATGATTCACGGTAAGCCCTGCTTATTTTATGCTATCTAAACTCTGTCTTGAAATCTCTCTTTGATGTATTGATTGTTAGGTTAAGCCAAAGAGGTCTTATTTCGATCTTGCCCTTTGTATATGCCTATCAGTTTACCTCAAAGTTATTTATAGTTTAATGAATGATGTTTAGGAGTTCCCTCTTCATTTATTGATGCTATTTATCTCTTATATGTTTTCAAATATTGCAAGTAGAATCATTAAAGTAAGATAAGTTTTCTTGCTTCCTTTGTTCCACTGGATTGTTTATCTTGAATTTTTATTTGTTTAAAATTATTTTCGTTGAGTAAATGGTGTGCCCTATCTCATGATTAGTATATTTTTCTTATCAGTATTCAAGACCTTGTTGTTCATATGTATTTGATAAAGGATTCTTAACTTCCCTTTGCCCTACCTTGTTGTAATATTCCCAATTAGTTGGAATATTATATGTTGCTCTATTTTGCAGGGTAGAAGAATAAATGGGGTAAAGAGACCCTTAAATATCTTTAGTAGGAATAAAACATTTTCTATGTGAAAGGGGTTTGAATAAGAAGAAGAAATAAACCACCTTTGGTTTCAAAAGGGGGGAATGCATGAGGACTAGAACCTTGTTGACTTGGTCAACAACGCTGCTAATTGAGGAGGGAAACTAGTGGAAACAACGTAGTTTTGAGGGAGGACTCTTTGCAATGAAGCAACCTCATGAATGTGTGGGGCCTAGGGTAAGGAGGCTCACCAAAGATAAAGAGGAATGGATAGCAGCCATGAGATTCATTCATAATCTTGTCTATGTTTGAGTCTTATGACTTCTTTCATGCTTCAGTTGTTTAGTTGGGTTTGTTGCACTATTTAGTGCAATGGATTCTCATGTGGGAGTTCCATTCTCTTTCTTGGTTCAACTTGCTTAAGGGATCTAAGAGGGGAATTATGAGCTAAATTTCCACTATCTGACTTGGGGTCAAGCAGTCACCAACTCCTACAGTGCAGTATCTTCTAGAAACCACATCATTTCTAAAGGTGATGTTGTGGTAGGGTTGAAACCCTTGATTTGGAGCTAGTTTCCTAGAGAAGGAGGCTTTTTCTCTCCTAGAAGGCTATTAGGGAGGCTCTTCAGCCATTTTTATGTACTTTCATGTATTTTTCAGCCATGTCATATACAGAGTTGCAGTAAACTGCGTCATTTTATGTAGAGATGTCATTTGGCACTTGTGCTCATGAGAAACCCTTGCCAGGTTGTCTCTATTTTCTATAAAAGAGGCTAAAACCTCCATTTTCTTGGCTCTTTGATTAATGAAATCTCCAAATCTGTTATGAAACATATGTTTATGTAGAAACCCTTTCATAATTATGTTGTTTCAGGCTTCAGAAATTCTATTTTGTTGAAGTCATGGGGTTTGGGTGTTTTGGCATGGAGAGATCTGTTTAACATAGCTAGAATGATTTGTTTCTACTCCCATTTTATATTTAATGGTTATTAAGTGTAATATAAAGGATCCAAGTTATTTTTTTCTATTATGTTACATAAATTTCTGAAAACAACATTTTTACTCTCCATATTGCAGAAATTCCTGAAAAGGAATATTACAGTGGTATCAAAGCTCTGCTCTTGGCTCAGCTTGTGGGAACAATATATCTACAGTATGGAGGAGAAAATTATTTCAAGGCTCCTTCTTCAAACCATGTAGAACATTGCAAGAGATCTCAAGGAGATGAGGCAAAAAGAAATCCCTAAGGGGTTTTACGAAGAAGCAAGCACCAACACCTCATTTAGTGTGGAACAATCAGCCACTCATCCTTCACTACAATGATCCACTATGCCCTCATTCTTATCTAAAGACAAGGAGGAAGAAAACCTTGGTGACTACTTTGTGGAGTATGAATCCCAATCCCAAATATTCAAGGAACACTTGAGCTTTCAAGAATTCTGTTGGATCAAGGAAGGGAGGAGATCTTGCTATCAGCATAAGAGGGAAGGATGGATGCAGGAGTCAGACCTATAGTGCAGTATGGGGAGATTATTCTTTCTCATATATGATGGATCACCTAAATGCAAAACCAAGGCTTGGGTGGAGAAGTTGGATACTTATTTTCATCTCAATAGAGTTTCTGAAATAGAAGTTATCAAAATAGTTGCACTGCACTTATGTAATGTTACCAATTAGCCACTGCTACTTGGAACATTATAATTGCTCCATTTTTGAAATAAGAAGTAGGAAACACAATAAAAAATATCCCAGTGTGAAAATGGATTGAGGTAGGAGGACAAAATAAATCCACTTTAGTGTGAAATAGGGGAAAATCAATGAGCTAGCTACAGTTGACCAAGTCAACAACATTGTCACAAAAGGAGGGAAAGCTACTAGGGCAGCGCAGTTTTGAAGGAGGAAACTTCTCAAGGAATTTACATCACCAATGAGTGGGGCCCGGGATGGAGAAGCTCATCAAGGATAAAAAGGAGGAGATAGCAGCAAAGAATTCATTCATTCAATCATTTTGTTTCAGTCTTATGACTGATTTGCAAGCTTCAGTTGTTTAGCCAGAGTTGCAGCACTGCTTAGTGCAAGGGATTCTCATGCGGGAATTCTATATTCACCATTGATATAGCTGATTGGGAGATCTAAGGAGGAGGTCTTGAGTTCAATTATCATCATCTTTCTAGAGGAGAACCATCCTCTACCATAGACAGCACAATCACTCCCAGTGAATGCGTTATTTCTGCAGTAGCTGGGGTTGCATCTTTCCATTTGTGCTTGTTTCAGAAGAGGAGGAGTATATTTCACTCCAGGAGATCTATTGAGGAAGGCCTTGGGCCAAATATTGTATTTTTTGTCCATTTCAGATCATATTTGGTCTTTCTTTATACATTTTTTCTAGGAATAGTGTTATTTTTTGCAGAGCTACTTCTTATGTTGCTATTTTTCCAGAAACCCTTGTCGGGGCATTCCGAGGTGCTTGTAAAAGAGGTCTAACCTCTCATTTCTGATTCCATGCTTAATGAAAGCTCTATATATGTATTAAACTATATTTTTCTGTAGATTCCATAATAAAAATAACGCTGTTGTAGTCTCCAACATTTCTATTTTATGAAGTAGTGGGATTTGGGTGTTTTTATGCATATATGAGTTGGGGAGATCTGTATAGAGTAGCTAGAATGATTTTTTTATAATGACAATATATATTTAAGCTACATACAACATATATTAGAGGATCCAAGCCCTGGACTGCATTATTTTTTCACTGGTTTCCTTATACAGAGTCCCCATTAGAGATATTGCAAAAATTCCTGAAAAGGAACATTACAGTGGTATAAGAGCTTTGCTCTTGGCTCAGCTTGTGGGGGGGAGATTTACCTTCAGCATGGAGAAGAAATACATCTCAAATCTAGTTCTTCAAACCCTATATAACATTTCAAGGGATCTCAAGGAGATGAGATATGAAGAGGACCCTTTAGGATTTTGCCATGAGGCAAGCACCAACACTGCAAATGGCATGGGGCATACAAATGCATCAAAACACTCCACCATGCATTAATTTCTAACTAAAAGAGATAAGGAGGGCACTTTGGGAGAATATTTTGAAGAGTATCAACTCCAATCTCAAAGGTTCAAGGAGCACTTGAGCTTTCAGGAGTTTTGTCGGATCAAGGATGGGAGGAGGATTAATTCCCATCAAAAGGAGGAGAACTTGATGCAAGGATCAGCCCTATAGTGTATATATGGTAGGGTTATTCTTACCCATATTTTATGGGAAACCTAAGTGCACTGCAAAGGCTTGGGTGGAGAAGCTGGACACATACTTCCAGCTCAACGAGGTTTCTGAGATAGAAGCCATCAAGATAGTTGCGCTGCACCTAGAAGGGGAAGCTCAATATTGGTGGTTTCACGGGCTGACCACACTTGGGCACCATCATATCACTTCATATTCATCTTTCACCAAGAAGCTAGTGGAGAGATTTGATCCAAGGTATCCGGAAGCCCACTTTTCCAAGATAACCAAGCTCAAGCAGGAGGGAGATCTTGAGGATTACATTGCTGAGTATTTGCAGTTTTCAGTGATGGTATCTAACCTCACTATGAGTAGGAAGGTATGCATGTTTGTGAATGGGATGGCTGAACCATTACAAGGGTTGTTCAAATCTACTAAACCAACCACACTCCTTGAAGCTGTGGAAAAAGCTAGAGATCTGTAACACATCTTGCCCCAAGAAAGAACCTTTTTGCAGCAAGAGACTCACTCAAGACCAAGGGAGACAATCCATGTTCAAGATTTGGAGGGGAAATGTGTTACAGGAGGGACACATCATGTCAAGAACTTCTCCAAGAAGGATGCCAACGTTGTGCAATCCATGGAAGACTTTTCTCCAAGAGGGGGAGCAGTTGCAGCATTAAGAGGAGTCCCAAAGTATCTAACCTTGAGGGTAAGATGCACCATCATGGGGAAAATATTTTCTGTATTGATAGATAATGGAGCCTGTTGTGGATCATCTGCATATCCTTTTCTATTTTATTTTGAAAATCGAAAATAAAAAAATCTGAAAATCCAAAAAAGCATATGCTATAGTATAATGTTTTTATACTATATCATAAAAAATGAACTGAAGTATTTACAAGTTCGATAAAAATTGAATTTTATTATTAAGCTTTATTTGAACGTATGAATATTTCATGCTTAAGTTCCGAGTAGCTGTCCGAGCGGAAGAAGCGATCGTTAAAGAGTGTAATCGGACGAGTCAATGCGGAGGCGCAAAGAGCTCGATAATTATCAAATTCGATGCCCCCGCAGTTGACTGGTTTGACCGCGGGCGAGCCGTGATCAACAGCTTGGATTCATTGTGAGGGGCATAGGCCGAAGTTATCCGCTGTACTCCAGGACCCCCCCGTGGTGATGTCATCAAGTGATGTGGAAGACAGCTGTCATCCACTGTCAACGGTTTTTACACGTCATTTTGGCATTTATGTTGGAGTATCATAGTTTCAAGAATGCCCCAATAACCCAAAGTGAGCTATGGAAGAAATGCAAAACATTCTCAATGGACACAGCAAAAGGGATCCCAACGTCCCAACCAAGAGTAACCGTTGACTTAGCAACTGCATCAAAAGCGGCTATTCTTATAGATTAGAAGTTTTCAAATTCACATTATGTTACTTTCTTACAATCATGTAAATTGTAATAGGACCTTTTGAAGCATGTACCTCCGTAACTGCCAGTAGTTTTAGCAGTTAGAATTAGTTTAAGTAGTTGGAATTAGTTTCATCAGAGGAAACAGTTTTGTGACTTTGTATTTAAAGAAAATTTCAAGAAAGAAAGAGGTTCCGAGTTTTGGAACCTAGAAGCAAAATTTTGTATTGAAGAATTGCAAATCAATGAAAGAAGTATGCAAGTTTCTATCATTCTGTTTATGCTGAAATTTTATCTAGTTTACATAATGTTTTCATGTCTATGAATGAAATAGAGTAATTTGAGCAGTGGGTCTCTTTATACATATGTATTTAAGAGTTAAACAAACCTTAATGTACGCTCCTCTATTTTAACTTTATCTTTACATAATTCTTCTGGGTTTTAAAATGGTAGATTCTATTTTAAACAGCATATCAGCTTGAAACCCTCTTCTCGTTTTCTTCCATTCATTCATTTTAGCATAAGTGGAATATGGCATTGCAGAAACATGTATGGGTTTGATATTTGAAGGTTACAGAATCAATGTTTAAGGGTTTTTAATACAGAGACAAAATATATTCATTTGTGACAAAATTTGATAATGTCTTAAGCACAGATTCCTTATCACAACAAAGGAATTGTTTCTTAAGGTACAACATAAATTGGCGCCATTGCCGAGGATCGAAGATTCGAATATTTTCCCTGGGTTTTGTTTGATATTTCCTCTGGTTGTTTAGAGAGGAGGAAATAAGATGTGTTTATTTTAAAATAGTTCTGGCTCCTAAGAAACCTCATACGAGGTCTGATACCTCTTAGCAACGAGTTCATGTTTTGTCTGATCCTGAGAAGCTGGTTTCAAAGAAGGGCTAGAAACCAAAAATATTTGATACACTAGATGCTACACTGCTTGCACCAGGCAGTAGTTCATGCACTTTTTCATCCAATAAAGTCTCCAAGAAACTCATTTTCTCGGAAGAAGAATCCTCACCATCACCCGTTGCATTTCAAGAACCTACATTAGAAGAGCAATCTTTAGAGTTTGTGTCTTTCCCACTTGCAAAAACTCCACCTCATACAGCTTCCAGCTCTTCTGCAATCATTCATACACCAATCCCTATATCAGTTGTTCTACCTCATTCACCCCCACCTACAACTGGTATTCATTTTCCCCCCGCTCAAGGAGTAGTTAACCCGAGCATAAACATGGCAGCCCCTGCTTTCTTGATGAATAGATATGCACCATTAAATCTACCCCAACCACTGAATGCAATGCCTTAGGAGTATCTCAAACTACTCCCTAGATTTACTGGTGAAGACGAAATAACTGCAGAATGGCACTTTCCCCTGTTTTGCACATTTGTTGAGAATTTAAATGTTGAACATTTAGATGTTGTAATGAGACTTTTTGTTCAGTCTCTAAGTGGAGAGGCAAGGAAATGGTTCAAAGGATTGCCTAATGGTTCAATAAATGATTGGGATGGACTAGAAATATGTTTCATTGAGAGATGGGGTGAAAAAAGGGACCATGGTTATTCTTTGACAGAATTCAATGCAATAAAGAAGAAATCTGATGAAAATATGAGTGATTTTGTGAAAAGATTTAACAAGCTGTATAATAGTTTGCCCGCGGAAATGAAACCTCCACCTATTGGAGCAAGGGTCGTTTTTGCTGGTGCATTTGAACAAGAGTTCAGTTTCACATTGAGGGAAAGAAGGTCCCGTACGTTGGAGCAGATTCAAACTGATGCTTTGGAGATTGAGGCTAATATGTCCGCTGCTGGTAAAGTTCAAGATAAAGGAAAGGCTAAAGAAGAAGCCTCATCTCAAGATCAAAGAATAGACGATATGACTAAAGTCATAAAAAAATTGTCTAATAAATTGGTGAAGTTGGAAATAGACAATAATAAGCCTGCAAGACAAAACAGAGGGGTTTTCAATCCTTAGTTTAAAAAACAGCCCCTGCAAATCCTACAAAGAGAAAAGAAAGATCAAGATCAAGTGCAAGCACCTTTGTATATAGAGGCAGCTCCATTCCGTTCAGCAGATGATGATGATGAAAAAGAAGATGATGCTCGAATTTATGTTGTTTACATGGAATATGTTGAAACAGAAGAAGAAACTGAGGAAGAAAATGAAGAAACTGATCTTTAATTCAACCAAGAAGAGATGGATGATTATTGCAAGCAGTTTACAGACTTCATGCAATCAGAATTGCATAAAAAATACGATTTGAGGTCAAAGAAAAGGTTAAGAACTCAAGATGATGGGGAAAAAGAATCAGAATCAGTTGCTCCAATGGCGACTCCATTGCAGAAAAGCCAGATCAAGAAGTCAGATAAGGAAAAACAGCCTATGAATGAAGAAAAGGAAAAGGTAAAATAGCAAGTTGAGGCTTCTCAAAAAAAGATCAAAGATTCTAATGTTTTGGAGAAAGTTGTTACTGTTCCTAATCAAAGTCTTAATTCAAAGAAAGATCAAGAAGAACTTGAAAAGTTGACAAAACAAAATCAAACTTTCAGTTTGTCGAAAGAGTTGGAGAAAGTGAAAATTCAAATACCTCTTCTTGAGTTAATGAAAACACCTGGTTATAAGAAGGAGATTGCTGAATTTATCAATTTATCTCAGTCTTATGAGGTGGGCGATATCGTAAATCTGCAAGAAGAAAAACCAGTGGTTACCTTTGGGCCTCATGTTTAAGAGGTACATTCATCCATCCCTCCTTTTTATATATCACTTCTGTTACATGATTTTGTTTTACATAATTGTATGCTAGATTCTGGTGCATCCCACAATCTGATGCCACTGTGTGTGATGAAAGAGTTGAATTTGAAAATCACTAAGCCATACAAAGATCTTTATTCTTTTGATTCAAAAAGGGTGACGTGTGTGGGTCTTATTAAGGATATGGTTGTTTCATTGGCTCAAATCCCAGCCAAGAGCATTATGATGGATGTGGTAGTGGCAGAAATTCCAGCTAGATTTGGTATGTTATTATCCAGATCTTGGGGGGCAAAGTTGGGAGGAGTTTTGAAGCTAGATTTTACATATGCAATCATTCCTGTTTTTAATGGGGAAGAAAGGAGGTTGTATAGGGAAACTAGGTTTCAAAAAACTGCTACCAAGAAAGATGCAGGTAATTCACCTATTTATGGCCAAGAGAAGGATGACCTCTCTTGTTTCATGGTGCATGAAGATGCAAAATTTTCTGAAGAAACACAAGGGAAGCTCCCTTCAGCTATTGTACATAAGAAGCTGCATTCGAAAATACTTTGGAAGTGTTATTTTGATGGCGCGTTTTCTAAAGAAGGCACTGGAGCTGGTTTCATTTTTGTATCTTCGGAAGGTAAACTTGTACCTTTTTCTTTTAAATTGGAGTTTGAGTCCACTAATAATGTAGACGAATATGAAGCATTAATCATTAGTCTACAGACAACTAAGAAAATTGGAATTTAGTCTATGACTGTGTTTGGTGATTCTGAATTAATTATAAGAAAAAACAAGAATTTGTGTCAAACTAAACATCCTAGATTAAAAGCATATCGAAATGAAGTCTGGGACTTAATTGAAAATTACTTTGAAGCTTTCAACTTACAGTTTGTTCCAAGGGAATAGAATAGAATGGCTGATTCTTTAGCAGTTGCAACCAGTACATTCAAGCCTCCAATTAATCCGAGACTAAGGTATGAAATTGAGATGAGATATATACCTTCGATCCCTAACAATATCAAACACTGGCAGGTTTTTGAGGATGATGAATAGATTAAGCAATTTTTGTTGATGATTGAAGATTTTGAAGATCATCAGATTGATTTGGAAACTGATGAGAATGACTTGGCTGAAGAGTCTAAGACTCCAAAAAAGAAGATTGGTGATCAGCAGATTATTCAGCTGAAGGACAATATTCTACCAAGAGGTTTGGTACCTCTCGAAAGGTTTTTTGGTGCTAATGATGTGGTAGTAAATCAGAAGAAATCACAACAAGATGATAATGTGGAAGATTGTAATTTGGGAACTCAATATGAGCCTAAAATGGTAAAATTGTTCAAAGGCCTTCTGAAGGACTATAAACAAAGGTACATAGATCTATTCAAACAATTTGAGGATGTATTTGCCTGGTCATATGATGACCTGAAGACTTATGATAAGAGTATTATTCAGCATAAAATTCCATTGAAAGATGGAGTCAAACCACATAAACAGAAACTTCGACAAATCAATCCATTTTTGTTGGCCCCGATTGAAAAGGAGGTAAAGAAATTGCTACAGGCTAAAATAATTGTTCCTCTCAGATATTCTGATTGGGTTTCCAATCTGGTACCAGTCAGAAAAAAGAATGGAGAGATAAGGTTGTGTGTAGATTTTAGGAACTTGAATAGGGCTTCATTGAAGGATAATTATCCTTTGCCGAAGATGGATTTTGTCTTGCAAAAAGTGACTGGAGCGTACAAGTTATCAATGGTAGATGGTTTTTCAGGATATAACCAGGTTGCTGTGGAGAAGGAAGATCAAAAGAAAACTGCTTTCACCACACCCTGGGGAACATTCATGTATGCCAGGATGCCATTTGGCTTAATGAATGCAGGGGATACATTCCAAAGAGAAATGGATATTTCATTTGTAGGAGATAACTTTGTGGTTGTTTATCTGGATGATGTCACAATTTTTTCAAACTATGATGAAGAACTTCTACAGCATTTGAAAAGAGCCTTTTTGAAGTGTAGGAAATATGGTTTATCGCTGAATCCTAAAAAATATTTGTTCGCTCTGGATGAGGGTAAACTACTGGGACATATTGTTTCTAAACAAGGAGTGAAAATTGATCCAGTGAGAGTCGAAGAAATACAATCAATTCCACTGCCCAGAAGTAAGAAAGACATTTAGATATTCCTTGGGAAAATTAATTTTCTGAGAAGATTTGTTCCTAATTATGCAGAGATTGTCAAGAAAATAACAGACATGTTGAAAAGGATGCAGAGGTGAAGTGAGGCAAAGAAGCAAGAGAATATTTTCAAAGAATTAAAGAAGCTCTGAAGGAAGCACCTGTTCTAATAAGTCCAGATTATCTGAAGCCATTTCAAATTTTCTCATTTGCGTCTTCCTCAACAATTGTTGCTGTGTTATTACAGAGAAATGAAGAAAAATGTGAACAACCTGTAGTGTATTTTAGTAAGGTGCTCCGAGATGCAGAGTTGAAGTATAATATATTGGAGAAACAAGTATATGCTCTGGTGAAAGCATTAAAAGCATTCAGAACCTATGTTCTTCATTCCCAAATTTTAGCATATGTTCCTAATTCTGCTGTAAAAGATGTTTTAGTACAGAGTGATGTGGACGAGAAAAGGGGTAAATGGATTTCTAAAATCCAAGAATATGACCTGGATGTTAAACCAACAAAGCTAATTAAAGGATTGGGGCTGGAAAAATTATTAACAGATTCAAATTTCCAAGCACTGGGAATTAATTTATTGGCACCTATAGAGGAAGTCAATGAAGAAACAGGTGATGTTCAGTCGAAGTCAGCAATTAAATATAAATTTCTGTGCTCAGATTGGTACAAAGATATTGTTCATTATTTATGCTTTCTTTCTTGTCCTCCTTCAATAAATAGAGCTAAATACAGAGCTTTAAAACTCAAAGCTCAACCCTATGTTATAATTGAAGCAAAGCTATATTGGAAAGATCCTGCTGGGGTGTTATTGTTACGTTTGACAGAGAAAGATGTTTCAGAAGTAATTAAAGAATATCATGAGTGTTTGTGCAGGGGTCACTACAGTTGGAAGGTAACTGCTCATAAAATTCTCAAATCATGTTTTTATTGGCCCTCTGTATTTGCTGATGTATATAAAACAATCAGAAGTTGTCAAAAATTCCAAGTGTTTGCAGAAAAGAAAAGGTTAGCCCCTTTACCTCTTCTTCCTGTTTTTATTGAAGAACCTTTCAGACAATGGGGACTGGATTTCATTGGAGAAATAAATCCACCATCTAGTGGGAAATTTAAGTGGATTCTTACTGCTACATATTATTTTACAAAATGGGTGGAGGCAAACCAGGAAGGAAAATTATTTGGTTGTTATGAATTTTTTAGAAGAAAATATCTTTAGCAGATTTGGATGTCTAGTAAAGATTGTGACAGATAATGCACAAGTTTTCAACTCGATCAGGTTTATTAATTTCTGTCAGACTTACAATGTGATATTGTCTCATTCTACAGCTTATCATCCACAAGGGAATGGATTGGCAGAATATTCTAAAAAAACATTGGTAAGAATTCTGAAGAAGACAATAAATGAAAACCAAAAGAACTGGGATTCAAAGCTAATTTTTGCGCTATGGGCAACGAGGATGACCACTAGAAGATCCACTAGTAAGTCACCTTATGAGCTAGTATATGGGACTCAGGCATTATTTCCCACTCAGTTGGTGAAGCCTGTGATTTCTTTCCTTCAATATTCTCAAGAGGAACCTAATGCCATGATTAGAAGAATGAATAATGTAATGGAGTTAAATGAAAACAGAAATAAAGTTTGAGAGAATTTGCTTACCTACCAGCAAAAAATGAAGACAATATTTTACAGAAAAGCGAAAGAAATCATGTTTCAGAAGGGAGGTCTGGTATTAAGGTGGGATACCCAGAAGGAAGACAAAGGGAAACATGGTAAATTTGATCCCTTGTGGTATGGTCCATTCAAAATTTATGAAGTCAGGATGAATAATACATTCATGTTGGAAAATCTTGAAGGAGAAGTAATAGATATGCCTGTGAATGGGCAATATCTAAAGCATTATTTCCGACACTAAGAAGCTGTTTCACCATCATTGTATATATCCGGTTTGGTCATTGTGCATTTTCCACCAAGCAATGTTTGACTCCATGCCCAAAGTGAAGGCACTGATCTGCAGGTTCTTAGTTTTTCGTGGAAAAAGCACTATCCCCAGGTGGAGCCAGATGTTGTGGATCATCTGTATATCCTTTTCTATTTTATTTTGAAAATCAAAAATAAAAAAATCTGAAAATCCAAAAAAGCATATGCTATAGTATAATGTTTTTATACTATATCATAAAAAATGAACTGAAGTATTTACAAGTTCGATACAAATTGAATTTTATTATTAAGCTTTATTTGAACGTATGAATATTTCATGCTTAAGTTCCGAGCAGCTATCCGAGCAAAAGAAGCGATCGTTAAAGAATGTAATCAGACGAGTCAATGCGGAGGCACAAAGAGCTCGATAATTATCAAATTCAATGCCCCCGCAGTTGACTGGTTTGACCGCGGGCGAGCCGTGATCAACGGCTTGGATTCATTACGAGGGGCATAGGCCGAAGTTCTCCACCGTACTCCAGGACCCCCCCGCAATGATGTCATCAAGTGATGTGGAAGACAACTGTCATCCACTGTCAACGGTTTTTACATGTCATTTTGGCATTTATGTTGGAGTATCATAGTTTCAAGAACGCCCCAATAACCCAAAGTGAGCTATGAAGAAATGCAAAACATTCTCAATGGACACAGCGAAAGGGATCCCAATGTCTCAACCAAGAGTAGCCGTTGACTTAGCAACTGCATCAGAAGCAGTTGTTCTTATAGATTAGAAGTTTTCAAATTCACATTATGTTACTTTCTTAAAATCATGTAAATTGTAATAGGACATTTTGAGGCATGTACCTCCGTAACTGCCAGTAGTTTAAGCAGTTAGAATTATTTTAAGTAGTTGGAATTAGTTTCATCAGGGGAAACGGTTTTTTGACTTTGTATTTAAAGAAAATTTCAAGAAAGAAAGAGGTTCCGAGTTTTGGAACCTGGAAGCAAAATTTTGTATTGAAGAATTGAAAATCAATGAAAGAAGTATGCAAGTTTCTATCATTCTATTTATGCTGAAAGTTTATCCAGTTTACATAATGTTTTCATGTCTATGAATGAAATAGAGTAATTTGAGCAGCGGGTCTCTTTAAACATATGTATTTAAGAGTTAAACAAACCTTAATGTGCGCTCCTCTATTTTAACTTTATCTTTACATAATTCTTCTGGGTTTTAAAATGGTAGATTCTGTTTTAACAACATATCAGTTTGAAATCCTCTTCTCGTTTTCTTCCATTCATTCATTTCAGCATAAGTGGAATATGGCATTGCAGAAACATGTATGGGTTTGATATTTGAAGGTTACAGAATCAATGTTTAAGGGTTTTTAATACAGAGACAAAATATATTCATTTGTGACAGAATTTGATAATGTCTTAAGCACAGATTCCATATCACAGCAAAGGAATTGTTTCTTAAGGTACAACAGAGCCACTCATAATTTTATTGATGCACAGCTGGTACACAAAAGAGGAATCCCCATGGAGGAGTTTGAGGGATTTTCAGTTTTGGTCCCAAGGGCTATGACCTTGCAATGTGCCAAGTATGTTCTAGCACTAACCATTACTATGGGGACCTACACATTGACAGACCACTTCTTTGTGGTAGATATTATAGACACCAATGTCGTATTGGGAATCTAATGGTTGATCACTCTTGGGAGAGTTACCACTAATTGGAGAACCTTGGAGATGAAATGGACAAAAGGGGAGGATGGCCAACAACAAAGAATCAAGGGCATAAACACATATCCCCCTCAGGTTGTTTCTGCACATAAGATGGAGGCAGATCTATGTAAAAGGTATGTTGAATGGGCAGTTGAGCTACATATATTAGAGGTGAAGGGTAAGGATTCACCAGTGCATCTAGATGTTGAGTCTCTCTTGGACCGGTATTCTACAGTATTTGGAGATATCCCACCAGGGAGACCTCTTGACTGAGGGTTTGAACGCACCATTGAGTTGGAACAAGGGGTTCAAGCAGTAATCACCACTCCTTATAGGCATCCCAAGGCTTATAGGGATGAGATTGAGAGGGCTATCCAAGAGCTGCTAGCTCTAGGACACATCTGTCCTAGTACTAGTCCTTTTTCTTCTTCGGTGGTTTTGGTAAAGAAGAAAGATGTCACATTGAGGATGTGCATTGATTATAGGGCCTTGAACAAGAAGACTACGAAGAACAGGTACCCTTTACCCAGAATTGATGAACTCATGGATGAGTTAAGGGGATACAAATACTTCTCCAAGATTGATTCGAGGTCTGGGTATCATCAAATCAAGGTGAGGGAGCAAGATATCCCCAAGACAACATTTAGATGTCACTATGGGAATTTTGAGTTTCTGGTAATGCCCTTTGGATTGAATAATGCTCCAGCAACTTTCCAATCCTGCATGAACTACATCTTCCGTGTTCATTTGAGAAAGTTTGTATTGGTCTTCTTTGATGATATTCTTATCTACAGCCACACCTGGGAGGAGCACTTGAAGCATATTGAGACAGTCTTACATATCATCCTCAAGGAGCAGCAATTCTATGCCAAGCTCTCCAAATGTGAATTTGGCCTCACCAAGATGTTTATTTGGGGCACATCATAGGAGTGGATGGAGTGAGGGTACATGAAGAGAAGATCTAGGCTATCATAGATTGGCCTAAACCCATGAATGTTACAGAACTTAGAGGGTTTGTGGGCATATGCACTTATTATCGGAAGTTTGTGAAAGAATTTTCACAACTAGAAGCACCACTCACATAATTAACAAAGAATGGATCTTTCCATTGGACACCTACAATGCAGAGGGATTTTGATAAGCTCAAAGAGGTAATGAGTAGTTGTCCTGTTTTGGTTTTACCTGACTTTTCTCAACCTTTTGTGCTGAAATGTGATGCATCAAGTGAAGGCATTGAAGCAGTCCTGATGCAAGGTGGGCATCCTATAGCCTTTGAGAGAAGGAAGTTGCTCCCTCATGAGAAGTTATATCCCATCTATGACAAAGAAATGTTGGCTATCATGCATGCATTAGCCAAATTCCTACAATACTTGGTGGGGAATAAGTTCAAGGTGAAGAATGATCATAACAGTCTTAGATTCTTCGTTGAATAGAGACAGCTCCAGGAAAGACAACAGAAGTGGGTGAGAAAAATCCAAGCCTATGATTTTGACATAGAATATGTCAAGGGGAAGAGCAATATAGTAGCTGATGCACTATCCAGGAGACCTACAACGCTATCTTTGAGGGGCATGGATGTAGATTGGAAGGCTCAACTCTTAGTTGAGTATTCCAAAGATGACTTTGCATGTGAGATACTTGATGGGGTGGTATCGGATGAAAGGTTTAGAGTGATGGATGAGGTTATCTATTACCAGGACTGAATCTTCTTGGCTAAGAATTATAAGCTCAAAGAGAAGATCTTATTAGCATCACATGATTCCCCACTTGCCGAGCATCAAGGCTTCATGAAGACTTATATATCTATCAGAGATAGATTCTCATGGAAGGGTCTCAAGGAGGATGTGCTCCAACATGTTAGGGAATGCCCCATTTGCCAAAAAAATAAAGGAGAACACACTCACCCTGCTAGATTGTTGCATCCACTACCTATTTCGGATGGGAAGTGGGAAAGTATCTCTATGGACTTCATCACCGGCTTACCGACAGTACAGGGTAAGGACTGTATATTTGTTGTTGTTGATGGAATAACAAAGTACTCTCATTTCTTTTCCATTTTTTCACATTATATTGCTTCACAGGTAGCTGAGCTCTTCTTTAGAGATGTATTTAGACTCCATGGTCTCCAAAGGACCATAGTGAGTGATCGGGATAGCCGCTTCATGGGTGGCTTTTGGCAGGAAATTTTCCGGTTAGTAGGGACTGATTTGACTCCAAGCACTAGCTATCATCCCCAAACCGATGGACAGACTGAGATAGTGAACAAGTGGCTAGAAGGCTACTTGAGGAACTATGCGGCAGGATAGTAGAAAGCATGGCTGCATTGGTTCCACTTGGGAGAGTATTGTTACAACAATACTCACCATACTTCTATTGGCATGAATCCATTCCAAGCCTTATATGGGTATGAGGCACTCTCATTTGTTGATGCTATGTTTGGAGCAAGTAAAGCTCCACGGGAAAAGGATTAGATTCAGGAAAACCAAGACATACTCAGGGCACTCAAAGAAAACATTGCCACTACCCAGAACCAACAAAATATGTATGCAGAACATGGTCGGATAGAAAAATAGTTTGAGGTGGGAGATCTTGTCTACCTGCGTCTTCAGCCTTACAAACAATCCACACTCAAGGAGAATGGAGCTGAGAAGCTCAAACCACGTTTCTATGGGCCATAGAGGGTGGTCAAGTTTATCAGTAAGGTAGCATATGAGTTGGAGCTTCCTAAGGGGAGCAAGATCCACAATATCTTCCATGTCTCTTGCCTCAAGAAGGCCATCGGGAGGAATGTAGTTGCCAACATGGATCTCCCCCCCATTGATGATGAGGGTCTTTTGATCTTGTAGCCAGAAGAAATCTTAGGCATAAGGGGGAGGCAGCTAAGAAACATAGTCATCAAGGAATATCCGATTCAATGGAGAAATCTACCAGATGAGGATTCCACTTGGGAGGGAGAGAAGATCTTGCAGCATCCTTCTTTACTGTTGCTTGTGGGCAAGAAACTTTTGAGCGGGGAGGATTGTAATGTTCACAATTAGCCACTGCTACTTGGAACATTATAATTGCTCCATTTTTGAAATAAGAAGTAGGAAGCACAATAAAACATATCTCAGTGTGAAAATGGATTGAGGTAGGAGGAAAAAATAAAGCCACTTTAGTGTGAAAGAGGGGCAAAGCAATGAGCTAGCTACAGTTGACCAAGTCAACATCGCTGTCACAAAAGGAGGGAAAGCTACTAGGGCAGCGCAGTTTTGAAGGAGGAAACTTCTCAAGGAAGTTACATCACCAATGAGTTGGGCCCAGGATGGAGAAGCTCATCAAGGATAAAAAGGAGGAGATAGCAGCAAAAGATTCATTCCTTCAATCATTTTTTTTCAGTCTTATGGCTGATTTTCAAGCTTCATTTGTTTATCCGAAGTTGTAGCACTGCTTAGTGCAAGGGATTCTCATGTGGGAATTCTATCTTCACCATGGATATAGCTGATTGGGAGATCTAAGGAGGAGGTATTGAGTTAAATTATCATCATATATCTAGAGGAGAACCATCCTTTACCCTAGACAACATATTCACTCCCAGTGAATGCGTTATTTTTGCAGCAACTGCAGTAGCTGGGGTTGTATCTTTCCATTTGCGCTTGTTTTAGAAGAGGAGGAGTCTATTTCACTCTGGGGGATCTATTGAGGAAGGCCTTGGGAAAAATATTATATTGTTTGTTCATTTCAGATCATATTTGGTCTTTCTTTATACAGTGTTGCTAGGAATAGCATTATTTTCTACAGATTTACTTCTTATGTTTCTATTTTGCCGGAAACCCTTGTCGGGGCATTTCGAGGTGCTTGTAAAAGAGCTCTAACCTCTCATTTATGATTCCATGCTTAATGAAAGCTCTAGATCTATATTAAACTATATTTTTCTATAGATGCCATAATAAAAATAACGCTGTTGCAGTCTCCGACATTTCTATTTTATGAAGCAGTGGGATTTGCGTGTTTTTATGCATATATGAGTTGGGGAGATCTGTATAGAGTATCTAGAATTATTTTTTTATGATGCCAATCTATATTTAAGCTACATATAGCATATATTAGAGGATCAAAGCCCTATACTACATTATTTTTTCAGTGGTTTCCTTAGACAGTGTCCCCATTGGAGATATTGCAGAAATTCCTGAAAAGGAACATTACAACTTTGAAGGGGAGGCTCATGAATGGTGGTTCCATGGGCTAACCACACTAGGGAATGCTCACATCACTTCATACTCAGTATTCACCAAAATACTAGTAGAGATATTTGATCCAAGGGATTCGGAGGTCCACTTTATGAAGCTAACCAAGCTCAAACAAAGGAGATATTTGGAAGACTATATTGCTGAGTATTTGAAACTTTCAGAAATGGTATCCAACCTCACTATGAGAATAATGGTATGCATTTTTATTGAGGGGATGACTGAACCATTGCATGGATTGGTAAGATCCACTAAGCCAACTACACTCCTTGAGGCTATGGAGAAAGCTAGAGATTTGCAACATGATTTTCCCAAAGCAAAGGCATTACTACAGTAGGGGGATTCTTCATGGCCAAAGAAGGCACCTATTGACCATGAACAGAGGAGAATAAGGAGGGAAAAACTTTGCCTCACTTGCCATAAACCATGGGTGCCAAACCATGAGTGTGTTGCAGGGAAGGCTCATTATATTGAGATTTTTTCTGAAGAAGAGGAGAGGGCCAGCGCTATGCTACCTATAGAAGATGAAGGAAATACTTTTTCTCCAAGGGGAGGAACTCTTGCAGCATTGAGGGGTGTCCCTAAATATCTGACTTTAAGAGTTAGAGGTACTATTATGGGGAAAAGAGTATCGATGCTAGTAGATAATGGAGCTACTCATAACTTCATTGATTCACAACTTGTAAAGAAGAGGGGCATCCATATGGAAAACTTTGAAGGATTTTCAGTCTTGGTTCCAAGAGCCAGAAATTTTCAGTGTGTTAAGTATGTTCCAGAATTGTCTATCACTATGGGGACCTATGTAGGTTTTAACCTTGAACAGAAATTATCTACACACGAATCTTATAACAGAAAATAAACAATAGTGAGAACATAAAAATAAAACAGATAAAAACAGAGATTTTCCCCTGGATCCCAAATCAGGACGACCAACTTGATATTTCATTATATTCCTTTTAGTGTTACAACACATATATATACATGCCAAAGCATACATAAACCCCAATCCATTATCCCTGGATTAGAACATAATCGTAGTTCCCTTGACCGGATCTACAAAATACCAGGGGCCGAAAACCATCGTACCCCAAAACCATGTGAAAACTCATGCACAAAACATGGGTGGGTCCGCCTATGAGTGGGGCACACAAAAAAAAATTTGTCGAAGTGCTTTGCCCAGGACTATGAGGCAATGCCACCCCCACAATGACCCCCCTGTTGTGCACTCGGAAGCGTCTGGTGCGTGGGGCCCCTGTGTCATTTGGAAGAATACATTACAAGCCAACATTCTCCCATTTGTTGTTTTCTTTCCACAGGGGGCCACAGGAGAGCTTAGTCATTGGCCCAATTCTTCAACACCCATTGTTTCTCTACACCAAGAGAACTTCTGAGTGCTCACAGACTTCGTCAATGCATCTGCAACATTCTTCAAAGTGTCCACCTTTACCAGCAACACCCTTTTAGCCTCAACCATATCTCTAACAAAGTGATATTGAACATCGATGTGCTTTGTCTTTGAATGATAAGCAGGGTTCTTAGCCAAGAAAATTGCACTTTGGCTATCACAGTCTATCCTTATAGCTTGCTGTACCAACCCCATACTTGAACACAATCTCTGCAACCAAACTGCTTCCTTGCTTGCATGAGTGGCTGCTATGTATTCTACCTCTATAGTTGAAAGAGCCACTACAGACTGTCTTTTACTCATCCAACTGACTGCGCCTCCAAATAGGCTAAACACATACCCACTTGTAGATCTTCTTTGATCCAAATCTCCGGCCCAGTCTGCATCAACAAAACCACGAATGTCCAACATTCTTTCCAATCCTGGTCTTCCCTGGTAGCACAAGCCATAATCACTAGTGCCACGTAAATATCTGAAAACCCGCTTCACTGCTGTCCAATGCTCCTTCCCTGGGTTTGACATAAACCTGCTCAATACTCCCATTGCATGTGCAATGTCTGGTCTAGTACAGACCATTGCATACATCAAGCTACCCACTGCACTTGCATATGGAACACGGGACATATACTCCTCTTCTTCTTGTGTCTTGGAACACTGTTCAGCAGACAGCTTTACACCTACAGGAATAGGAACCTTCACTGGTTTACTATCCTGCATATTGAACCTCTGCAATATAGTCTCGACATACTTCCTCTGGTTTAACCAGAGCTTCCTCTTTGCCCGATCTCTCTTAATTTCCATGCCCAAAATACAGTTTGTAGCACCAATATCCTTCATGTCGAATGTTAGAAAATTAAATATTACAGAGCAATGCAACACATAAAATATGCGGAAAAATACAAGCACACAAAACACATAAAACCATAGAGACACAGATATACGTGGTTCACCTAGTTTGGGCTACGTCCACCCCGAACAGCCAGTCCTTCCTTTCTATTATCCAGCAAAAATGAAGAGACAAAACCTACAGCAGATCTATTGTAATATCCTCTGTCCTCTCTCACAGTCTCCCTATCTATTTCCCACTCAGAGAATACACATACAATACGCAGCCGCAATACAATACCCTCATAAAAGCGAGGGGTTGCCTTCTAGGGAAAAAAACCATAAACTAAACATAACTTCTACCGTCATATCATCCCCCTAATGAACGACCCATATTGACTAGAAATTACTATACTTTTACAAGGCAATTTTACATCTATTTTTGGCTTCGAGGTCGCTGCCCCTGAAACCCCCGCCGGGGGACCACTGGCCCCCGGACCCCCCAGCCGGGGGGGTCGACCCCCCTGGACCCCACGGGGGGGACAAGTCCCCCCTGTACCCCCCCGCGTGCAAGGGTGTACAATTTTCCTAGGGTATACATCCAGCTAAAACAAGGATCTCTAAATCAGGAAGAAAATCAGGCTCCACACCCAACAATCTCCCACTTGGAGACTGATTTTAGCAACTCCACCGCTACTTCATTTGCTGGAAAATGAATCCTCTTTGGACCTGGTTTTTCCTCATATTCATCATCATCCTTGAAGACCAATTGAAACTAAGAACATTTTCAGTTTCTCCCTGGTTACAACTTTTGTTAGCATATCTGTAGGATTCTGGCTAGTGTGTATCTTTTCTAGCTTCAACTCTCCATCTTCCAATACTGACCGTATGAAACGGTACTTGAGATGTATGTGTTTAGTCCTGGAATGAAATGTTGAGTTATTTTCAAGATGAATGGCACTTTGTCTATCACTGTATAACGTGCCCATAATATGATTCTTACCTAATTCACCCATAAGCCTTTGTAACCAAATCATTTCTTTACTCTGTAGCAGCAACATACTCTGCTTCTATTGTTGAAAGTGCAACAACACTTTGGATTTTTGAAACCCAACTGACAGCTGTTCCACCTACAGTAAATACATATCCTGTAGTGCTCCTCCTGTTATCTCTGTCACCTGCCATATCTACATCAACATATCCCTGTAGAGCAATGTTTGAACCACCAAAGCATAATGCTTGATTTGTGGTACCTCTCAAATATCTGAGAATCCATTTTACTGCCATCCAATGTTCTTTTTCTGGATTATTCATGTACCTGCTTACAACTCCCACTGCATGTGCAATATCAGGCCTTGTGCAGACCATTGCATACATTAAGCTTCCAACTGCTGATGCATATGGAACTTTAGACATATAATCCATGTCTTCTTGGGTCTTTGGGCACATCTCCTTACTAAGTTTGAAATGGCTAGCAAAAGGTGTACTAATAGGTTTTGCATTGTGCATATTAAATCTTTTCAACACCTTTTCTATGTACTCATTCTGAGACAGTGTTAATTTGCGATTTTTCCTGTCTCTAGTTATCCTCATACCAAGGATTTTTTTTGCAGCTCTCAAATCCTTCATTGCAAATGAATTTGCCAATTTTCTTTTGAGCACATTTATTTCCTGCATGTTAGACCCTGCAACAAGCATGTCATCTACATACAATAACAATATAATATAGCTGCCATCATTTTTCCTTTTCAAATAAACACAATGATCGGAGTGACATCTAGTATAACCTTGTTCAGACATAAACTTGTCAAATTTTAGATACCACTGCCTTGGAGCCTTCTTTAAGCCATACAAGCTCTTCTTTAACCTGCACACCAATTTTTCTTTCCCTTTTACCTCATATCCTTCTGGTTGCTGCATGTATATCTCTTCCTCCAAATCTCCATGGAGAAATGTTGTCTTTACATCTAATTGTTCAAGATGTAAATCTTCCGCTGCTACAAGACTTAAGATAGTTTTGATTGAATTCATCTTAACAACAGGAGAAAATATTTCATCAAAATCAATACCTTTCTTTTGTACAAACCCCTTCACCACAAGTCTAGCTTTGTACCTCTGTTTTCCTCCATCTTCTTCCTTCAGCCTGTAAACCCATTTATTCTGCAATGTAGTTTTACCTGCAGGCAACCTGACTAAGTCCCAAGTCCGGTTATGCATTAAGGAGTCCATCTCTTCTTCCATGGCTAGCTCCCACTTCTTCCTGCTTTCAACCTGCATTGCTTCTTCATAACATTCAGGTTCACCAGAATCAATCAACAATAAATAATATAATGAAGGAGAGTATCATTCAGGGGGTCTACTTATCCTGGTAGATCTTCTAACACCACTTTCAGGTGTTTGAGGTGCTTGTTGTTGTTGTGGTGGTTTTTGATGCTGTGGTTGTTGATTATTATCATTTTTAGGCACCTTTAATTTTTCAGTTATCTCATCAAGAACCGCGTATTCCTTTCTTTCTTTTTCCTATTTCTTTTCCTGCAACTGATTCTTATACAAGACCTTTTCATTGAATATTACATCTCTGCTCCTAATGATTTTTTGATTTTCATAATAATATAAGCGATAACCAAAATCATTAGAACCATATCCAATAAAGGTACATTTCTTTGATTTTGCCTCAAGATTTGTTCTATTTTATTTATTAATATGGACAAAGGCCTCACAACCAAATGCCTTTAAAAAAGAGTAGTATACCTTTTTACCTGTCCATGCTTCCTTTGGAATACCACCATCTAAGGAACTTGAAGGCCCTCTATTTATTAGATAAATAGCAGTATCTACAACATCTGCCCAAAATTGTAAAGGTAATCCTGCATGCAATCTCATGCACCTTGCACGCTCCATGATTGTTCTGTTCATCCTTTCTGACACACCATTTTCTTGTGGTGTTCTCGAAATTGTCTTCTATATACAAATTCCATGCTCTGAACAGTACCTATCAAACTCTTTGTTGCAATATTCACCTCCATTGTCTGATCTAAGACACTTTAACTTCTTTCCTGTCTCAATCTCAACCAAAGCTATCCATTTCTTGAAAGTATCAAATACATCAGATTTATTTTGAATACAATAAATCTAAGTTTTTCTAGTTGCATCATCAATAAATGTAACATAATAGCGAGAGCCACCAAGAGATGATACCTGAGAAGGTCCCCATACATCTATATGCAAAAGCTTCAATTTTTCACTCTTATTTTCTTTCCCAACTCTGAGAAATATGACTCTTTTTTTTTCCATAAATGCAGTTCTCACGGAAATCCAAATCAACATTCTTCAAACCTGACAACAAATTTCTTGAGTGAAGAATCTTCATCCCCTTCTCACTCATATGTCCGAGCCTATGATGCAATAGTGCTGCATCTGCTCCTTTGGAAGTTAAAGCATTAACAGAGTTAGAAATACCATTGCATAAATAAAATGTACCAACCTTTTCTCCTTTTTCTATTACCAGGGCTCCTTCGGTGACCTTCCAAGCTTTATCTATGAAAGTTGTCACACAACCTTCACCGCCTAACTGCCCTGTTGAAATCATATTTTTCTTTAGATCTGGAACATGCCTTAAATCCTTTAGTAGCCATTGGTTTCCATTCTACTGTTTTACAAGAACCTTACCCATTCCAACAATTTTACAGGGTTTATCATCACCCAAACGAACTTGTCCAAAATCTCCTTCAACATAGTCATGAAAATATTTCTTATCAGGTGTGGCATGGAATGAAGCCCCTGAATCTACAACCCAAGAATCAGTAAAATTTTCGAAAGAAAGAATCAAAGCATCTTGTAACACATCACCTGTCACATTTTCTTCATGATTATTTTCTTGTTGTGCATCTCCTTATTTTCCCTTCCGAGATCTACAGTCTTTCTTTAGGTGTCCTTTCTTTCCACATTTCCAGCACACTATCCCCGATCTAGACTTGGATCTACCCTTCCTTGATTTGCTGCGATATCTCGAGCTCTTTCCTCTTTCCATTCTTCTTCCCCTAGACTCTGCACTCAAATCATTACCCGATGTCTCACCGGAGCTTTTCCGTCGCATTTCCTCACTAAGGATAGCAGCGACAACATCATCAAACTTTAAAGTACTAGATCCAGAGACAGAGTTACTAATGGCCATTACTAAACCATTCCAACTCTCTGGAAATGAGCATAAGAATAACAGAGCTCTAACTTCATCATCAAATTTTACCCCTACAGAACTTAACTGACTGGTAACTGTATTAAAATCATTTAAATGGTCTGCAACAGATCCACCTTTCGACATCTTCATATTAAATAGATGTTTCATAAGAAATACCCTCTTTGAGGCCAAGGGTTTTTCATATAGTTTCGCCAACGTTTGCATCAAACCCTCTGTTGTTGTTTCCTTCGAAATATTGAAGGCAACTGACGCCGCAAGGCACAACCATACTGTTCCGAGTGCCTTTCTATCGAGAATGTTCCATTCCATGTTTGTCATGGCCACCATCTTCTTTGCTTTTCCACTCAATGGTAGGTACAGATCTTTCTGATACAGATAATCTTCCATCTGCATCTTCCACAGCGAGAAGTTTTGGCCGTTAAATTTCTCGACCCTAAACTTAGCATCTTCCGCCATTGCTCCCACTCGAACCAGGAACCCTTCTTTCCTGCAAGTTTATCAGCCAAATATACCTTCGGCTTTGATACCAGTTGTTAGAAAATTAAATATTATAGAGCAATGAAACACATAAAATATGCGGAAAAATACAAGCACACAAAACACATAAAACCAGGGAGACACAGATATACGTGGTTCACCCAGTTTGGGCTACGTCCACCCCGAACAGCCAATCCTTCCTTTCTATTATCCAGCAAAAATGAAGAGACAAAACCTACAGTAGAACCATTGTAATATCCTCTGTTCTCTCTCACAGTCTCCCTATCTATTTCCCGCTTAGAGAATACACATACAATACGCAGCCGCAATACAATACCCTCATAAAAGCGAGGGGTTGCCTTCTAGGGAAAAAAACCCTAAACTAAACATAACTTCTATCGTCAGATCATCCTCCTAGTGAATGGCCCAGATTGACTAGAAATTACTATACTTTTACAAGGCAATTTTACATCTATTTTTGGCTTCGGGGGCACTGCCCTCGAAACCCCCACCGGGGGACCACTGGCCCCTGAACCCCCCAGCCAAGGGGTTCGGCCCCCCCGGACCCCGCGGGGGGGACAAGTCCCCCCCGCAGCCCCCCACATGCAAGGGTGTACAATTTTCCTGGGGTATACATCCAGCTAAAACAAGGATCTCTGAATCAGGAAGAAAATCAGGCTCCACACCCAACATCGAATTCGGAAAACAGTTGGGTCTTCAAATCTTGGATAATTTCTTTGTCATTTCCAATCAAAAAAATATCATCCACATACAAGACCAAATAAATAACACGGTCACCAATTAATTTAAAATAAACACATTGATCCTCCTTGCTTCTTGTGAAGCCAAGTCCCCATATATAGGTATCAAATTTCTGATACCACATCCTTGGTGACTGTTTTAACCCATACAGAGACTTCTTCAACCTGCATACCAGTTCTTCTTACCCTTCACCATAAAGCCTTCAGGTTGCTTCATGTAGATCTCCTCTTCTAGATCGTCATGAAGAAATTTTGTCTTCACATCCATATGTTCTATCTCAAAATCAAATGCAGCAGCAACAGATAAAAGTAATCTAATAGAAGTAACTTTGGCAACAGGAGAAAAAATATCACCAAAATCAATTCCTGGCACTTGGGAATAACCTTTTGCTACCAACCGAGCTTTGTATTTCTCCACCTTGCCTTCTACATTCTTCTTCTTCTTAAACACCCATTTGCTCCCAATGGGCTTCCTTCTAGCTGGCAACTCCACCAGATCCCATGCCTCATTTTTGTGCAAGGATGCCATTTCATCAACCATGGCCTCCTTCCAGAGTTTTCCATCCTCGGAATCTACTGCCTCCCTGACAGTTCTGGGATCATCATCAGTTATAGTTAAGGCAAAACCTGAACAGAAAGCAGATGGACTATACCTTTCTGGTTGCCTTCTTTCCCGAACTGATCTTCTCAAAGCTGGAGTTTGTGGCTCTTCATCTTCTGAGTCTTCTTCTGTTGTAGAGTCCGATTCATCCTCCTTTAGCTCAAACTCTATCTTCTCAGGTTCCTTTGGTAGGACTTCATGTTTAACAACATCTTTCACTTCTCTAAACACCACATCTCGACTGTACACAACCTTCCTTGTTTCTGGGTTTCAAAGCTTGTAACCCTTTAAACCATCCTTATACCCAATAAAGATGCACCTTTCAGATTTATTATCCAACTTGGTCCTTTTCTCCTTTGGAACATGTACATATGCATCACATCCAAATACCCTTAGATGTGAAAGAGAAGGTTTCTTACCGGTCCATACCTCATGTGGGGTCTTATCCTCCAACACTGGTGAAGGTGATCTTTTAACCAGATAGCATGCAGTCTCCACTGCCTCTACCCAGAATTCTTGTCCTAACTCGGTACCATTGAGCATGCTTCTTTCCTTTTCCATGGTGATACAAGCATTCTTTACGCAACTCCGTTTTGTCCGTTTTCTTGAGGTGTGTATAGATAGTCTTAAACGTGCTGTCTGCCTTACTTCTTAGAACTCTTGTTCCTTCTTCTAGAACTTACACCATTAACTTGTCCTGTGCCTTTATCTTCTTCTGTGGTTTCCACGGTATTAGTCTTCATTTGTGAACTGATTTCTTCTCAGAAATATATCCATGTATTCCTTGAGAAGTCATCTATGAATGAAACATAGTACCTGAGACTTTCCCAGTGGAGAGTAGGCCGACACAGGTCCAAACACATCATTTATTGCACAAGTTCTAATATCTTGTTTTGCCTCTTAGCACCAGGAGGGAAAACTCACCCAATTTTGCTTCCATATACAAGATATTCACAATCAAATCCGGAGAGAAATTGTTCTTTGGCGTTCTGCTCTTGGTATCCGAAGGCCCTTCTCTCCAATATGTCCAAGCCTTTGATGCCATAGCATGGTCTTTTCTCAAAAGATAGCTAGGCTTTCCACTCCACTTTCAGGAACCATATAACTGTTACACCCATCAATAACAATGCTACCTTGTAGCTTGTATAGAGTTCCAGTCTGAACTCTTCGCATTAATACCAGTGCTCCTTGAACCATCTTGCAGGCATCTTTCTCAAACACTATTTTTGCACCTACATCATCCATCTTGCTTAAAGAAATCAGATTTCTGGCCAATGCAGGAATATGCAGAACACCAGGAAGTGTTCTAATCCTTCCACCTTGCAGCTTCAACTTGACCTTTCCAAGTCCAACGATTCTGGCCTTCCTATTATCCCCTAGGAATACATCACCACCATCATATTTCTCATACTCGCAGAACCACTCCCTATGGGGAGTGAAGTGAAAGGATGCACCTGAGTCAATCAACCATGACTCATGATCGACATGTGTATTTGAAGAAGAAGACAAATATACATCGCCACCTTCATCCAAGGTGGTTTTTTCCTCTGCAGAAGGAGCATCATCAGATCCATTTCCTTTCTCAGGTGCTTTAGATCTGCAATCCTTTTTTTAGTGTCCTTCCTTTCTGCATTTCCTGCACAATTTTACAAACTTTCCAGGAGATTTAGATCTCCCACTCAAAACCTTATTCTTGACAATGGGACCTTCCTCATCGGTCAACATCTCCTTTGACCCTCCATATTTCTCTGTCTCATTTCCTCGAAAAGCAAGGTTTGAATAATGTCATCAATTCAAGGTAGTTGTATTGCTACTATTGCAATACTTGGTATCCCCACAGTGCTGTTATAGAACACAACAATACATTCTCATATATCTTCATCGAGATTTAATATCAACGGATGATAGGCGGCTACAATATTGAAGGCGTTATCGGATGCTCACATCACCAAGATCTCCATGCTTCATCCTCGGGTTATAGATTTTCCCGCGGGAACAACATTCAGCAGAGACTTTAGATTGGTATAAGTCCCAAGTTTTTCCCACAGTATTTCTAGTTATTTCCCCAAATACATTCAACAATCTGAATCTAAGACACAAACCGTGTGTGCTCTTAGCCTTCGTCCGAGTTTCTTCAGATCTTCATCGACGGCCTTCGTTAGTTTAATGCTTTAGTTCTACATCCCTCGATCTTTATCCACCAACAGATCCTCCATCTTGAGCTTCCACAACTCAAAACTTTTACCATTAAATTTCTCGATCTCTATCTTTTTGTCACTCACCATCTTCTTTCACCGCAAGAATCGATCCCGCAAATCTCCCATTGAACAGGGTCTACCTCAGGCCTGAGCAAAAAACCCTCAGCAGCAAAGGCATCCCCTTGAAGCCGAAACAACTCTGATACCAAATGTAGGTTTTAACCCTGAACAGAAATTATCTACACACGAATCTTATAACAGAAAATAAACAATAGCGAGAGCATGAAACATAAAATAGATAAACACAAAGATTTTCCCCTAGATCCAAAATCGGGATGACTAGCTTGATATTTCATTATATTCATTTTAGTGTTACAACACATATATATACATGCCGAAGCATACATAAACCCCAATCCATTAACCCTATATTAGAACATAATCGTAGTTCCCTTGACCGGATCTACAAAATACCAGGGGCCGAAAACCATCATACCCCAAAACCATGTGCAAACTCATGCACAAAACATGGGTGGGTCCACCTATGAGTGGGACCGCACACCAAAAAAAAAATTTCCGAGGTGTTGCCGCCCCCTCTGTGACCCCCCTGCTATGCCCGACGCAACGTACAGCGCGTGGGGCTAGTCGTGGAAATAATATAACACATACCCAACAACCTACACTATGACAAACCACTTTTTTGTGGTTGATATTCCTAACACCAATGTTATATTGGGTGTCTAATGGCTGGTCACTCTTAGGAGAGTCACCACTAATTGGGACACTCTAGAGATGGAATGGATAGGGAGGGAGGATGGTAAGCAACAAAAAATCAAAGGGATGCACACTTACCCCCCTCAGATTGTTTCAGATCACAAGATGGAGGCAAAATTACACAAAGGAGACATAGAATGGGCAGTAGAACTGTGTTTATCTAAATTTGGAATCCAGGATTCATCAGTACACCCTGATGTGCAGGCTCTCTTGGATCGGTATTCTGTATTATTTGGTGATATTCCCCCAGGAAGACCTCCTGATAGGGGATTTGAGCACAATATTGAGCTAGAGCAAGGGATTCAAGTTGTGATTACCACCCCTTATAGGTATCCCAAAGCTGATGAAATTGAAAGGGCCATTCAAGAACTACTAGCCCTAGGTCATATCTGGCCTAGCACTAGCCCTTTTGCATCTTTAGTGGTATTGGTTAAGAAGAAGGATGGCACATTGAGAATGTGCATTGACTATAGAGCACTAAACAAGAATACCATGAAGAATATATATCCTATTCCTGGGATCGATGAGCTGATGGATGAGATTAGAGGATCCAAATATTTCTCCAAGATTGACTTGAGGTCCTGCTATCACCAAATGAGGGTAAGAGATCAAGACATTCCCAAAATATCATTCAGATGCCACTATGGGTATTTTGAGTTCTTAATGATTCCATTTGGTCTGACCAATTCCCCTACAACATTCCAATATTACATGAACCACATCCTTCGTGGCCATCTAAGAAAGTTTGTATTGGTCTTCTTTGATGATATTCTGATTTACAGCCGCACATGGGAGGAACATTTGCAGCATATTGAGATAGTGTTGCATATTCTCAAGGAGAAAAAATTCTATGCTAAACTCTCAAAATGTGAGTTTGGCCTCACTGAGATGCTCTAATTAGGCCAAATCATTGGGGTGGATGGAGTAAGAGTGCATGAAGAAAAGATCTGGGCAATCAAGGATTGGCCCAAGCCAAGAACTGTTTTAGAACTCCAGGGATTTGTGGGCATATGCACATATTACAGGAAGTTTGTAAAAGGGTTCTCTCAACTTGCAACACCACTTACATAATTGACCAAGAAGGGAGCTTCCAGTTGGACACCTACAGTGCAAAGGGCTTTTGATAAGCTCAAAGAGGTAATGAGTAGTTGCCCAATATTAGTTTTACCTAATTTCTCTCAACCTTTTGTGTTAGAATGTGATGCATCAGGTGAAGGGATTGGAGTAGTCTTGATGCAAGGAGGGCACCCTATAGCCTTTGAGAGAAGGAAGTTTCTACCACATGAAAGGCTATACCCCATCTATGATAAAGAAATATAGGCTATCATGCATGCCTTAGACAAATTCCGGCAATACTTGGTGGGGAATAAATTCAAGGTGAAAACTAATCATAACAGTCTCAGATTCTTTCTTGAACAAAAGCAGCTCCAAGAAAGACAACAAAAATGGGTAAGAAAAATCCAAGATTATGACTTTGACATAGAGTATTTCAAGGGGAAGAGCAATATAGTGGTTGATGCTCTATCTAGGAGGCCAACAGCGTTGTCCTTGAGGGGCATGGACGCAAATTAGAAGGCTCAACTGTTGGTTGAGTACTACAAGGATAACTTTGCATGTGAGATACTTGATGGGGTGATAGTGGATGAGTGGTATAGAGTTATGGACGAGATCATTTATTACCGGGACCAAGTCTTTTTGGCCAATAACTCTAAACTCAATTAGAAGATCCTGCAAGCATCGAATGATTCCCCACTTTCAGGGCATTAAGGATTCACAAAGACTTACTGGGCCATAAGGGAGAGATTCTCATGGAAGGGTCTCAAGGAGGATGTACTCCAAAATTTTGAGGAGTGCATACTCTGTTAGCAAAATAACGGAGAACACACTCATCCTGCTGGATTATTGCAGCCACTACCCATTCCAGATGGAAAATGGGAAAGCATCTCCATGGACTTCATCACCGGTCTACCTACTGTTCAGGGTAAGAATTGTATCTTTGTAGTTGTTGATAGACTAACAAATTATTCACACTTATTTGTCATTTCTGCACATTATACTGCTTCACAAGTAGCCGAGCTCTTCTTTAGAGATGTGTTTAGACTCCATGGTCTCCCAAGGACCATAGTGAGTGATTGAGACAGCCGCTTCATGGGTGGCTTTTGGCAAGAAATTTTCTGGTTAGTGGGTACTGAATTGACACCAAGTACTAGCTACCACCCACAAACCGATGGATAGATTGAAATAGTGAACAATTTGCTAGAAGGCTATTTGAGAAGCTATGTTGCAAGGCAGAAAAAGGCATGGCTTTGTTGGCTCCATTTGGGGGAGTATTATTACAACACCACTTACCACAAATCCATTAGTATGACCCCATTTCAAGCACTCTATGGGTATGATGAAATCTCATTTGCTGATATCATGTTTGGGGAAATCAAGGCTCCTAGAGCAAAGGAATGGATTCAAGAGAATTAAGACATACTTCGGGCCCTTAAAGACAACATTTCTACTACCCAAAATCAACAAAATATGTATGTAGACCGTGGTCAGGTAGAGAGACAATTTGAGGTGGATGATCTAGTCTATCTTTGTCTTCAGCCTTATAAACAATCTACACTCAAGGAGAAGGGGGCTAAAAAGCTCAAACCACGTTTCTATGGGCCATACAAAGTGGTCCTTCGAGTTGGGGAAGTTGCATATGAGCTAAAGCTTCCCAAGGGGAACAAGATCCACAATATTTTTCATGTCTCATGCCTCAAGAAGGCCATTGGAAAAAATGTAGTTGCCAACATGGACCTCCCACCTATTGATGATGAGGGTCATCTAGTCTTGCAACCTGAAGCAATTCCGAATACAAGGGAGAGGCAGCTAAGGAGCAAGGTAATCAAAGAATATTCGATTCGATGGAGGAATCTTCCTGATGAGGATGCCACTTGGGAAGGAGAGAAGATCCTACAACGTCCTTCTTTGTTGTTGCTTGAGGACAATAAAATTTTGAGAGGGGAGGACTGTAATATTCCCAATTAGTTGGAATATTATATGTTGCTCTATTTTGTAGGGTAGAAGAATAAATGGGGTAAAGAGACCCTTAAATATATTTATTAGGAATAAAACATTCCCTATGTGAAAGGGGTTTGAATAAGAAGGCCAAATAAACCACCCTTGGTGTGAAAAGGGGGGAATGCATGAGGACTAGAACCTTGTTGACTTGGTTAACAACGCTGGTAATTAAGGAGGGAAACCAGTGGAAACAACACAGTTTTGAGGGAGGACTCTTTGCAATGAAGAAACCTCATGAATGTGTGGGGTCTAGGGTAAGGAGGCTAACCAAAGATAAAGAGGAAGGGATAATAGCCATGAGATTCATTCAGAATATTGTCTATGTTTGAGTCTTATGACTTCTTGCATGCTTCAGCTATTTAGCTGGGTTTGCTACACTATTTAGTGCAAGGGATTCTCATGCAGGAGTTCCATTATCTTTCTTGGTTCAGCTTGCTTAAGGGATCTAAGAGGTAATTCTGAGCTAAATTTCCACTATCTGACTTGGGTTCAAGTAGTCACCAACTCCTACAGTGCAGTCTCTTCTAGAAACTGTGTCATTTCTGAAGGTGATGTTGTGGTAGGGTTGAAACCCTTGATTTGGAGCTATTTTCTTGGAGAAGTGAGGCTTTTTCTCTCCTAGAAGGCTATTAGGGAGGATCTTCAGCCATTTTTATGTACTTTCATGTATTTCTTAGCCATTTCATATACAGATTTGTAGTAAACTGTGTCATTTTATGCAGATATGTCATTTGGTACTTGTGCTCATGAGAAACCCTTGCTGGGTTGTCTCTATTTTCTGTAAAAGAGGCTAAAACCTCCATTTTCTTAGCTCTTTGATTAATGAAATATCTAGATCTGTTATGACACATATTTTTCTGTAGAAACCCTTTCATAATTACACTGTGGTAGGCTTTAGAAATTCTATTTTGCTGAAGTCATGGAGTTTGGGTGTTTTTAAGGTGTTTTGGAATGGGGAGATATGTTTAACATAGCTAAAATGATTTGTTTATGCTCCCATTTTATATGTAAGGGTTATTAAGTGTAATATAAAGGATCCAAGTCCTATTTTTCTGTTCTATTACATAAATTTCTAAAAAAAAAACGTTTTTTCTCTCCATATTGCAGAAATTCCTTAAAAGGAATATTACACTTGTTTCCCCAAAAATTAATGTCCATCTCACCTCACACATAAGCTTAAAGATCCATTGACTACACTATATTTCCCCTGTGATGTACCCCAATTCACTATTGAGATATCAATGACTTCATAGACTCCATAGCCCAATGTTTGACAACCTCTCATTCCACCTATCCTACTCAATCATCTTACCCCAACCAAACAAACAATCAAACCCTACACTTAACAACTAGCCTAAAATCAACCATCTAAAAGAGAACAAGTTTACATCCTTCGCACATAATAGAGAGATCCCTCTCTGAGTCTAGGAAGGCTAGGTCTTAGGACTCCAAAGACTGGTCTGATGTTACCCTGTGTATTTGGTCCACCAATCTGCTAAATCACAGGCCCCTAACAGGACCCAAGGTAAGAAGGCTCACACTTTTTTATAAGGAGGGAAAGGCATCCATAGTGAGGTATGTTATGGATTATTGATTTTATGGTCTGCATGACTATTGTTCATTCTTCAAATGTTTAGTTAAGATTGTTGTGTTGTTTAGCACCGGGTGTTCCCGAGCGGGAATCCCATCTCCTTTCTTGAGAGGCCTCTTGGGGGAGCTTGCACTTCATTTTCCACACTCAGGCTTAAGGCCAAAACTTCATTCTTTAGCTACATTGCAGTTTTTGAAGAGGATTGTGTTGTGTTGTAGGGTGTTGCATTGGAGGGTTGAGAAACCCACTTCCGGAGCTAGTTTTTCAAAGGAGGAAGCATCCTTCTCTTTGGGAGATTAGTGAGGAAGGTTCTGGAGAAAATTTCACATCTTGGCACTTGGCCAACATATTTTCCATCTCCTATAGCGCAGTGTCCCTCTTGTACTATGTTATTTCAGTGAGCACTTACAGCAAGGGGTTGTAGTGTTTGATTGGAGGGTGAGATCTTCAATGATTGGATCAGCCTTTCACCTGAAGGATATATTGGATGAGATCCATTCTTCATATGTATCATCTATAGCCATCTTCATCCAGTACTTGAGTTGCAGCTGCTATTCAATCCTAGGGCTGTATTCCGGCATTTTTTCACTTTTGAACATTTCAGGAAATCCTTTCCAGGTCGTCTTGAAAATGTGTTTGGGAGCTTATATATTTACTCCCGACACTTATTAAGCCATACATTGGTAGATCTATACTATTGTACATTTCCAGCAGTAGTGTGCCATCTAAGACTGCGCTGTACATGTTCATGATCATTCTACTATGTAGCAACATTTCTTATTTGGCATATGTATTCATGGGAGGATTGTTTGCCTTGATTATTTGAGTTGTGCCCACTTCTATTGTACTCATTTGCTGCTGATTTACATAGTAAATGGCTCCATGGTTTTCATACATTTTGGTGTAATGTTATTCACTGCTATTCCCAATTTGATGTTCATATATTGTTGCTTCCCCATTTTGGGATATTACATTTGAACTGACTCTTGAACTCATAGCGACACTGCAAATGGTTTGGTAACAATTGACCTAAAGCTAATACCCAAAAACCGGCTGAAGAATTTCAATGTGGGCTGATTAACTATTAGACAAATGATTTTCCCAACCTAGGTAAAAGTGTGACAAAAATTGTCGTGTTCAAGAGTGGTATATTGCTTTTAAAACAAGCGTGATAACTGGATTCCTTTTCTCTTTTTCCCCCCACCATTATTGGAAAGTGCCTCTTTATTTTTGACAAGCTTAAGGAGGATAACATTTTCTTGTTGTGTAAGCTCATCCTTTGGACGATTCCAACTTATTATTAAAATCGAACCCTAAGAAGGAGTGGTTCATTCATGTTTGTAATCGATAGGTCCTTTACTCTTAAATTTTAACGAGTCCAGTATAGGAGAAACTCGGTGTTTTTCAGTTTTAGGGAGTCGGAAGAAAACATAAGCAAACTCCATGGTTGTAATTTTTTGTAAATTTAGTCTCTCAAGCCTGAAAAAGGATAAAATAATACAGGAGAGAATTCTATTGACCATGATTAGTCAACGTAAACCTTTTTTGTAAATAGTTCATTTCATTCCGAAAAAGTGGTAAACTTATACTGAAAGGACGGTTGTTCATTTCCTTTAACGAGTTCGAATAGTCAAGTACTTGATGATCATTTCATGTTTAGACAGTTTGAAAAGGGCTTAAAAGGGAACTCCAGGGTTTCGCTTTTTCATAATTTACAAGAGTCGGAAAAAGTGATAAAAGTGTACTCAGCATCAAAATAATTATTTTTCACCAAAAACCTATAATCTTCACAAAAAATCAAAAAATTAAACATGCCTACTCCAAAGAAGTAAAAATATTGAAAAATAGCCTTTTTAAGTAAAAAATAAATAAAATATAATATTTCATTCATTCAAAAACTATAAAAAAGAGTTTAACAAAGTCATTTTCACCTTTTATCTTCGGAGCAGTAAATTGAGAGCTTTTAGCAAAAAAGTCCCGGAGTTGATATCGGGAGAACCGACCACTCAAATCGTGATTCATCAGAACCAGGTAATCCACAACACTCTTCTCTTCATTTCTATCTGATTCAATTGTCTTTTTTGGCTTTAAATTCATTTTTTGGGGAGAATTTACGTTCAAAAATGCACTTCTGAGGGTACGCAAGTCATGCGCGCTACCTGCAGACCTCGATACTTTTCTAAAAGGAAAATTATTGGGCTACTGTGCTTTTTTTGTGGAGCCTGTGCGGACATCTGCACAAAAACTACGGAGGCAACGTGACCGGTTTAAAATTAATAAATTCTCTTAAAAATGGTTAAATTTTCCCACTCAAATAGTTTCTAACCTTTAAATATGTTCATTTGCAGGCTATTTCACCATGATAGAGTGGAGAGAACGTGAGCATGAAGATATATAAAATGAAGCCATGAATAATCCTCAAACAATGCGAGTGTTAAAAAATTGTGGTTTATATAAGTTCTGGGTGATTCAAGGTATAAGAGCACAGGTAGAGTTGATGACATGGTTAGTGAAAAAATGGGATGTTCAAGATTAGTGCTTTATCATTGGCAACCATCGACTCGAAATCAAGCTCGAAGATATTTATTTTCTCACTGGATTGTCCAAAAGAGGAGAAAACATATCCTTGATTGGAGCTAGACAGGGTGGCCTACCGTTGCTAGTTACAAACAATAGTTTTGCAGTGATGTGACAGATCCAAAGGATAATCGCATAGACATAAAGACTATCTTGCGACTAGATCTCAAATTGGTTGCATTCATGGTAACCAAGTTGTGTGTAAGTGTGGCTCCACATGTAGCTACTAAATCTCAAATGCAGACCGCGGTAGAGTGTTTCAGAGGCACCATTTTCAACTGGTGCGAAGGGGTATTGGCTAACATGAAAGGCCAACTAACCAGAGCAAAGAATGCAAAGTTAAAAAAAATTGGTTATGACGCCATCCTGATTTATTTTTCTTTCGAGAGAATCCCACTTCTCACCCCTCAACTTATTCTATTAGATCATGGGGAGCCTAGAGAACCTCAGATGGTACGTTGGGTTGCATTAATGGCCTGCCATGGTGCCAACGACAATTCAGTAGTTCGGTTCACTCCAGTGTACTTTATGTGGCTACGGAACCAAGTCTTCATGATCGAAGACTTCCCCTATGCAGGTATATATTTTAGAGGTGATCCTAAGATGTCTTTGCCTCTAGGGGCATAGTGGGACGAATCATGTAAGCGAATCATTTTGATGTGTTTTAAATCTAATTTTAATTTGTTTTTTATCATCTAATACTGATAACAAAATTTAAATGCAGATTTTGGTCCACAACGACCAGCTACACTCCGCCGCTTTGAAAGGAGGAAAGCAAAGCATATAGTACCACCACAGGATCAAGTAGCAGAGATCCTAACTGATATGGAACATGTTAGCTCCCCATAATCAGCAAGACTGGAAAAATTCTGACCGCGGGGAGAAACACCGCTTCAACCACTTTGGGATTCTAGGATCTAGCCCTCCTAAATCTGGAGACGGATCTCTCCAATAAGTATAAATATGGATTTATCTTTAAAGGTTTTGGGTAATGATATTAGGCTAGTTATTAAGGCTAAGGGTTTTTTTTTGTTTTGGATGGTTGAGCATGATTATTATTTGAGGGGAAAGTTCTAAGTGCAAAAAGTTTCAAAGGTGAGAAGTTGCAAGCAAATAGAACAATTTCGGCCAAAAAGATGGATAATTGCAGGTTTTAGTCCATTGGGCTATGGAGTCATAATAGGGTTTAATTGAAACAACAAGGGGCAAGATTGGTCCATGGGGCAAGTCATCTATGTCCAAGGATCTCTTTGAAGTTTGATTTATGGAATGAAATGATACAAAAAGAAGGGGAATTAAACAAATGAATAACAATGAGCAACCCAGGATCTGGTAAGTACTTTGAAACTAGTTAGCCTTTGACAAACACTTAAGAAAGACATAAAATCAATCCAGGATCTGGTAAGTACTTCAAAACTAGCCAACCTTTGATATACTTTCAATAGAAAACATTTAAACACAGAGGGGAACTTGAAGGTAACTGTTGGAGAAGAAACTAGCGGGTCAGGCTCACCACAAATCCTCTCCTAGCTCTACTTTACTTGGTAACTTTCAAGACAAACACAAATATAATAAAGAATGGCCTAATATCTGGTAAGTACTTTGAAACTAACCAACTTTCAACACATTCCAAGGGAAACTTTCAGACAGTCTTTGGGGATAAAACTAGGACCAGGGCTCACCATATCTTCCTTAGTTCATCTCTACTTAACATGAAATGAAAATAACATTCAATAATAACAATTAGCTAAGACAGGAGGATGAGGGAACTCCAACATTTCTACTGCTTGAACTGAATTAAATCATTCCTAAATAACACAATTCAGAAGAAAACATTTAGATAAAGCTTATCAGTTAGAGAAGGGTACTGATATATAGTAAATCCTAACTCTATGCTTGTTGTTCTTTATCAAAGAAGATGGACAAAGTGGAAACAGAAATAAAATAACAATTTACAATAAGAAATAACATCACCATTGACATAGACCAGGATCCCATAAATCAGCTTGTATTGATGCTTCAAACCAGTTATATCTTTAAGTCCAATGCTTTAGTTTAGAAATCATCTACACTTCTAAGACCAACTTATATAATCACAAGCAGAGCTCCAAGAACCAGTGAACACTATTTACAAGTAGAAGTCTCAAGCTCAAGTATATTTCAAAGTTCCGCAACCAACATTTTCTCATCTTCTACAGAAGTATTTATAGAAGAATGAGGAGGTGGGATCTGATAAAAGATCTCCCAGGGTATTTAATACAGTATTTAAGGCTTCTTAGCATTTGAGGGGCTCGATGAATAAGCTTACATATGTGTCCTCTTTATTAAATGTTTTACATTAAGAAAAATCTCGGTGGGAGCTTTTGTTGACTTTTGAGGCTCCATGTTATGTTATAGTAACTCTGCAGATATTTTAGCATTAAATTTTTTTGGCAAAATTGATTGTTTGGTTGCGTTGAGGCAAATATCTGATTTGATCAATAACTTCAGCCTCTGTTTGAATGCTTTGAGGTACATGTGGTTTTTAGGTAGATGAGAGGATTCAATTGGCCTCAGGTGTGGCGGTGGAGGCCTTTCTGTCTGATAAAACACTCATGATTTTCTTTAACTGTGTTTTAATTTGGAGAATTAGGCTTTTGATAATCAATCTTAGTCATAATCCCCACAGATATGTCTTCAAACTTCTATCTTTCTATGTTTTAATCTTTGACAATGATACTCTTTTGATTCTTTTTAACTCTTTGTCTTGTTGAAGTGCAAGGCCGCACTTGGCTCGTGAGGCGTAATGCCCAAGAAGCATTGACGAGATGTGGAGTTTGAACCCTTGTAGTTATTTCCCTTTGATAAATAGAAGTCCAGAGGGTCGTCACCCTCAGATTTCTTTTCCTTTATTATTATGGGAAAAACATTTGAAACCTGCAAAATACACAAAATATTAAGAAATTCTGCGTTGTTGGGTTAAAACTACTTCAGAGGGTGTGGGGAGGAGCGTGGTCGTTGGATGCAGAAGATCGATGGCCAAGATCGAATCTGGGGGTTGGATGAAATAATAACAAAGTGGAGAAAGGGTTAATAACAATCGTTGATCTGCAGAGATCAACAGACATAATGGGCTGAAAAACATTATGAGTAGGGTGTATAAAATATCACCAAAGTCGGAGGATCGATCTAGACACGTGGACGGCCCAGATGCAATCGGGGCTCGCCTATCGGTGGGGGGAAGAACTTGGATAGCGACGATGCGATTGAGCGCTGGTCGTCGATCTGCAGATCAGATCGATGGTGGGGAGTGAATCGGGGGGGGGTTCAAAGGTGGGGGAAAGCTTTGTGATTGGAACAAATGAGGGCCGTCGGATCAAAGGAAGGCGGAAAGGAGATCGACGGCTCACTATTGATCGGGGAATGATCAATTGGGGAGGAGGAATAACATACGTGAAAATTCACTTTTGAATATTTTCGATGCAATGATGCGCAGGACGTTTGATCGGTTCAAGATCAACGGCGGAGATTGCTTCAAAACCTGTATCGGCATAAACCCTTTATACCTTATGAAAACAAAAAATTTAAAATAAAAACAAAGGTTTATCGGGGCAGGATGTATACATATGAAAATGGATAGGTGCCCGTCTACGAGGCCATGGGTTTATATGGAATGCAAAAGGCCCGAGGCTTATGTATGAGGGCTAATCGCAATCGGAGGTCGGGCTCAGTCTTTCAATCTAACCATTTTAAAATCCTCCGATGCAATTAAGCGCTTCAGGACTTTTAACCTTTGGTCCTAGGCATAAGTTTTATGAATAAAGCAAAGGGTGGAGTTTATGTAATGGGGCTCAATCACATCAAAGAAATGATGCAGGTCTTAGGGTTATATGAAATAATAATAGGTTTGGAGGATATAAACACAAGGCTTAATCACATCAGAACTTTTGGTATGGCACAAGACTTGCGCGCTCTGAATTTTACGATGCGATAAGCACTTAAATGGTTTAGTGCTTGGTTCCAGCACCAAGGCATATAATGGGGAAGTGTTTAGGACTTTGGGCCAAGGGGGATTAAGCCTGTGGTAAACAAACTCATTTTTTATGAAATTTTTCCAATTTTTCAATGGATTTGGGGGTTTTGGTAGAGTTCAAAAAGGAGTTTTAAACTCTATAAAGGGGATTTTATTAAGGGGAAACAGGGGAAAATGAAAAATAGAGGAATTTATGGGAGTGAAAGGGGTAAAAAATGAAGGTTATTTTTGTGGTGAAAGGAGGTAAAAATGGCCTTTGCAGTAGTATTTTCACTTATGGAAATAACAGTGAAGATTAAGACTAATGACCAGATGCCTTCATGAGTCTTCAAGAGGTAACACTTTTTAGAAATAAAATTTGTTCCTTGAAGGCTCCGAAAATTTTTTAGCCACCATTTGATATGAAAATTTTTATAGGTGGCTAACATAACACAACTTGGAGAGGTTAACCATATATATTTATGAGACATTTACAAATGACATTTCTCTCCGACTTCAGAGACATGTTACGGGTGTACCAGGACAGTTTAGGAGATTTCTGTGCAAGTTGGTGCATGCCATAGTCTACTACCATGATCATCATCACGGATAATGGATGATCATTGTGGATTGACATATTTTGTTTTTTGTATCAGTATCTATTAGATCATAAGGTGTTTGAACCTATGATCACAGACGATATAATATTTTTTTAAACAAACCTATCTATGATATTACTACTTTCTCTAAGTATCTTGTTCAACATGTATCGAATGTTGTTTTGGTTTACTATTTTAACGTTGCAAATGTCTATTTATAACATGATTAGCTAATGCATCAGAAAATGTGTTTAAATTTCTTGAAATGTGTTGATATTCGATGTAATCAAACTTTCTTTCCAAGAGACGAACCTTAAAAAATAATCTCAATAATACTGGATTTTTAATCATGTATACTTTGTTTAAATGTAATACAATGAGTTCTTAATCTAACCTAATGATCAAATGTCGAATACCAAAATAAATGGCATTAGATAATAACTCAATTACTGTGTTATATTCTACAATATTCTTCGTTGTTTGACCAAGGCTTACCCCATGCATATAAACTAACTCATTAGTGGGTGAATAGATAACCCAAGTTGTAGAAGAAATATTTTGTGTACTACGACAGGAACCATTAGAAAAACCATTGTACGTTTGAAGGGTTCACATATGAAATATCAAGAGTAATCAAGATAAGCATTGATAGTAGTAAAAAAAAACTTAAACTAGCCACACTTATCTAATCTAAGGCACACTAACTAGAAAAATAACTAATATACAAGTGAGATCTTCACACGAGAATCAAGCATAATATCTCTTCAAATAAAGACCATTTCTGAGCTTATCTAAAGAGACCTCATTAAAATTAGTCAATTCATAGGCTCTTTGGCAAGCACTCGCTTGATAATGTAAGGACCATGCTACATTGGTTCAAATTTCCCAACACCTAGCTTATTGTTAGCTTGATCATATACTAAGACTAGGTCACCTTCTGATAAAACACGAGGTGTAACACTTCGATCATACTTGTTGGGGTTCTGTGATTTGGCAGATTGGCATGCCAAGTGACAAGGCAACATGCAAACCAATATTTAGAGCTCTAGGATCTAGCCCTCCTAGTCTCAGAGAGGGATCTCTCAATATGTTTCTAAGGATGTGTCTTGAATGGTTTAGGAGTTGATTTTAGGCTAGTTATGAAGTGCAGGTTTGTTTGTTTTGTTTCGTTGGACAAATATGTTTCATGCAGAATAGATATAGCATGGGAATCTACAAGCCATTGGGCAATGGAGTCATGTGAAAATCCAAATAGTTATGATTGAGAAGGAAGGGAAACCAAAGGGCAAATCTAACTTGGTCAAGGATTTGTTGAATAATATAGGTGAAATGGGATGAACATTAAGGATCAAGAGTGAAAAGCAAACTAAACCCTCTCACAATGACTTAAAGGATTCGGGGAACGCCCTATTTCCTCCAATAAGCTCACTGTTTTTGACTTAATTAACATAAACACAAAGAAGAGGAGAAATTCAGTCTAAACCCTCTCACAATGACTTAAAGGATTCGGGGAATGCCCTATTTCCTCCAGTAAGCTCACTGTTTTGGACTTAATCAACATAAATACTCAAAAAAAGGAGAAATTCAGACTAAAACCCTCTTAATGAATTATAGGATTCGGGGAACGCCCTATTTCCTCCTATAATTTCACTGTTGAGAGATTAATCAACAAAGACATACAATTGCATTCAAAGAAGAGGTAACGCCTTAGACATCTAGGACTGCAATTATAGGGACCTTTAACACAATAATTACAATAAGGAATAGGGGGTATGATTGAAACAAACCTCTTTTTCAAACTGCAAGCGTTAATAATCAAAGACAGATTTCAGATACAACATTCAGTGGCAAATAAAGAGGGAACGCCTAAACAGTCTTTAGCATAATTGAATTAACCATTTCTAAAATAAAACAAACTGAATATTCAAGAGAGCTATTAGACTACCCTGTCATGTTCAATAGTGGAAAACATATAAACAGTGAAGGATAAATAGGTCAGAGGTGCTTCTGAGATACATTTCTCTACCTAAAATTTTTATCCTACTGTAAGTCAAAGCAAAGTGGAACAAAGTGATAGACGAGAAAACAACATTAACAATAAGAGATTACTTCACCAAAACTAGGCTCAGGGATCCAATGGTCCAGCCTCCTTCATCAACAGAAAAACAGATAACTCCACACTCCTTCAGAACACCAATGCTTCTTCAAAGCATCAATCTATGTATTACTTTAGAAATCACCAAATGCCAACCTTTTACAATGAGAATTCAAAGAGCCTTTATAGGAAAAATGAGGAAAAGTAGGTAAAGAAGGTTTTAATGATCATCAGAGATAAGAGAGGGCATTCGAATTCTCCATTCTGTTTCATAAACATAACATTAAATCTTAGACAGACTTAGTGTCCTCGTTGTTTGTTGAGGTTCATTTAACATGACAGAAATCACCCCACAGAGTATCTTTTGGGAGAAATACTATCTGTAGTGGTACTGTTATCTCCTCTGGCGTAATTTAAGTGGAAGAATGGGCCTTGAGGACTCCCATACTTCTAAATAACTGCTTCTGACAGTTTTTAGTAGCTTCTTTGGTGTAATAACTTCTTGGCAGGCCTTTGAGCATGGAGATGGGCTATGTCTGTGTCAGTCAACTTTTGCACCAATAACTGCTATGTTCCTTTGTACTTCAACCTTTTTTAGCTATGTTTATGCTTTCACTTTGTTGGTTGCTCAGACTACTTTCTGTACTGATGCCTTCAAAGGTTTCATTAATCTTCAATGCCTTGTCTTCTGCCACTGGATATGCGATCCTCATCTTTCTGAGTGTTCGGTGTACAGGTGGAGGGTTTCGCTGAGCTGGAGGGTTTACTAAGGGTTTATTTCTATGACCCATTGATTGTCATGAATTTACCCTTTATTCTGGTTCCTTTGAAACTGATTCCTAGCCCTGAAATTTACTATCTGAACCTTTGTGTCACCTTCGTGACTGTAGCAAAAACTGCTAACAGAGTTACTCTTTTAAACCTGCAAACACACAAAAACTCATTATGAAATCTTGCGGGCTTGGTTTAGACTGCTTGCAAAGGCTCTAGGGTGGTGGAGGAGCAATGAGGAGGTGGTGTATGTAGCAGAAAAACAGAAGAAACCCTGCCAGAGCAGCTGACCAGGTCCGATGGAGGTCTGAGTGCGAAAGGGGATGTGGGCCGTTAGATCAGGACAATATACGGTGGGGATCTCTCGATGAGAGTTTTGGGAGAGAGATGGGAGGAAAACGAATTGAGATGGCGATATAACATGGACCGTGTGATCTCAGAGATCAATGACTAGGATTAAAATTGAAAGAGACATTGCGGAGGGCGGTGGTATGGCAGAAAACCGGGAATGGTTTTCGCATAGCAAAATGGGGGGAGGCTATTTTGGGCAGATGGAATGTGTTTCCATGCACCGGGCGAAACGTGGATTCTTAAAAACCACCCATTTTGAAAAAATTTGGAGCGTTAAACCTTGGATGTAAAGATTTTGTGATTTTGGATAGAGACCATTAGATCTGGGGTGTCATATCGGATGGTGCAGGAGAAGCGCAATATAAGGCTAGATGCATGGGCGAAAGGAGGTGGGGTCCATTACTAAGGTCAACGCGAGCTGTTATATGAGGGGGATGGATGGCAGAGATTGAAATGGACTCATCGCATCGGCAGAAGTGATTGTCCAAGGAAAAAGTTCATGGTGTGATGTGATGGGGTGCTAGCCGTTGGATCAAAAGAGAGATCAACGGTCATGATTAATTGGCGAGTGCGATGGTGAAGGGCTTATGAGCGGAGCACGATTGAATCTTGGTCATTGGTTCTTGTGGATTTGACGGTCAAGATTAGATCGAAGGATCGGAGGAGAAGGGGAAAAGAAAAAATGGAATCAAATTTTTGCGATTGCGATGGCAAAGGCCAATCATAAGGCAAAGACGTGGTTTTGTGGAAAGTGGAAGCACCGAAGGCAAAAAAAAAGGTGCTTATCGCATCGGAAGTTTTAAAAAAGTAAAGGAACGACTGGGGAAAGAAAATCTGATTGCGATGAGCGATGGGGCTTAGTGCCTAGTCCTGGGTGCCAAGTCATATGAGGAGAAAGGGGCTAAGGGCTAAGCCGAAAGGGGCTTAAGGCCTAAATGGAAAATGAAGATTTTCAAGGATTTTAAAGGGTTTTTTGAGGAATTTGGAGGTTCTGATAGGGGTAAAGATGGGGTTTTAAACCTCATAAATGTATTTGACAAGGCTTGAAGGGGTTTTAAGGCCTTTGGGGCTAAATGGAGGTGATGGATAGATGGGAACTTAGGCCTTGGAAGCAGTTTTTCTGTGTAGATAGCATAGTTTAAGATGGAAACAATAGTGAAAATGAACCTTGAGGACAGGAAAAACATAAGACTTCAAGGATGATATATTTTCAAAAGAAATATATCTCTTGAAGGCTTGAAAAAAAATTTAGCCACCATTTGGTATAATGGAATTTATAGGTGGCTAACAGTGGCTCCACTTAAGGAGGACATCTTGCTCTTTAGGTGTCCAGAACCTCAGTAATCTCTAGCTTTTAGCAGTCCAATGCCTCATCCATTGGGCAAATTTTCTTTGCTTTCTTGCTGGTACTTTTTGCAATTTGGCAGTTCCTTTAGTGACCTGCAACATGAAACTTATTTGAAACAAACATCTCTACCTACCCCAAGCTACTTGTCCTAAAATTTTCTTCCTTTGAGTGCACTTGGACTGGCATCTCTTTACATATTATTTTGAAAACAGAAAAATAAACCTATCTAATGCTACCCTTATTACTTCCAAGAGTCCAGATTAAATAGTTGGACTCTTAATTCTCTACCTAATCTAATATCTGTCAGGATTAAACAGTCTGACATATTTCCATTCTCTATATTCTAAAATAGAAATTGAAAACACAGCTAAACCAGGATTAGACTGTCTGATTTTCTGTGGGTCCATGACATAAAGACAAGCTGCACATGAACTGAAACTTGCAGAGATTCAAAAACAAAATTTTGAAGGCTAAAGATCTGAAATTCAAAAACATTCCTCCTTCTTATTGTGACTTAGACTTTGAGTTTTTAGAGTCACCTTCTTCTTTATTTCAGCTCTGGTTTTGATCTTGTTAGAGTTGTTTTCTTCTTCTTTGCTGGTTCAAATTTTGAGCATGTTAGAACCAATCTTCTTTGTTTTCTGGCTCAGGTTTTGATCTGATTTGAGCCATTCTTTTTATACCTTTGTAGGTTCAAGATTTGAGCTTGTCTGAACCCTTTCTTTCTTCTATCCTAATATGTTCTACTGATAAGCCAAGGTTAAGCAGTTTGGAAAATATTCTTCACTATCCTATCAGCAGTAAATTGAAATCTACCCAATCACGATTAGGCTGTATGATTGGACAGTAGTGCTCCTTAAAGTAGTGGCATTTGAGCTTGCACAATTTCATATTTTCCCTTTCTTTTTGGTATGGGGCTATACCTTTCTTGTTTTATTTCTGCCCTCTTTTCTATTTTTCTATTGTTTTTGTATTTTTCTTTTTTCTTTCAAAGAAAAAACTAAAAAACTAAATAAATGCTCACAACTAAGCTTTATTGACATTCCTACCTACCCTAATCTATCTTGGAAATCTTTGTTGTTTTATATGAGACAATAGTGCCAGTGCAGCCAGTTAAGCAGTAACAAAAAAGGGTAGAAAATTTGATTGCTTTTCAGAGATAACCATAGGGTACTTTGAATGTGGGTCTTCAAAACCAATGCCACCACCAATGGTGACCACTCCTTATGTATCTAGCTCTTGCAAAGGGTCAATGCTTGGGAACTTGAGCCAATCAGGGCCTCCATATATTCTGCCATAGGATAAGCTAAAACGTGATATAAACTTTCTTCTTTTAGGCCTTCCATGACAGGTAGGCTATCTGCATCCTTGATAGCTTGGTTCACTGCATCTTTAGTGTGGTTCTTGAAAGCACAATCATCCTTTTCCTGCACATCAAAAGGCAGTGAAATTTCTTCTTTCTTAGGGGGAGGGAGACTTTCCAAAAATGCTCTAGGGTCCCTAAATTGGTATGATTATTCTTGTGAATTCAATATTTCAATCTCAGTTTGATATCTTTCAACCACCAAGTCTAGGAAAATTTTATTAAGCTCAGGTTCAGCATTGAATTTTGAGTTGAGAAGGACAACCTTTGGAAGGTCCTCACATTCAAGTTCTGCCAATTCACTTGATATTTCACAATGAAACTCTGTTATGAAATTTGATTGTATTTTTGCAAATTGTTCAGAGTCTTCTATTAGTGAAGTGATTTGGTCTTTGCTATGTAGGGATGTGGAGAGGCAACTATTTTGATTTTAGACCGAAAGAAAAGAGAAGTTAGCTAGATATGACAATCTTTAGAGGAAAACTAGTCTTTAACAAGGAAAACTTCATCCTCAAAGTTTCCTAATCATGGGTGTGCACGATGTTTAATGGTAGTGTGGGCTGCCCTAGTGGAGTCTTTGTGAAAACCAGGGGTAATCAGCAGACCTACTAATCACCAGTGGAGTCTTTTGGTATTTTAGGGGTTGTGGAGTCGCCAGGTGGAAGTTTCAACTTTTGAAGGTCAAAATAATTTTGGTCCACCACCACTATTTATTATGAAGCCAATCTGAAATATTTTTGGATTTTGTATATTTCTATGGTTATGAGAGTGTCCTATGTTTTATCTTAACACTTAGCTAAGGTGCTCAAACAAACAGATTCTACTCTATCGCTTACTAACTTATTTTCTTAGAGATTTGTAGGAGTAAAGAGTTTATAATAGTTTTCTAGGCTATCATAGATTCAATAGGTCCCACTGTGATCGCCATTATGTTGGTGTGAGCGGTGGGAGAAGTCCATAGGGTGTTCTTTTAATACAGGGACTCCTGAATGTTTAGAGATGTGTATGTTTATTACTTCTTTCAGAAGGTCCCACCGTGATCACCATTATGTTGGTGACGAGGTGGGATAACAATTCCCAGGGTATTCTTTGTCAAATTAAGTGCCTAAAGAGTTTTAAGAGGTATTCAAGAAACTATATACTCAATAGGTCCCACCGTGATCACCATTATGTTGGGGTCCTATGATTTGGAAGATTGGCATGCCAAGTGACAAGGAAACATGCAAACCAAGCTTTAGAGCTCTAGGATCTAGCCCTCTTAGTCTTAGAGAGGGATCTCTCAATATGTTTCTAAGGATGTGTCTTGAATGGTTTAGGAGTTGATTTTAGGCTAGTTATGAAGTGCAGGTTTGTTTGTTTTGTTTGGTTGGAAAAATATGTTTCGTGCAGAATAGATAGAGCATGGGAATCTACAAGCCATTGGGCAATGTAGTCATGTGAAAATCCAAATATTTATGATTGAGAAGGAAGGGAAACCAAAGGGAAAATCTAACTTGGTCAAGGATCTGTTGAATAATATAGGTGAAATGGGATGAACATTAAGGACCAAGAGTGAAAAGAAAACTAAACCCTCTCACAATGACTTAAAGGATTCAGGGAATGCCCTATTTCCTCCAGTAAGCTCACTGTTTTTTACTAAATTGACATAAACACTCAAAGAAGAGGAGAAATGCAGACTAAACCCTCTCACAATGATTTAAGGATTCAAGGAACACCCTATTTCCTCCAGTAAGCTCACTGTTTTGGGCTTAATCAACATAAATACTCAAAAAAAGGAGAAATGCAGACTAAAACCCTCTTAATGAATTATAGGATTCAGGGAACACCCTATTTCCTCCTATAATTCTACTGTTGAGAGCTTAATCAAAAAATACATACAATTGCATTCAAAGAAGATGGAACGCCTTAGACATCTAGGACTACAATTATAGGGACCTTTAACACAATAATTACAGTAAGGAACAGGGGGTATGATTGAAACAAACCTCTCTATCAAACTGCAAGCATTAATAATCAAAGAGAGATTTCAGATACAACATTCAGTGGAAAAGAAAGAGGGAATGCCTAAACAGCCTTAAGCATAACATAATTAACCATTTCTAAAATAAAATAAACTGAATATTCAAGAGAGATATTAGACTACCCTGTCATGTTCAATAGTGGAAAACATATAAACAGTGAAGGATAAATAGGTCAGAGGTGCTTCTGAGATACATTTCTCTGCCAAAACTTTTTATCCTACTGTGAGTCAAAGCAAAGTGGAACAAAGTGATAGACGGGAAAACAACATTAACAATAAGAGATTACTTCAGCAAAACTAGGCTCAGGGATCCAATGGTCTAGCTTCCTTCATCAACAGAAAAATAGAGACCTCCACACTCCTTCAAAACACCAATGCTTCTTCAAAGAAGCAATCTATGTATTAATTTAGAAATCACCAAATGCCAACCTTTTACAATGAGACTTCAAAGAGTCTTTATAGGAAAAATGAGGAAAAGTAGGTAAAGAAGGTTTTAATGATCATCGGAGATAGGAGAGGGCATTCAAATGCTCCTTTCTGTGTCATAAACATAACATTAAATCTTAGACAAACTTGGTGTCCTCGTTGTTTGTTGAGGTTCATTTGACATGACAGAAATCACCCCACAGAGTGTCTTTTGGGAGAAATACTATTTGCAGTGGAATTGTTATCTCCTCTAGCATAAGTTAAGTGGAAGAATGGGCCTTGAGGACTCCCATACTTCTAAATAACTGCTTCTGATAGTTTTTAGTAGCTTCTTTGGTGTAATAACTGCTTGGCAGGCCTTTGAGCATGGAGATGGGCTATGTCTGTGTTAGTCAACTTCTGCACCAATAACTGCTATGTTCCTTTGTACTTCAACATGTTTTAGATTTGTTTATGCTTTCAATTTGATGGTTTCTCGGACTGCTTTTTGTACTGATGCCTTCAAAGGTTTCATTAATCTTCTATGCCTTGTCTTCTGCGACTGGATATGCGATCCTCATCTTTCTGAGTGTTCTGTGTATAGGTGGAGGGTTTCACTGAGCTGGAGGATTTACTAAGGGTTTATTTCTATGACCCATTAAAAGTCATGAATTTATCCTTTGTTCTGATTCCTTTAACGTTGATTCCTGGCCTTGAGATTTACTATCTGAGCCTTTGTGTCACCTTCATGTCTGTAGGAAAAAATGCTAATAGAGTTACTCTTTTAAACCTGCAAAAACACAAAAGCTCATTATGAAATCCTGCAGGCTTGGTTTAGACTGCTTGCAGAGGCTCTGGGGTGGCAGAGGAGCAGTGAGGAGGTGGTGCATGCAGCGGAAGAATGGAAGAAACCCTGGCAGAGCAACTGACCAGGTCCGATGGAGGTCTGAGTGCGAAAGGGGACGTGGGCCGTTAGATCAGGACAATCTACAGTGGGGATCTCTCGATGAGCATTTCGAGAGAGAGATGGGAGGAAAACTAATTGAGATGGCAATATAACATGGACCGTGTGATCTCAGAGATTGACGGCTAGGATTAAAAATGAAAGAGACGTTGCAGAGGGTGGTGGTATGGCAGAAAACCGGGAATGGTTTTCACATAGAAAAATGGGGGGAGGTTGTTTTGGGCAGATGGAATGCGATTCCATACACCGAGTGACACGTGGATTCTTAAAAAATTCCCATTTTGCAAAATTTCAGAGCGTTAAACCTTAGATGTAAATATTTTGTGATTTTGGATAGTGACCGTTAGATCTGGGGTGTCAGATTGGACGATGCGGGAGAAGCGCAATATAAGGCTAGATGCACGGGCGAAAGGAGGCGAGGTCCATTTCTGAGGTCAATGCAAGCCGTTAGATGAGGGGAGTGGATGAAGAAGATTGAAATGGACTCATCGCATTGGCGGAAGCAAGTGTCCAGGGAAAAAGGTCATGGTGCGATGCGATGGGATGCCGGCCGTTGGATCAAAAGAGAGATCAACGTTCAGGATTAATCAGTGGGCGGGATGGTGAAGGGATTATGAGTGGAGCTCGATTGAATCTCAGCCGTCAGTTCTTGTGGATTCAACGATCAAGATAAGATCGAAGGATTGGAGTAGAAGGGGAAAAGAACAAAGGGAATCAACATTTTGCGATTGCAATGGCGGGGGCCAATCATAAAACAAAGACATGGTTCTGTGGAAAGTGGAAGGACCGAAGGCGGAAGAAAAGGCGATTATCGCATCGGAAGTTTGAAAAAAGTAAAGGAATGGCTAGGGAAATAAACTTCGATTGTGATGAGTGATGGGGCTTAGCGCCTAGTCCTAGGCGCTAGGTCATATGTGGAGAAAGGGGCTAAGGGCTAAGCCGAAAGGGGCTTAAGACCTAAATGGAAAATGAAGATTTTCAAGGATTTTAAAGGGTTTTTTCTGAGGAATTTGGAGGTTCTGATAGCGGTAAAAATAGGGTTTTAAACCTCGTAAATGGATTTCACAAGGCTTGAAGGGGTTTTGAGGCCTTTGGGGCTAAATAGGGGCGATGGATAGATGGAAATTTAGGCCTTAGAAGCAATTTTTCTGTGTAGATAACAAAGTTTAAGATGGAAACAATAGTGAAAATGAACCTCTAGGATAGGAAAAACATAAGACTTCAAGGATGATATATTTTCAAAAGAAATATATCTCTTGAAGGCTTGAAAACAAATTTAGCCACCATTTGGTATAACGGAACTTATAGGTGGCTAACAATACTGAGCTTTCACACGTTTCTTATGAGCTTGGGAAGCTAATGCATCGGTGCATCGAGTCTCATATAATTGTGCTAAGTAAAAAAAGTGTTTTTCCTCTTCAGAGGTAGCTGATAGTAACTCTATGGCTAATTGGAGTGACAGTATTTCACATTCAAGGGGTAACACAGCTTCTAAACCATAAACCAATTGAAAAGGAGTGAACCCTGTAGCAGTTTTTGCTGAGGTTCGGTATGCCCATAGTGCCGAAAAAATTATGGTATGCCAATCTGATTTGTGAGTTCTGATAGTCTGTTTGATCATGATGGTTAAAAATTTATTAACAGCTTCAACCTGACCATTAGCCTGTGGGTAATATGGAGTAGAGTTATCATGGCACAGGCCAAGTTGATAAGAAATTTTGGTCATCATTATATTTCGAAAATGACTCCCGTGGTCTATGATAATAGCTTGGGGTACTCCAAAACGAACAATCACATGATTGAATACAAACGTAGCTGCATTTTTTCCATCTACTGTGAATGTAGGCATCGCCTCAGCCCATTTGGTAAAGTAATCGACAGTGAGAATAATATACCCATGCCCCCTAGCCGAGTGAGAGTTACATGTAATGAAATTAATGCCCCATTTCGTAAAAGGACCGAAAACAATTATTGGATGAAGAGGAGTTGGAGGAGCACACATCTTTCGATAAAATATTTGGCAGTTGTGGCATTTTCGGACCGCAATAATACAATATTTGAACAATGATAGCCAAAAATAGACAGCGTGTAGTATATTTTGGGCTGTGGCATACCCAAAAATATGACCACCACACGCTCCAGAGTGGAAGTCAATCAAAACCATTTTAGCCTCTTCGTGAGTTATACAACGTCGAAAAAGAAAATCCACACCACGAAAATAAAGTGTGTCTCCAACAATATTGCATTGCTGAGATTGATAACGGATTCTTCGTCGATTTGAACGTGAATGTTCGGGGCGAAAGTTTTGGGTTTGAAGATAAATGATGATATCTCCATACCATGGATCTAACATACTAATAAGAAACATTGATTCATCTACAATGGGATTCTCTACCACAGTTTATGTCTCAGTATTGGGAAAGTCACACATGAGTTATGTAAACTACCCAGTGATTTATTTGATTTATATTTCTTGAATTCCAAATCAAACTCTTGTAGGATAACAATCCATTTAGAGTATTTACCCCCAAGTAATTGTTTTGTCAAAATATACATCATCGGGTTTCAACTAGATATCATAGTTGTATTTCATAACAATATGTAGTGACAAAATCTTTGGATAGCTTGAACTGCAGCCAAGGCCAATTTCTCCACATGTGAATATTTAATTTCGGTTAGATTTTGATTACGAATTAGATAGTAAATCACATGCTCATTGTGAAATTCATCCTCTTGAACTAGAACCATTCCAATGATGGAATCAGAGGCTGCTAGGTATAAACATTAGTGTTGGTTGTAATTGTGTGGATGCAATAACGGTGCATGGGTTAACGCGTGTTTTAGAGTATCAAAAGATTGATCAAAAATCTCATCCCAAATAAAAGGAACATTATGTTTCAAAAACCGGGTAAAACATTTTGTTAACTCATCATAGTTCGGGATAAATATACGTAGAAAGTTTTATTTTCCTTGCAAACTTTGGAGTTGGCGAAGTGTGGAAGGAGGAGGTAAATTAATGATGGCCTCAACCTTCGAGGGGTCGACACGAATGCCAGCCTTTAAAACAACGAATCCTAGTAATCGTCCAGATTGCATACAAAAAACACATTTGTGCAGATTCAAACGAATCTTGTAATGCCTACATCTCATAAAAATTGCTCGTAAGTGAGTAGAATGATATTCCTTGTGTAATGAGTGAACAGGTAAATCATCTAGTTAAGGTTTTAAAATATGTTTGATGTCATGAAAAGCGTAAGACATTTCTGTTTGAAAAGTTTCACCATAATTTTTTAATCTGAAAGGTAGTTTGCAATAAGAAAATGTTCCCCAAGGACATATAAACATTGTTTTTGGTTGATCTGTAGGGAGTATGTTGATTTGATTGAATCCAGAAAATCCATCCATAAATGAAAGCATTTCATTTCCATCACAATCATTAATGATTTGGTCAATATAGGTAGGATAATTGTCTTTTTATCTACTTTATTAATATCCCTATAATCGACACATACTCGTATAGTCCATTGTTTCTTGGTAACAGGAAATATATTAGATACCCAATATGTTAATGGGATTGGATAAATAAATCCTGCTCGCAGTAGTTTTTCAACTTTAGCTTTAGTAGCAGTAGCTTTTCACGAATGTATTGGACGTAATCATTGTCTAATAGGCTTTGCATCCAGGTATGTCTTTATTTCATGAGCGAAAAATTTTGGATCGATTCTTGGCATCTCTTCGTAAGACCAGGAAAATATGTCTCGAAATTCTTCAAATATGGGTTTATATGTTTTAATTTTGTCAATTGTACAAGAATCACCTATATGAATGTTTTCAACAATTCCAGGTTTAACTAATATGTCAATAGGAACAGTTGCATAAATGTTTCCCAAATTAATTTCAGAATCCAAATTTGTAATCGATATGGGATTATGTGGTTCCTTGAAATAATAAATCGTAAAAATAAACGAAAAATTATCCTCAAACCTATCAATTTTAGGTAAAAATGAAGATATATGGTGTAGATCATCCCAGGGTAATTCATCCATAGACAAAAATTCTCGAATACTTTCATCAGTATGAAACACTTGTTGAAAAGGATCAGAAATTGATGTCAAGGCTGAGCTTGAAAGCGAAGAAGATTATTTGGTGATCACATTCATTGGATTAGGATTAGTTTAAAGTGTGTTAGAAAATGGCTGTATTACTTCATTTTCCATCTCAAAAGGAGTCAAAGGCATCTCGCCATTGAAAGAATCCATTTCTGACTCTGAAGGCACTACCCAAGTGTCATCAAATGGTATAGTTCTTGAAGAAATCATATTGATGTTAGCAATGGTATGTGGTACGTTGGGTGGAGGCACAGAAAAAGTTCTCATCAAAGCGGAGTCCTTTACTAAGCCTACACCAACATCTTCATTGGGGATAGTTAGTTTTCCAACATGTTGGATACTATCTGTAGAAGTCGGGTCAGACGAATAATATGAAAACTAATCAATTTTCACAATATTTCCTTTATGTGGAAACATTATTAACCGAAATACATATGAAACGATAGTATTCATGGCATAATACCAACTTCAACCCAGAATAAGGTTGTAATCTAGAAGGGCATCAACTACTTCCACATTTAGATTAACAGTTTTTTCTTCTACTTCTATAGGTAGATCCTGGAGTATTCCAAATGGATGGAATCCTCTTCCATCAAAATCTTTAACGATTTTCGGAGATTGGTTGAGTGTCAGAGAACCAATATTTTTCCAACAATTTAATGACATTATGCATGCTGATGCCCCCTCATCAATTATAGTACGAAAAACTCGTCTATTTTTTACTAATACTAGAATTTGAAAAGCAGGGAGTCTCGATGTAAAATTTTCTAAATGGAAGACCATGAGGTTAGAATCCTAAGGATATATAGCTCCAATAGCTAATAAAAGAAATTTCATTTTTTTTGGACATGATTGTAGCACTTCTAAGGCCGACAGTGTTGAAGGGGAAATCGCCAAGTCTTCAACAATGTTGTAGTTCTGAGCAGCTCTCGCATGTGGATTGAAAGCTGGTTTTCGAAGTACACCTTTCGTACGCAGTTTAATTACTAGATCAGGATTAGGTTTCTTGATATGAAGTGGATTAGAAAGCGAAGGATATGTATCTGGTGTTGAATTATAATTTTCTACCTCTTTACCAGTTACAAGATTTTTACTTCCATAGTCTTGCGATCATGTCGCAACCATAACTTCAGACATCATTAAAATATCTGTTGATGAATGTGAACAAGATCCTATCATTTTGATATCTTGAGTAGGAAAAGGATCTTTCAAGATAGTGGGTGTGGGTGAACCTTTGATGAATTTAGAGACCTCAGATCAATGCGGGCACTCTTTAGTAAAGTGATCCTTGTCATAGATAAGACAAGGATAATGAGGTTTTCATTTATCATCAGATGGTTCATTATTTTCGATTTTTTCTTTGGGATATGTAGTTTGTTTTCTTTTATTCTTTCCTTTCTTCTTCTTACTAGTTTTAGATTTAGCTATAGATGAATCTACAACATGAATGTCGGCAAAAGTTTCAAGGGAAGAATCTCCTTTCGGTGAATCTGTTAAATTTATGATATGAGAAGTAGTTTTTAAAGACTTCTTCTTACGTTTATTTGTGTTAACTAAACCAATTACACCATATGCAGCATGAGACCCTGAAGGAGTTGCAGTTATTTGACTAGGACTTGGAAAGTCAGGAATTTTTTTGTATAAAGTACTAGACTGTGTATATACAAGGTCTAAGTACTTAGCTTGAGAAATGACCTGTTCTTTAGTAACAACTCCTCCCTTAGCCACATTTTCAGTGATCTTTGGTAGTAATAATTTTATGAACCATTCTGCCAATATCTGATCCGAAATAAAGACTTTCGCTAAAATTCTTCTACGTCTCCATTCAAGTATGTGATCGGATATGTACATAGATGTAGATTGTTTTAATGAAGTCAATAGTTCCGTGCTATTATCGTATCTGACTGACAACTGAAAATGTGTTAAGAAAGTTGTTTCTAAAGCATTGAAATTGTTGAATGAGCCATGTGGTAGTTCAATATACCATTTTGCAGCTAAACCTATTAGTGTTCTCTAAAACAATCGTAATCAAATGGAATCATCAATCAAAGAGTTGGATGTACACCAGAGGTGGTAATTCATGACATGGTTTGAAGGGTCCTCTCCTGGTTTACCTTCGAGCTTAGGAATATCACTGGGAAATTTATTTGGCATTGGTGGCCAATACAGAAGATAATAGATCAGATCATTTGTTAGGTGCAACAAATCAAGTAAATCCAAAGTTGCAATGAATGGCAACTGATGATTAGGGTCCTGCTGAGAAAATTTATAACCTTGCGGAACTATACCAGTACCAGGAGGAGGATATCCAGGATATCCTAGAATATCCTGTGCATTTGGGATTGGAATACCTCCCGGATAACCAGGATTGGCCGGACCATATTGAGGTTGAGCTGGTATCTAATATGTGTAACCAGGGTACAGTAGATGTTGGTATACTATATTTTGTGCTACAGGTCCATATTGGTATTTCCATTGATACGATTGATAAAAAAATTGAGGTTATCTTGTTACAATTGTACTTGTACCAAGTTGTCCCGTAGGCATCTGAACAATAGTCTGAGCTATAGGTCCAGGTTGTTGTGCAGTGACTAAAGGGATTTTTTTGGATACTTGAGGGGCTGTAGAAATAGGGGTTGGAGAAACTCCAAGGATAGGTGTGGTAGCTTGAACAGAAGTTGGTGTAGCAGTTTGAGTTGGAGTTCTAGGTGTACTCGGACCAGGCCATTGAACTGTACTAGGTGCAGATACCTATGGTATAACTTGAAGTGTAGGTTGGAAAAGTTGTTGGATTTTACTGTAACCAATTGGCTGACCAGGTTGATTATAAGGTACTTGCACGTTAGGTTGAAAAATCTATTGAATTTGTGATGGATCCCACACTGTATTTACTCCAAGATATTGAGGTCCCGTTGAAGGTTGTTGTGCATAAGATGGAACATAACCAGGTTGATAATTTAGAATGTATGTTTGATAGTTGGCTGGATAATTCCCACCTCCCTGAAAAAATTGATGTTCCGAGTAGAACTGTGGCCCTAAAGGAGGCTATTGTCCTTAGAAAGATAGTTTCCCTGGCATAGGGCACTGTCCTTGAAGAGGTTGCAGACCCTGAATTGATTAATTCCCTTGAGGTTGATATTGTCCTTGTGGTATGTACTAGCCTTGAGGTATGTACTGTCCTTGAGGTTTCCCCCTAGGCGGTAAATTACTACCTTGAGGTTGCCGCCCAGACGATAAGCTACTACTTTGAGGGTCAGGGTTAGGAATATGTCCAGACATCATGTAAACGTGTTCCACACTCAAAGTGTAGGTTTTAACCCTGAACAGAAATTATCTACACACGAATCTTATAACAGAAAATAAACAATAGCGAGAGCATAAAACATAAAACAGATAAACACAGAGATTTTCCCCTAGATCCCAAATTGGGATGACCAGCTTGATTTTTCATTATAATCCTTTTAGTGTTAAAACACATATATATACATGCCGAGGCATACATAAACCCCAATCCATTAACCCTGGATTATAACATAACCGTAGCTCCCTTGACCGGATCTACAAAATACCAGGGGCCGAAAACCATCGTACCCCAAAACCATGTGCAAACTCATGCACAAAACATGGGTGGGTCCCCTTATGAGTGGGACCGCATACCAAAAAAAATTTCGCCAGGGCAGTGCTGTGACCCCCCTGCTGCGCCCGGCGCAACGTACAGCGCATGGGACTAGTCGTGGAAAGAATATAACACATACCCAACATTCTCCCACTTGTTGTTTTCTTTCCACGGGGGGCCATAGGAGAGCTTAGTCATTTGGAAAATTCTTCAACACCCATTGTTTCTCTACACCAAGAGAACTTCTGAGTGCTCACAGACTTCGTCAATGCATCTGCAACATTCTTCAAAGTGTCCACCTTTACCAGTAACACCCTTTTAGCCTCAACCATATCTCTAACAAAGTGATATTGAACATCAATGTGATTTGTCTTTGAATGATAAGCAGGGTTCTTAGCCAAGAAAATTGCACTTTGGCTATCACAGTCTATCCTTATAGCTTGCTGTACCAACCCCATACTTGAACACAATCTCTGTAACCAAACTGCTTCCTTGCTTGCATGAGTGGCTGCTATGTATTCTGCCTCTGTAGTTGAAAGCGCCACTACAGACTGTCTTTTACTCATCCAACTGACTGCACCTACAAATAGGCTAAACACATACCCACTTGTACATCTTCTTTGGTCCAGATCTCCAGCCCAGTCTGCATCAACAAAACCACGAATGTCCAACATTCTTTCTAATCCTGGTCTTCCTTGGTAGCACAAGCCATAATCACTAGTGCCACGTAAATATCTGAAAACCCGCTTCACTGTTGTCCAATGCTCCTTCCCTAGGTTTGACATAAACCTTCTCAATACTCCCACTGCATGTGCAATGTCTGGTCTAGTACAGACCATTGCATACATCAGGCTACCCATTGCACTTGCATATGGAACACGGGACATATCCTCCTCTTCTTCTTGTGTCTTGGGACACTGTTCAGCAGACAGCTTTGCACCTACAGGAATAGGAACACTCACCGGTTTACTATCCTGCATATTGAACCTCTACAATATAGTCTTGAAATACTTCCTCTGGTTTAACCAGAGCTTCCTCTTTTCCTGATCTCTCTTAATTTCCATGCCCAAAATATAGTTTGCAGCACCAATATCCTTCATGTCGAATTTGGAGAACGGTTGGGTCTTCAAATCTTGGATAATTTCTTTGTCATTTCCAATCAACAACATATCATCCACATACAAGACCAAATAAATAACACGGTCACCAATTAATTTAAAATAAACACAATGATCCTCCTTGCTTCTAGTGAAGCCAAGTCCTCATATATAGGTATCAAATTTCTGATACCACATCCTTGGTGACTGTTGTAACCCATACAGTGACTTCTTCAACCTACATACCAGGTCTTTCTTACCCTTCACCATAAAGCCTTCAGGTTGCTTCATGTAGATCTCCTCTTCTAGATCCCCGTGAAGAAATGTTATCTTCACATCCATCTGTTCTATCTCAAAATCAAAGCAGCAACAGATAAAAGTAATCTAATAGAAGTAACTTTGGCAACAGGAGAGAAAATATCACCAAAATCAATTCCTGGCACTTGGGAATAACCTTTTGCTACCAACGGAGCTTTGTATTTCTCCACCTTTCCTTCTACATTCATCTTCTTTTTAAACACCCATTTGCTCCCTATGGGCTTCCTTCCAGCCGGCAACTCCACCAGATCCCATGCCTCATTTTTGTGCAAGGATGTCATTTCATCAACCATGGCCTCCTTCCAGATTTTTCCATCCTCTGAGTCTACTACCTCCCTGACAGTTCTGGGATCGTCATCAGTTATAGTTAAGGAAAAACCTAAACAGAAAGCAGATGGACTATACCTTTCTGGTTGCCTTCTTTCCCGAACTGATCTTCTCAAAGCTGGGGTTTGTGGCTCTTCCTCTTCTGAATCTTCTTCTATTGTAGAGTCTGATTCATCCTCCTTTAACTCAAACTCTATCTTCTCAGGTTCCTTTGGTAGGAATTCATGTGTAAAAACATCTTTCACCTCTCTAAACACCACATCTCAGCTGTACAAAACCTTCCTTGTTTCTGGGTTCCAAATCTTGTAACCCTTTAAACCATCCTTATACCCAATAAAGATGCATATTTCATATTTATTATCCAACTTGGTCCTTTTCTCCTTTGGAACATGTACATATGCATCACATCCAAATACCCTTAGATGTGAAAGAGAGGGTTTCTTACCAGTCCATACCTCATGTGGAGTCTTATCCTCCAACGCTGATGAAGGTGATATGTTAACTAAGTAACATGCAGTCTCCACTGCCTCTGCCCAGAATTCTTGTCCTAACCCGGTACCACTGAGCATGCTTCTTTCCTTTTCCATCAGTGTTCTGTTCATTCTTTCTGAAACTCCATGTTGTTGAGGTGTGTATGGAGTAGTCTTCTGCCGTGCTATACCACACTTCTTACAGAACTCTTCAAATTCCTTCTTACAGAACTCCCCACCATTATCTGTCCTCAGCGCCTTTATCTTCTTCTCTGTCTGGTTTTCCACCAAAGCCTTAAATTCTTTAAATTTGTCAAAGACTTCAGATTTCTTCCTCAAGAAATATATCCATGTATTCCTTGAGAAGTCATCTATGAATGAAACATAGTACACAGACTTTCCCAGTGATGGAAGTGACACAGGTCCAAACACATCACTGTGCACAAGTTCTAATATCTTGTTCGCCTTCTTATCACCAGAAGGAAAACTCACCCGATTCTGCTTCCCATATACACAATGTTCATAGAAATCGAAATCTAGAGAGCAATTAGACATACCTTCTACCATACCATTTCTGTGTAGAATCCGAAGGCCCTTCTCTCCAATATGTCCAAGCCTTTGATGCCATAGCATGGTCTTTTCTCCAGAGATAGCTAAGCTTTCCGATCCATTTTCAGGAACCACATAACTGTTACACCCATCAATAACAGTGCTACCTTGTAGCTTGTACAGAGTTCCAGTCTGAACTCCTCGCATTAATACCAGTGCTGCCCGAACCATCTTGCAGGCATCTTTCTCGAACACTGTTTTTACACCTACATCATCCATCTTGCTTACAGAAATCAGATTTCTAGCCAATGCAAGTATATGCAGAACACCAAGACTTTTTCTAATCCTTCCACCTTGCAGCTTCAGCTTGACTTTTCCATGTTCGACGATTCTAGCCTTCCTATCATCCCCTAGGAAGACATCACCACCATCATATTTCTCATACTTGTAGAACCACTCCCTATGGGGAGTGAAGTGAAAGGATGCACGTGAGTCAATCAACCATGACTCATGATCTACATGTGTATTTGAAGAAGAAGCCAAATACACATCTCCACCTTCATCCGAGGTGGTTTTTGCCTCTGCAGAAGGAGCTTCATCAGATACCTTTCCTTTCTTAGGAGCTTTAGATCTACATTCCTTTATTTAGTGTCCTTCCTTTCCGCATTTCCAGCACACCTTAACAAACTTTCCAGGAGATTTAGATCTCCCTCTAGATTTAGATCTCCCACTCAAAACCTTATTCTTGTTTCTGTTCTGGGACCTTCTTCGTACAGATAAGGCATCTCCATTCCGACCCTCCATATTTCTCTGTCTCATTTCCTCCGACAGCAAGGCTGAGACAATGTCATCAAAATTTAATGTAGTTGTATTGCTACCTATTGCAATAACTAGACTGTCCCACGAGTCTGGTAGAGAGCACAACAAACTGATGCACTTATCTTCATCTGAGATTTTAATATCAACAAATGACAAATGACTTACCACAGTATTGAAGGCATTCAGATGCTCTGTCACCAAGTCTCCATCCTTCATCCTCAGGTTATACAACTTTTTCCGCAGGAACAACTTATTCACCAGAGACTTAGATTGGTACAAAGTCCCAAGTTTTTTCCACAAATTCTTCTTCGTAGCTTCCCTAGATATATTCAACAATACTTAACCTCATACACACAACCGTATTGTGCTTTTAGCCTTCCGATCCAGTTTCTTCCAGTCTTCATCTGACATTGTCGTTGGTTTAGTACCTGGATCTACCACGATCCACTGATCTTTATCCACCAGTAGATCCTCCATCTTGAGCTTCCACAACTTAAAACTATGACCATTAAATTTCTCGATCTTTATCTTCCTGCTGCTCGCCATCTTCTTTCACCGCAAGAATCGATCCTGCAGATCTCCCACTAAACAAGGTCTACCTCAGGCCCGAGAAAAAAACCCCTCAGGAGCAAAGGCGCCCCTTGAAGCTAAAACAACTTTGATACCAAATGTAGGTTTTAACCCTATACAGAAATTATCTACACACGAATCTTATAACAGAAAATAAACAATAGCGAGAGCATAAAACATAAAACAGATAAACACAGAGATTTTCCCCTGGATCCCAAATTGGGACGACCAACTTGATTTTTCATTATAATCCTTTTAGTGTTACAACACATATATATACATGCCGAAGCATACATAAACCCTAATCCATTAACCCTGGATTAGAACATAACCGTAGTTCCCTTGACCGGATCTACAAAATACCAGGGGCCGAAAACCATCGTACCCCAAAACCATGTACAAACTCATGCACAAAACATGGGTGGGTCCGCATATGAGTGGGACCGCATACCAAAAAAAATTTCGCCGGGGCGCTGCCCCGGACCCCAACAAGGGGGGCTGCTGCCCCCCTGTGACCCCCCTGCTGCGCCCGACGCAACGTACAGCACGTGGGGCTAGTCGTGGAAAGAATATAACACATACCCAACACAAAGTTTCGGTATGTGATTCATTTGGACCAAATGATGGTATATGTTTGTCGGGAGAAGGAGCTGCTCCTGAAAAAGTACCAGAAAGTGACTGGTATCCCGCAGGAACAGACGGATCACCATACAAATATGATTCTGGTGATGCAGAAAAAATGGATGACTCACTAGACATGTTTAATGAAGGTCTTTAATTACCTCTTGATATGGCGTAAAAAGGAATTCGGGGTGGGGAATATTTTAGACCAGAATTATGTAGAAAGTTTGTTAACTAAGAATACCAAGGATCTTGTTTGAAATGGCTATAGTAAATCGATTCACTTGGCCCAAGATCTAAAGATTCCTTGTGAAGGAAGAACAACTTCTTCCTCTGTGTCAGTAACTTCTTCAATGCTAATGAGACCAGGAGGAAGGTTATCAATAATGTGAAACTTCACTCTAGGTGAATTAGGACGACTAGGGGTTGGAGTGATGAACTCTAAAGCAGGTTCAGTTTCTGGTTCAGAAATTTCAGGCTCAGTAGCTATTAATTCACTAGTTGTGGAAGCAAGTTCAACAAGTTCAGAAATTGTAAGTTTTTTTTTAGAACTCTCTGTTGTTTGAGGTTGATCTACTTCGTAATCAGGATGAATAATTACGATGTTTCCTCCTGTTCAGTTGATCCAATCTCTGATGTTTGTCCTTTCTCATATTTAAGCTTTCTAACTAGCTTGGTGTGTACTCAGGGGGTTTCCCCTGCATTCTACTTGATTGTCTAGGTAATTCAGCCATGATTAAAATATTTAACACGCGAAATTAAAGAAAATTTAAACAAAATATCCTAAATTCTCTAAGGAAACAATAAAATTGATCACATGCCTACAAAATCTAAGAGAGAAATCCACACACAAACAATAGATTCCCACACTAAAAACACTAGTTGGTGATGAAATCCAACATCGTAGAATTTTAATGTGGAAATGGCGGTTGGAACAGTTACCCCAACAACCTGATTAATGAAACGGTCTGGTGCAAGTCTCCCCACTTCTACCATCTCAAAATGAAAAGTACCCTTCGGAAAGTCCAAGTGAGTCTAGTCGACGTCTGCTCCAGGTGCAATGGGACCTTCCCTTCACCATCACCTTGGGAAAGAATCCTAAATTTTATAGCCGCTAAGGTCACCAAAAAAAAAAATGTACCTGGGGGAATAGTCTACGATTCAATATACACGCAAGGGCAGAGTAACTAGTTCAATACCCTTGAAGGCTCCTTGATATAATCCAAGGTTTACCAACAAGCGACCCGAGGCTCCTCGACAATGGTCTATCTGAGGTTTAACATTTTTAATACGTGCACATCTGCTATCTTTCCCAATGAGATAGGTACGATTACCTCACTGGTTCAGAAATTGTCTCACGCTTGACTCTTTTAAGAAGATCTTCCCAGAGCACAAATGCCACAATTGGATTTTTCTTACCGCAAAATTGCTACTTGTTTGTTTGAACTGTCTTGGAATTTTAATTACAACATGTTCCAAGAAACTAGCCTAGGCTATGTTCATGGAAAAGAGCCCTAGAAAATGTAAAAATATCCAAATTGATTTTATTAAAGTGTTGTTTTTAATTTGGCTATTTCTTAAGGAAGAAGGTATGGAAGTGAAACTTCAATGATGTTTTATGACCCGACTCAAAAATACGCTAAATGTATCTATATGAAATGTGCAACTCTTTTCTCTTCAATGAATCTTATTTAAGGGAAAGATTGAGAGATTTAAAAAACTTTCAAAGCACCAATTCTTTGTTCATCAACAAAATATTTGAAAAGAAGATGATTTCTTTGAGAACTCAATTTCATAAAATGATAAATTACTCGTTTGAAATGAAATCCTCTATCAATCAGATCAGAAACTACAAATCGTTAAACAAACCATTTTCCAAAAATAAAACCATATCTAAAATTCCTAAAAACATAAAATTCAAAGTCAAAAGAAAAAATTCTAATGTTGAACTTTATCTAGAAAGTTTGAGGACATTTTCTCTTATTTTGTGGTCGAACCAAGAATAATTTCTACTTATCTCAACAGAAACGAAAACATCCAACAATGGTTTGGTGTGAAAATTAGGCCTTAGTAAGCTAAAGGCTCTTCTAGATTTGCAAATGTAAATGAAATCAATTTTCATAAAAGTAAGGTTTGCAACAAGTTTTAATGGCTCAGAAAGAAAACAACATAACACTAGTAAGCTAAGGTATATGAAAGTTTCTTATATGGAGTAGTAATAAAGTAGGGCAAACACTCACTCATAAAATGCAAATCAGATGAAAAATCACACAAATGCAAAAATTGTTGAGAGAAATTCACACATAAGGCTTTGACTATACAAATTGGGCCAAACACAAAGAATCTGGTAATCGGGCTCCAAAAAAGAGAATTCTTAATATTTTAAAAATTTTCCACAAGTGCACAGGTTCTAACGAAGAATAGAGTAGTACCACACTGTTCTAAATTAAAAACTGCAGAGGCTACCACACTGTTTTTAAATGAAAATTTTGAAGGCCGGGAAAAGTACAAAAAAATAAAAATTCAGCTTTTCTTTTCAGGGATTCTCAGAAGTTGTCTACCCAACCTAGTTTTAGACTAATCAAAATTAGAAAACTCTTATATATTCAAATTGAAAACATAAAATGAAAACTAAGTTCATTATCCCCAGTGGAGTCACCATTTTTTTATGCAGATTAATCCCTCTTGCGGACAAGATTGATCTCCCTAGTATCCTATGGATAGCTAGAAACAAACATCCATTTGTAAATCATTTTCTCTCTATTATATGAAATTCATAATTCTTATAAAAAAAGAAAGAGGACATGCCCCTACCTTGAAATTCAACGTTCGGTGCAGTCTTTTATCTAGTCGCTCCAAAGAGGCTTTTTCAGTAAGTAGAACCTGCAACCAAAGACAGAAAAAAGAATTAAAAGCACCTACAACTTATAATAATTGAGAAAAACTAATCTAACTTAGTGATCAAGGAACCTAAGTATTGCATTATTCAAATAGACACAAGAACAACTCAATGAGAAAAGGAGATCCATATGTATTATCTTGAATGAAAGAGTAACTTTACAACCTGATGCCTGTAGAAATTTATTAATACTGATAGCATTACCAGATTCTCCTAATCTGAAAAATTAATCTTATGTTAAATACATAATCCTTCCACTTAATTCTTTGCGGAAATTAAATTGCCAATTGCAAAACACATATGAAGCAAATCAATCGCACATAAACACAGTTGTTTAACGGGAAATCTTAGAGCTAAAAACCCCAACTATCATATATTATGTATATCAATGGATCATGTAATAATCTCATAAAAAGCTTAGTACATCAAGCTCTCAGTACAATCAACAATAATTACACATCGTCATGCAAAAAATTTCATATCTTTTTACCAATTTCTTGCCTCCTGACAACCTGCCTCCACTGCGCAATCCTTACTGAAGAAGACCTCTGAATGAATTCGAATTGGTCTTGCCCATACTGCACAATCCTCATTGGCATATCTAGTGTGTGTCAGATGCATTGAATGCATCACTATAGTCACAACAGATTGATATCACCCTTTCACATATCTCTCCACTAGGTATCCACTGGAATTGACATGCAAGTAGTTAACTGTTGTACTTGTTCAGTTGCAAGTGAGTCTCTAGTTGTGAATTAATTCACTAAACTCTCACTAGTGTATCTCCAATTAGAACTATATACAACTAGCACAACTAATTTTAACTCACTTAACTGATTTAAACTGAATAAAAACTCCCATAACTACTCTTCCAACTCTGTCACAACTTTTCCACTTCAGTTCTAACTAAGTCCTCCATGCATGAGTCACCAACCACCCTTGGAATTGCGTAATTCCTTCAGCCCACTGATTTTCCAAATATGTTCAATGAAATAAAGTGCTCCAAGAGAATAAGTTGATATTTCTTCTCGGAATATTATTAATTGCTAGTAATAATCGACATGCATCTATTTTTACGTTGGTTTGAGAGATATTCATGTTTGAAGTTTGTACCCCAGTTAGTGGGCTAAAACCCCATGGGGTTGGGGCATGGGTCATTGAAAAGTCATAATTAATATTTTTTAAGCTCCTAAAATCCCTCCCACGTTTACTTGTTGAAGCCCCTCTCAACTTAAGCATTCATATATATAGTGATCTTCATTTCCTCCTTAGGCAAGGGATTCGACCATCTGAAATAGGTCACCGTGGAATTTTCGCTCTAACTTGTTTTATATGAAGGCTCAGAAGCTGAAAATTTTATGAGGCGAAGCTGAAATCCTGAGGAAGCTTCAGTAAAAATTTTAGATCAAGTTGCGTAAAATTTTTGGAGATATGATCTGTGGAAGTACCGGTTTTTGCAGGCTCCTGAAATTCATCTCAAAGAAGTGACCTTGGTAAAATCGTCATAACTCTCTCTCTGAGGATTGGATTGGAATTCCATAAAAATTGGCAGATAGTGCATAGTATGTAGTTTTTTCTCTATCAATTTCAAAGGCAAATGAACAAACAATGACACGTGGAATGTCGTACAAGTGTGCTCTGCTGAAACAGTCCATAATTAGGGCAGTGTGAGAAATTGGGTATAACTCTCTCTTGAAGAATCCAAATTGGGTCAGACTTGTGGCATTGGAAAGAAGACTTAGAGGAATACTACAGGACCAAAAATCAGATATTGAAGATCTGAAATAACAGAGATACACCAGATTCAATATCGAGCTCCTAGAAGGAAAAAAAAAGCTAGATCATGTGTTGTCAAGGGTTGCAAAGGACCAGACTTTCTATGGAAGAAAAGAAAAGAAAGGTGTAGCAGAGGGTAGCATGACAAGAGCAGCATCCAAGGTGCATAACAGCAACAAGAAGTTCATCATATGAAGTATTCAAGTGGGCAACACTGCATACAATCATTGTAAAGGTATCATTGTACCTAGTCATTGTAAATACATTATTGTACAAATTGTACTAGTATCTATCTGTCAAGGGTTGAAGAGGAAGTGCTGGGAGGTCTAGGATCATATTTAGGTGTTTGTGTCAAAGTTGGGGTTATGGTTTAGTATATCTTCTTCTTCTACATCATTCTATATCATTGTAAAGTGGACCATTTTCCCTGGTATGGGAGTCCATTCTTCTTTTATTCTTCTATAGGTTGGTAGGGTGGTGCTAGGGTGAGTTGTAGCTCATTAGGTGTTGGGGCATCCATTCAGTTGACTACTGAAAAATCTCAGGCACTGGAGCGTCCATCCAGTGGGAGCTGGAGAAGAATGCTTTTCTAGATTCTAGGAAGTTGGAGCTTTATTTTCAATTGGAGTTGAAAAGAATTACTAGAAAAGCATTAGGTGGTTTTTGTCCTGGAGTGGGTTTCCACCTTAAAAAATGTATGCATTTGTGTTCCTCTTGTTTGCTGCTATCATTGTACAAACACTGATAATAATTGAATATTAAATAATTCTCTAAATGAAAGAAATACTGATTCACCCCCCCCCTCAGTATTTCCAACAAGAATCTCATCTATTTTTCACATTTGACCAACCATCTGCAATTAGCATCCTGCAACTTATAGAATATGCTCACCATTTCTAAAAATAGACATACACCTAAAAATAGCATGTGGACCCCACTTAGTAAAGGTGCTTAATTTTCACTAAGCTCGTCATCTTGTCGAATCTCAACACTCCCTCTCAACAAGATAGGGATTATCCTTCACCCTGATCCTGCCTCTATGGTATTCGAATTTGCTCTTGCTGAGCGCCTTCGTCAGAATATCTGCATCCTGATCTTCCGTAGGAATGTACTGAAGCAACATGATCTTCCACTGCACACAATCTCTAATATGATAATACCGAATATCTATATGCTTAGATCTATCATGAAACACAGGATTAATCGAGAGTTTAATGCAACTCTAATTATCACAATGTATCACTGTAGGATCTAAATGAGAACTAAACAAACTGATCAGGATCTTCCTCATCCAGATAGCCTCACATGCAGCTTGACTTACTGCCATGTATTATGGTTCCGCTGAATTGAGTGCCATGGATCTTTGTTTCCTGTTGTACCAAGAAACTGTTATAGATTCGATACTGAAAACCCCTCCTGATGTGCTCTCTCTGTCCATTGGGCTGCCTGCCCAATCTGCATCTGTGAAGCCATGCAACTTCAACTCATCCATCTGTTTGTACCATAAGCCATACTCAGATGTGCCCCTGAGATATCTCAAGACATGCTTGCCTTCCTTCCAAAAGAGCTTGGTAGGCTTAACCATCGCTTGACTAAGCTAGTTCACCGCATAGCATATGTTAAGTCTCGTATTAACTAAATACATGAGCAAACCCACCAATTGTCGATAGACAGTAGCATCCACTACCTCTGTCGATGTAGCATCCTCTTTCCTCCAATTTCCTAGAAGAGGAGTATCCATGGGCTTGCAATCCTCCATGTGAAACTTACCAAGTATCTCCCGAGCATACTTTCCTTGAGACAAAAATAGTTCAACTTCTCGCTGCCATATTTCTTTAATATTCCAAAATTTGCATGCAACAAATTGGAATATTAAATTTGGCTGATTTCACTTAGGAGATGAATAAATGGGTAAGGAGGCCCATGCATAATAAAAACCTGAATAAAATCCCTCATAATGTGAAAGGGGATCAACATAAAAGTTGGATTTCACACCTTCATGTGTGAACATGGAATTTTTCATGTGGACAACGTCAAGTTTGACCAAGTCAATAATATTGGGATAGGAGGTGGAGAGCATCTTGTGAGACAGCACAGAGATAGTTGGAGGAAGATTCCTTGGTGGAGGAAACCCTAATTGAGTGTGGCCCAAGGAAAGAAGGCTCACACATGTATAAAAGGAGGGCAAGGCAGCCATAACAAGACATCTTTGGAATGATATTTGATTTGTCTACTTAGACTTTTCTACATTCTCTTGTTGTTTACCAGAGTTGTTGTGCTGCTTAGCACAAGGATTTCCTGTTTAGGAATCCTTCTCCTTCCTTGAGAGGCCTCTTGAAGGAGATTGTACTTATTTGCCTCACATCCAGGCTTGAGGCCAAGCACCTCCTTCAGCTACAGCGTTATTTCTGCAGCAGTATAACGTTGTGTTGCAGGGTGTTGCAGTGAGGGTTCACAACACCACTTACTGCACTCATTTTTCAAAGGAGGGAGCCTCCTTTCCTTTGGGAGATCAGTAAGGAAGGATCAGGAGAATATTTTCATATCGTGGCACTTGGCCAAAGTACTTCCATCAGCTATAGCGCATTCCCTTGCAGGAACTGTGTCATTTCTTGCAGTGTTGCAGTGTGAGGGTCAATCCCCTCAATCTTGAGCTTGTTTCTTAGGGAAAGGGCCAACCCTTCTCCCAAAAATCTTGTAAGAAGGATATTCCTTCAATTCTTGTATTATTCAGTTGTGTGTATGCAAAGCTTTAGTTATACTGCATTTTTCAGATCTAGATCTGCAGATCTAACATTTTGTACATTGTGCTTCCATGAAACCCTTGCTGGGTTATTTCCAAAATATGTAAAAGGGGATAGATACCCATTTTTTTTCATGCTTTGAGTAAATAAACTCTATATTTTTTATTTCCATTCCATTGTAGCAAAAACCCTCTAAAAATCATGTTGTGCATGCTTCAGTCATTTCTACATTACATAAATCATGGGGTTTGGGCCTTTTTGAGCCATATCGGGACTGGTAGATTTGTTTAAACAAGCAAAGAAGATATTTTTTTGAAAATTTTCTGGGTGTGAGTCCCATATTACATAATATATTAAGGTATCCCAGTGTTATTTCTCTCCGTTATAATGCAATTCTCTGGGAATAACGTTTTTATGGTCTAAATGTTGCATTTTCCCCACTTGGAATGATGTGAAGGAGCTCCTTTTTGCTGATGTTACATTCGTTTGGTGGCCATGTGTTTCTCAACACATTTTATGAGATAATTTCTCACTACTACTCCAGTATTGTGCTTATGCATTGATGCATTCCCATTTTGGGATATTACAGTGGTATTGATGCATAATCTTGGCTCAGCCTGTGAGTTTCAGCCATTATTCTATAAGAAGAAAGAGAGAAGAAGAAGATCAGAATGATGGAGAGAATGAGTTTTGTCTCATCACTTTTCAGATCTAGAAAGAACCTCTCCAAGGAGGTTAAGCAAAAGAAATGCAAGGAATCTCCTAGAGGGTTTCAAGAAGAGGAAGGGCCATGCCCTTCCTATTCTCAAAGAGGAGAAGACATGAAACATGAAGAACACTTGGAATCTGAAATTATAAGTGAGTACCTTGTTGAATACAAAGCTAAACATAGAGCCTTCAAGGAGACTCTAGCTTTACCACAGTTCATTTAGCTGGAGGAAGAAAGAAGACCCTACAGCTATGGGATGATGAGAGGTAATAGATTCCTATTGTCCACTTTTAATGGATCACTCACATGTGCAGAAAAGGCTTGGGTGATGAAGCTAGAGGATTTCTTCCTGCTACAACCAGTATTAGAGAGAAATTTTGTAGAAATTGCAGCACTACACCTTGAAAGTGAAGCAAATTCTTGGCAGTAATATCCCCAAATTGGGATTCCTAGCAAGACATGCCTAAAAAACGCATTTTTAAACAATGTGTGCTATAGAAAAAAAAATATCAGCCCTTGGATCCATTATATTTGATTATCTAAGACCCAAATCCAAGAGGAAATCAGAAACCAATCAAAATAGGTGAGGTAAACAGGCCACTCACACCTAGTAAGGCTGGAAATTGCCCAAGAATGGGACTGCAGCAATATGTAAACAAAATGCTAGAGAAGAAGAAAGCTATTAACTTATGAAATGTGTTAATAAACACATATCCATCAATTAGTGTCATAGCAGCAACTTATTAAACCCTTTATGATCCCAAAGGTTGAGGAAATGCAGCAAATAGGGCCATAAAATGATTGTCTTCATAAAATAATGCTATAAATATGAGAAATGGGACTTAGATCCCTTAGAATATGTAGTATACATCTCACATCCAGAATTGGAACAAAAAAAAATGCCCCTAGACGAGCTAAACAGGTCTCCCCAAACCAATACAGCTCAAATAAGCCCAAACCCCATGAATTTTGCTAACATAAAGTACTTAAGCATGTAACAGTGTTATTTTTATGAGGTTTTATGCAGAAAATAATGAGAAATAGCATATCTATAGTTTTCATTCATCCAATGGCTGATAAAATTGGAGATCTCTTCCTTTTTATACAAAAATAGAATAACTCGGTAAGGGCTTCATGAAGGTACAAGTATAAAATGACAGATCTGCAGATCTAGATCTGGAAAACATAGTTATACTATAGCCATATATATATATATATATATATATATATATATATATATATATATATATATATATATATATGTTTTTGAAATGTACAATAAAGAGAAGAAGAGGTGTTATACAATCTTCCTAGGAGAAGGGTTGGCCCTTTCCCCAAAGGACAAGTTCAAGATCAGGGTCTTGAACCTAAAACTGCTATGCTCAGAAAAATGACGCAGTTCATGCAAGTGACTACATTGTAGAGGATGAAAATTACATTGGCCACATGCCAAGATCTGAAATGAAGCTCAGAGACTCCCTCACTGATCTCCAAGAAAAATAAAGGCTTCCTCCTCTGAAATACAAGCTCTAGAAGTGGTGTTATGGTGCTTCCACTGCAACACCTTGTAACACAACCCAGCTCTCAACAGAAAATGCGTTGTAGCTGAAGGAGGATTCTTGGACTCAAGCCCGAATGTGGAAAACTAAAGTGAAATACTCCTCCAAGAGGCCTCTTAAGGTAGGAGAAAGAATTCCTAAACAAGATTTCCTTGTGCTAAATAGCACTACAACTTTGCTAAATAGCAAGAGGATGCCAAATAACCATGCAAACCAAAACCAATAATCATCAAGCTAACCTCAAATGGTTGTCATACCCTTCCTTATAAGCTATGTGAGGCTCCTCAACTTGGGTCCCACCCATTAGGGTTTCCACAAGCACATGATCCATCTCCCTCCAAAACTACATTGTGTCTCCATGAAGGCTCTCCTCCAAAATCACGTTGTTTGATTTGGTCAAGGTTGACCTCTTCAACCTGCTTCATCCTCTTTCACACTCAAGTGTCTCCAAGCTAGCTCTCATATGTTTGTTTAAGCTGATCCTTGTTCACATTGAGCTATTTGCAGTGATGATACACTCCTCTTCATGCATGCTATTGACTTGGTCAAACTTGACTTTGTCCATAAGAAAAAAGTCCCTTTTCACACATGAGGGTGTGAAATCCAGCTACTATAATGATCCCCTTTCACACCAAAAGGGTTTTTATGTTGATTTTAGTTATGGGTCTCCTCCCCCATTTATTCATCTACTAAGTGCAAAATTCAAAAATTAATATTCCCATTAGCTGCTTGCTAAAGTAGGAATATTACATTGGTGGTTTATCCATTTGAGCCATGTAAGAGTGTCTACTCTTGCTAAGTTTTCTCAAAAGCTGATCAGGAAATTTGACAAAGAAATATTAGAGGAGGAGAAGCCCTCACCACCATTGGAAGAGGCATGTACTAGCGCTTTTATAACCATGGAGGAGCAGCCTTCATCTTCAGTAGTTTGGGAAGCCAGCACATATGAAGAAGAAACTCTTGTAGCCCTGCAAGAAGCTTCCAAATTTCACTAAGGTATGATTAAGTTTCCATCTCTTGTCATTTCAACAAATCTTATGGAGGGATATACATCATTGTATACTACTGATCTAAAGCAACAGAGTTGCACTGCGCTGTACAAGAGTAGTGATGAAGAAAAGAGGACCCATTCCTCATGGGGGAATTCAAATGGAAACTTCATTCATGAAACAATGGAGGAAGAAGAGATAGATGGTAGACATATTGAAGTGAGAAACCCTTTCTCCTTTCTAGATGACCCCTTCTTAATGAGAATTCCCAAGCTCAAAGAGAAACTTCTACCTGCAGTAGATCCAGAACCTTATTGGTTTTGGAAGGCCATTGATGAGAAGAAGGTCCCATGGAGAGATCTCATTGGAGGTGCACTTCAAAACATTATAGAGTGCAAAGTTCCTCAACAGTTTGAGGAGGTTTTCCCCTCATCACACTTGGATATTTGTGGATTCAAGGGGGATATTGATGAAATTTCTTCTCTAGAAGATCTCCAAGGAGTTTCATTTCAACATCCCATGAAATGCAAGAGGAGAAATTTTATTTGGAAGGATGGTAGTCTTCCTTGGGAGAGTGCTAAGGAAGAACATGATGGGAGGCACCTACATGTTGATAGATGGGTGTGGATGATGGCAAGACGCTGGAAAGCTACTTGCAAGTCTATGATACTGGGTAGCAGGAGGCTTGGATGTGTTGTCTATTCTTGAAAGAGTTTGGCCAACATCCTCTTTCTAAGGGCATGTTGTAGGATACTTGCATCATTGGGCAGCAAGAAGTATGGACACATTGTGTTGATATGACATTCTTCATATCAATCACCATGTTTTCACCACATGATTTGTATGATGGAGGTATGGGGAGGCAGCAAAAAATTTTGTTGCTTTTGTTGTTCTTGGGAGAGCAAGGGCATTTTTACCTCACACTTTGCATGATGTTGCAGGAGTAGGAGATGGCACTATCATGGTGCAAAGGGGCTACTCCTTGGCCTTATATGATCAAGACATACTTCCACTTTGGGGGGAACTTCTTATGTGTAGCAGCATTATGGGATATGTCTTTGACAATGAGCATGTCAAAGGATGGAGCTATGATTTGGCAAGAGCCTATTTGCATAGGCCAACAACGCTGTCACTTGGGAGCTTGGGGTTATTAATGGAGTGTCCCTGGGATCGCTTCACACTTGATGCACTTGGTGAACAGGGAGGAGGTGAGAGAGATGGATTAGTGGATGGAAACATCTATTATAGAAATATGATCTTATAAAATTGGATTTCCAAGCATAAGAAGGGTGATTTTCCTAAAGAATATGATTCATTCACTAGTACATTTGGCGAAAATTCTGACACTTGGTTCCGACACTTTTGACCAAATGTTGGAAAATTCCCCAATTTTTTCAATCCCGCCCGAAACCGTCACTATACTGACATCTACAGAAAAGTGTTACAATACCAACACTTAGACAAAGTGTCTCAATTGCGACGTTTGGAGGAAGACGTCGCAATTGCGACACTATGCCCCAAAGCATCGCTATTGCGACGACTGCCTCCAAACGTCGCAATTGGGACACAATGTCTAAGTGTCGCAATTGCGATGTTTGGAGGCATCCATCCCAATAGCGATGCTTTGTTTGCAACACAATGTCTAAGTGTCACAATTGCGACGTTTGGAGGCGTCCGTCGCAATAGCGACGCTTTGGCCGCCATCAGTATAACGACACTTGTATGCAATAAACGACAGTTATATGCCTTTGCAAAAATGGTCATCTTACATAGCAGCGCGAGGAGTAGTTCATGGAGGCACCTTTGCGATTGCGCATAATTTGGAGAGAAAATAGTAATAATGAGAGGGGCTCCTTTAATTGTGTCTTTGATTTGTGAAGGTATATATTTTCTAGCCTGCAATTCTATGCTATCGAGAAACACTCGCAATCCTCTGGAAACAAGACTATTGTGAAGATGCCTGGCGAAGAAACGGACATCGAGTTCACGATTGTTTATGAACACATCATAGTCTGGCGAAGAAGGAACCAAAGAGGGTATTCTCAGTGAATGAGGGATGTTGAAATATTAATTTCAACTACCCTGTCCTCTGGCCGCTTTCTAAATCTATTTGAATGGCTCTGTCAAACAGTTGCTTTCTAAAACTGATGAACAGTCAATTTTGGTTTTGAAATCATAGTCCCTGCACACTTAAAAACAGAGCGTTGTATTGTTTTGGAAACAGAGTAATTTATTAGTAAACACCAGAGATTTTAATTCAGAATAACGTGGTCCCACAGACCACAGACCAAATCATCCATCCACGTGGAAGCAGGCGATTCGATCGCATTATTTTTTGGCCCGTCTGCATTATGGAATTCCAGACCCGAAACATTATAGGGCGGAATTAATTTGATTTTCGCGTCGTATTTTTCCTCCGTACGCAAAGCCAAAAAATGGACCCGAATTTTTATATGATGCATTATATGAAGTTTTCGGGTCACAAATTAGGGTGACATCAACAGGCTATTTTGGAATGCGAATTTGTGATTGAAATCGGGTTTATTTTTTTTGAAGTCCGGACGTATGATATAGTTTTATTAATATTTTGTTATAAGTTTTGTTTCACCGCTCGATAGTTATTTAAACCATTGGCTCATATATAACATATGCACAAATATTTCACTTTGGGCATTTGTAATGTGGACCCCGAATACTTTAAATAGGTACATATACATTAGACAGTTTAAAAATTTTGAGGATTGCACCCCCGGTGCAATTGTTTGTTTATAAGATTATATGATACATGTGAGATAAAGGTTTATTATTTATCATATATAAATAAATTTGATCAATATTGTACATTTACACTTTTATGAGGTGATGTTATAAGTAAATTCATAAATATCTCTTTTTAATCCTCATTTTACTCCATGAATATGTTTGGAAATGAAATTTCAATGGATTAATTTTCTCCTAACCTATGTATCATCAATATTGTACATTTACATTCTTAATTATGAGGTGATGTTATAGGTAAATCCATGAATATCTCCTTTTAATCTTCATTTTACTCCATGAATATGTTTGGAAATGAAATTTCAATAGATTAATTTTCTTGCTATTATATGTTTTACGAATATATGGTAAGGAATTCTCTCTTGTTCTTCTTAGAAATAATTATATATAATTTTTTTTTTTCAAAATAGATTAAAAAAATTATATGAGAAAAATTATTAATTCATAAATATGTGTGTGTGTGTGTTGTGAGGAATAATTTCATAGTTCAACCTAATGGTTCATTATATAATCATGTGATCATCACCAATGATATATCTTAAAAAGCAACTGAAAAGCCATTTGTACAAAATCGATGTATACTCTAGAGAGTGGTTCTCATATCACTATGTAAATTTTTGTATGCTACTTCAACAAAATTATAAGATAAACTATAATACACATCATATATGCACCATAACAATTAGTGCAGGGTAAAACCCACCTGCCACACCTTTGTACTCGATCCAATTTTCTCTGTCAACTCTTCTAGCTGTGGGAGTTTCCTCCAAGGATCATAATACCCCCAAGGCCTGTTATCACCCTAGTAATTCTTAGGTTGTGGGATAGGGATTTTTGTAGTTAAGAACACCAGGGGTAACCAAGAACCGCTTTGGGAATTCAAGATCTAGCCTTCTTTAACTCCAGAGAGGGATCTCTGCATATGATTTAGCTTTGTTTTAGTAACAGATATTAGGTTAGCTATGATTGTGTATTTAGGTTTGATTTTAAAAGATTGGTGGGAATAAATATATTTCAAGGTAAACCAGAAGGATCTACCATAATATTGGGCAATGGAGTCAACTCTCTAGGCAAGCAGAACTAAGAAATGAGGCTCAGAGATGCAAATGTGCTAAGGGCAAGATAGGTGACCTTCTAAGGCTATGTATAGGCTTGATTTGATGGAGTCAATGGAATCTGAGAAAAAGGGCACTTAAGAATCCTTAAGCTACAGATAAGAAGATTGAAGAAGGGGATCTAACTGGGAACCGTAGAACTGCCCATAAGGTTTTATGAACAAGCTATTACTGGCCTACCATCTTTAAGGATGCCAAAAAATTCGTGCAGGCCTGTGATAGCTGCCAAAGGGCAGGACGCCCTGGGCAACCTGATGAAATGCCTTTGAACCCTCAACTAGCGATTGAACCATTTGAATGCTGGGCACTTGAATTTTTTGGCCCTATTAGTCCTCCCTCAAACCAAAAAACATACATCCTAGTTGCAACCGAATATGTCACTAAGTGGGTCGAAGCAGAGGCACTTTCAAAAGCTATAGAGGACTCTGTAGTACAGTTTCTTTTCCAAATATTTGTGCGCTATGGTCTCCCAAGGGACATAATCACAAATGGAGGACCACAATTTGTAGGTAATAAATTATCTGAAACATTGCAAAACTACCACATTCAGCTCAAAATTACAACTCCACATCACCCATAGGCCAATGGCCAAGTAGAGAGCACAAACAAAGTAATTGAATCTATATTAACAAAAACCGTCTCCTCACACAGACGAGATTGAGCCTACAGATTTCCAGAAGCATTGTGGGAATATCGAACAATGTGGAGACCTACTACAGTATATTCACCATAGCAATTGGTATTTGGAAAAGAACCCATATTTCCTATAGAATTTGAAATTAAAACATTAAGAACATCTCAAAAGGTGGGTCTAAATTTGAATGAAGCCAAGGCTAAAATACTGCAGCAAATTAATGAGTTAGATGAAATTAGGCTCTCCGCTCTTTAGCACACGGCATTAATTCAGCAACAGAGAGCCAAATGGCATGACGCCCATATCAAAGAAAAGATCTTCCGCGAAGGAGACTGGGCACTCCTATATGATTCTAGGTTTCAGGATTTCCCAGGGAAACTCCAGACACAATGGCTTGGACCCTATGAAATAAAAAAAGTGCATGATAATGGCACTATTACATTAGCCACCATTGACGGATCTGAACAATCCTTTAAGGTAAATGGTCATCGAGTACGATTGTATCATAAACCGCTTACCCAGGAATCCTTTTACCAACAGTTACGGGAAGATTCTACCATGGAAATTCTCGCTGAAGGGCAGAACTCCTCCTCGGCACCAGTTTGTTAAATCATTCCTTTTTAAAAAAATTTGTACATAAAGAATTTTTCATTTTCTTGATTGTTGTTCGTTTTTTCTAAAAAATTCTGTTTATATCATTTCTTTATTCTGTCATCGTTTGTTTTATGAAATTTTGAAGAAAAAAAAAGAAAAAACTCTGTTTATTTCGTTTGTTTTGAGTTTTACTGTTCCTTTCCAAAAGAACAGCACTTCTGATGTTCCTTTCAAAAGGAACAACAGTTTCTCATAATGCTTTTGTTGTTCCTTTCGAAAGGAACAAAACTTCCGCAGATTGTTTTTGTTGTTCTTTTTAAAGGAACAACACCTTTTTGAGTGGATTGTTTTTTGTTTTAAGCCAACATTTTGAGAATTTTTTATCACTCTTCTAAAGGCAAATATATCATTTATATACAATCATACAAATTAAAGGTTACTGTAATCAGCAAATCAAAAGAAATCGTCATTTTTCAGGAAATTGTCTAGTAATGATAAGAAAAAAGGGAAAAGGGGCATGATCAATAACATAATTTTGCTACTTTATTACCATTGAATTAATCTAATCGATTATCTTTATCATGATTTGTTCTTTCCCATATGCTATCACTTTCTTTGATTTTTATTTATGGAATAGGAATAAGGGCATATTCCTTTCTATTGAGATGTTCAGACTTCTTCCACCATCCCTACTCTTAAGGAGTGTTGAGCCATCCTTTATGAATAACTAAGGAAAAGTGTTATATGAAAAAAAATAGTTACATATTTTATTAATAATTTTATGATTTTGCAGATGGAGGATAGGGGGTCTCATCAAGAGCTAGCCTACCGTGATCATAAGGAAGGTAGTGAAGTGGCATTTCCATCATGGCCACCAAAACAGGGATATGGTCCAATAGACAATTGAAAAAAACAATAAGTCTTTGGAACAGGAGGTCTCATCACGAGTCGGCCTGACCACCTTTGACTTCGCATTGTGGTTTATCTGGTCACCAAGCCAGCACAATGGCCTCCGTCATGATATTCAACAAAAAGCACTTCCTCGGCATAAATAAAGGACAATGGTTCCGTGGGTAAGAAAGCAACTCTGTCAAGGTTATGGACACATATGGGCAATAGAGCTCTGCTGATGCTATTGGAGTCACATTTATACACATCAATAGTTATATTTAACCCTTTTCCTATGTCTCTATTTAAATATCAAATGAAAGTATGACTCCCTTACCTTTACTTCTGAACCTATTATACATGAAAATCATTACAAATCGATCATATTAGTTTGAAATGATAAATAATGCAATTGTACTTATGTTTATCTTATGCTGTCCCTTCTCCTCATATTTGAATCATTACAAAACGATTTTCTATCCATTACCGATTCATCACACACATTGATTTCAATAATTGCTATAATTTTATTGAATGTATCATAATTACGCCTGCTTTTTACTGTTGTACTACTGATGTGACACACTTTCCTCTCTCAATTGACGATCGAGGATGACCTATCATCCATTTGGGGGGTGTGGATGTCTGCATGAAAATCAAATCCCTGCATTTTAGGAAATAGAAAATTTTCAATGACATTATTCCAATTCACCGTGCTGTGTTGTTCCATTGCGATTACTGTGTGTTGAGAAAAACTAACAGAGCGCAGAGACGATAGGAGGATGGCCAATTCTCAGTGAACCATAGGTGTTGATCGTTTCTAATGCGGCACGAGCAATTTTAGAAAGACTGGGGTGGATTACATATTTTATGAGAATGCAGCAACCCCATGAAGCAGTGGCCACCGAATTTTTACAGAACCTGCAGGAAGGATCTACCATGGTTAGAGGTAGATAAATAGTTGTATCTGATGAAATAATCGTAGAGGTGTCTGGCATCCCAACGCAAGGGACTATTTGGACTCAAAAAAATATTAGGATTCGAGAAGGCATGAATATTTTTCAAGATGACGGACAGACATTAGTTATTAAAGGCAAAGGAGTTCAGCCAGCATCATTAGGAGAACCATGGACAGAGTTGGCCAAGATTGTGTAGGCTTATATAACGTGCGACGGAAGAAAAGATGTGATAAGACCTCGCCACCTTAAGCTACTGGCTATATTAAAACAGAAATGCACCATTAATTTTCTTGCATTTTAAAATTCTTTGTTGCATGATATTGCTCGTGGTATAAGAAAAGCTCAACATGCAGATATGGTGGTCAACCACCATTGTCTAATTCAATTAATAGTGATTCGTAGTCTTGCCTAGCAACAGACCAGCTGGGAAGAGTTGATATTCTCCATTGACAGAGAGTTAGCTTTACTTGCTCCAAAATGGAAGAGGATGGCCGGCTCAATAGCTGAGTCATCTACTCATAGACAGTCCCTCCGATCAAAACGAAGTAGGAGGATGGTGGAAGGAATTCCAGGCAGTAGCAGCCAGCCCCTGGAATTGCACATCTCAGAGGATGAACAACCTCCACAATTGGAGGGAGCAAGCCCCCATACTGATGAAGAACAGGAATTGGAAGGAGAAATTGCACTACTCAGATGAAGAAGAAATAAGTCGCCACACCAGTAGTGAAAAACAATCCAGTGTAGAGGAAGAAAATAATGAGGAAGAAGAAATCGAAGGAAATACTGAGGAAGAAGAAATTCAAGGAGAAATTTGGTATTCGGATGAGGAGGAAGGAAGTTATCATATCTGTGAAGAGGATGAAGACAATCATAGCAGCGATAAGGAAGGAACAGAGCCTCCCGAAAATGCTATTGTAAGCCCTTTACAGGAAGACCAATTGGCCCAGATTTTGGCCAATATGAGTGATTATACACGACCTCATAGCCCTTTGGACCTTAACATTGATATTAATCAACTACCAGAGTACTATGCTATCGATAGAGAAACAACTGGAGAAATTTTGAATGAAACAGCAAACCCTAGCGAAGCTAGGGTTGTTTCTCCTGAGAGGCGTGAATAGGAGAAAGAGAACACTGAACCAATATCTCAACCTGGAAGCCCCCAGGAGATTTCAGAGTCAACTGAGAATATGATTCCCGAGGAATCTAGCCAAGGGCATATGAATGTGGAAGAAGAACCCCAAGAAGAAGGTCAAGAAGAGAATTTAACTGAAGGCACGGCTGATATAGATCAAAACCCTGTTGAGAAAACGGGTTCAGATAAAGTAGCCATTGTTTCATTAAGAAAGAAGAGGAAAAAAACTGAGATTGAGAAGCTTCGCAGGGAACAAATAAAGCTTCATAAACTAGTAGAACATCTCAGGCAAACCATTAGGGTTCTGAGAATGAAACAAATGCCTAAGCGAGCCCTTAAGAGAAGAAGCATAGCTACCAAAATAATTTCGAAAAAGAGAAAGGTGACCACTAATAGGAGCCCCCAAGTTGCAGAAGAAACCATACCTGAGCCTAATTATGAGGATGTGGAGCAGCAAATGGCTGTGCCAACACAAGCTATTCCAGAGGAACCTGTTTTAAGTGAAAATATGCAATCTAGCAGCTAGCACACTTTTAGTGATTCGACACTAGCCAGACTCCAAGAAGAGTTGGCACAGGCCCGAATAGAAAGGCAAAGATTGGAGGAAGACATTGTCCCAAGAAAGAAATATCAGGAATTGCAGCAACAAATGAGAATTATTCATGAATCAGAATCTGAAGCTCATGAAAAATGTCGGAAAGCAGAGGAAAAGGATGATAAGGTAATGAACCAACTAAAACTAGCCTACAATCGAATGGACACTCTCTGCTCGTTGTATACTGTTGTCTTAGCCTGTAGATGCCTCGCCAAAAACTATGATTTGTTTTTACTATAAAGATATTTACAACTAAAGATCAAGGTAGTTAGGGTAGGGAAATCCATAGAGCTGAAAACCATAGAAGACTTTGTATCATGCTGCAAACTTTATGGGATCAAAGTACAGCGCCTTTTGTGTGAATTTTACTTACATAATCTAATACTTGAAAATGACTGTGAATCAAACCCTAGCCCTTTTGTTGGAGATGTTCAATTTCAGGCATTCATTTCCTTTGCTGTAAATCAATTAAAATGTCTTAAAGCCTATAATGCCTTTCAAAGGTAGGAAAATGAATTAGATCTGTGGGTCAAAAGTGAACCTCAAAACCCACTTCAATTTTGGGCTAGGCAGAAAAGATTGATGACTAAGGAAGGCGTTACCCAAGCTTTGGGGCCTATCCACAAATTAATTATTTTCAATGGAACAGATTATTTCTCATCCATTAGAAACCAAGCTTATATAGCGGCTAAGGTCTGGTGGAGAGCCTCCAATCAGAATGTGCAAAATAGGGAACCATTTAATTATAGAAACTTTGGGCTAGCTGCAGACCGCTTGATTTCCTATAGTCATCTCGTTTTGAAAGAAGGACCATTATGGTTAGGATGTAGATTCTGTAGCCCTATTGCATGGTACCCTGCTTCGGACTACAAAGCTATTTATGAACTCCCTGAAGGACAGACAGAACATCTTTTTTAGGAATTAGCTGCACTACATGGTTTTAGGCCTGTCGATGACAAACCTTATCCGGCTTATTCTTTGACTGCTCTCCATGTGAACTATAGTTTTCATGAGGACATGAAAATATTAAGCAGGGGGATATGTTGGGCAGTGAAAAAGGTATGAAATTAATATGTATTTTATCATTCTTTTACCATAGACATACTCCTTTTTGCCTTGGAAAGGTAATTTAGTGTAAGAATTATAATAGAATTGGAAAGGTTTATGTTTATTGTAAAAATATGGCTAAAGGTTACTTTTTGTTTACAAAACAGGAATTCGACGAGGTGAACATCTGTACCAAAGGCGGGGCTGAAATGAATATAACTGTTGCTCCATCAGCGTTGAACCATATCCAGCCAAAGGCAAGGAGATCCGAACGAATTGCCAAGAAAAGTCAGGGGACAGCTCGGCCTCGGCTAGAGTAAACAGGATGATGACTAAACAAAGAGGAGCTAATCCCTCAGGATCCTTCGATCTTTAGGGATCGTTGTTTAAACTCATCTTATTCCTTTATTTGTCCGTGGAGATTTGATATATAAAGCAATGTCCTTTAGTGACAAAGGGATGGTGTTGTTGAGAGAGTAAATTGGTCGAAAGGCTTTACATTTAAACATTTCCTCTGTAATATAATGTTCTATTGACTCTCGGCCTTGACAGAACCTCCTCTGTAATTCTTTATGTTTATTTAATATAAGACACGCATTTCGTTTCATCTTCCAAGTTCTGAATTAGCCCAACAGTATTTCACTGACGCTAAGGGCTCGGCTCTGGTGGAATCACTTCGTTGTTTGTATTTTTAATCCTTGCTTACTGTTGTGTGAAGTGTGTTTAATGTTTATTTCAATTACATAATTGATTTATCGTTGTTAGATCAAATACAGAGTCATTGCTATTTCATCCTTTACAAGAAGCACATTCGTTGTTCAGTTATCTTGTTATCTTTATAAATCTTTGTTGTTCTGTATCTGATTCGAGTTGCTGTTCCATTAATTTATGATGATTGATTGTTGCGTAGTGATTGGCTGTCAACGGGATTGAAGCGTGGAAATATATTTGTTTGATCGTGTTAGAATTGTAATTTTTGTTCATTTTATATTGTTTTTCTATTTCTGTTCGTTGTTTATTCATAGCTTTCGATTAGCAAATAGATGAGTTATAGTTATATGCTGCTATTCCTTTTCAGATTTTGTTCCTTTTAGTTATTTCCATTAGCACGAAGATTGAGTTTGCTTTTATTGATTTAAAGATCGCCAACTGTAGAGGACACTGGTTATTGCTTCCAAGTCCCCAGATTGGTTATCTTGCATCGATTTCTAAGGGAAGGAGTTATTGCTATTGTATCCCTGATCGATGTTTTGCAGATTGATGTAGTTTAATTTTCAAAGCATTTCTATTCATGTCACTGTAATTAGATTTCTTTACAAGCATTTGTTACTTTTGCATTTAACATTCTGTACTACATCTTCATAGCATTGCTCTTAGATAATTGCAGCCTCAGACAGAGTACACTCTTGAAATAAAATTTACTCCCGGATTGATGATTAATGTAGGCTAATTAGGTGTTCAAAAGATACCTTTTTACGACCCAACAGTTATCAAGTAGAAAACATTAAAATGCCAACAAGTTTCGAAACAAGGAGCTTATTATCACTAATCCTGTTTAATTTTTCCTTAGTTGATCATTATAGACTAGAAAAACATAATATGAATGAATGTAAACTTTAAATAAATACACTGAAAACAAGGAAAGAAATGAGACTTATCTTGTCACCACAAGAATCCTTAGCTATGATGTCTCTGATCTCTTTCCAGTCTGTTGCTTTCACTAATTAACTCACCAACTTCAATATAACCAGAAAATAAGACTATAGTTGTCTTGAGAAATTTTATTCACACTGAATACTCCGAATTGTGAAGTATTTATGAAAAAAATTGTTTACAAAATATCTCAGGAATTGAGATAATGTTTTAATAAAAAATAGGAAAGAAAACTTAAAAAGAGGGACAGTTGCAAAACATTTTGCAAGCTGTTACCTTTTTACAAGAAAAAATAGAACTAATTATTCTAATTTTAACTTATTGTTGTTGTGCACTTTAACCCTGTATTTTTACCATTTGAGGTAACAGTAAAAAATGAATTTCCAAGTGAATTTCCTATTTTTTATCCATTAAATTCACAGCAGATTCGTGAATTCTTGCCACTTTTCTGCAGAGGGGATCCTCATAGTCTTCAATTTTCTGTATTTTTCATCTGCATCTGTATAATTGGAAAATTTAGGCTTGATAGTGAACATATGCCTGATCTCATTATCTAAAAAGAACAGATTTTCAAAATACTGAAGAAGTATTTTGCCTGTTGGTGATCCTTGAGGCAGTGGTTGTCTGGCTTGCTCTTTTGCATGATTTCTGATTTTTAGATCATAATCTTTGTGAGGCATTAACTTGTCATTCAATGCGTGAATATCAGGCAAACCTGCTTCTGACAATGTTTTGCATTTGGCTAAAAATCTTGAGATGGATACACTCATGTCTTTACACCAGTCCTCTAGATTACTCATTATGTTTCTTTTGTTCAGGACCTTTTTTATTTGAAGAATGGTTTCTGTTCTATCAACAATTTTCAATTCTTCCAACTCTTCCCTGGTTTTACTGTTTAAAAAATCTATGATTTGGACTGCTTGGGCTGGTTTATTTTCAATTTCCCTCTTAGTCTTGTCAATCTATGCACTAGCAACTTGAAGTAACTCCCTCTGTTCATAAATTATCCTAATTGAAGGCCATTGAGAATGAATGCCTTCAATAATTTTGGTCCATAAATGATTTTTTATATAGGCCACTTGATTTGTAAGATTTACTTGTGCTTGCAGAATATTTACCTGTTCTTGTAGTCGATCAGCCCTTTGCTCATGTCCTTTAGAAGTAATCAAGGCATGATTTTTGGAATTTTCTAAATTTTTAATAATGCATTTCAAACTAAGAATATCTTTATCTTGGTCTTATAGTGTGCTCCTCTGTGAGGATGAAGAAGAAGAGGTGGAGATTAGAGAATTAATTGGCACTGCAGTTGCCAGTACTCCTTTCGGTGCCAAGTGTTCTACCAAAGTAGATGGTATAGCAGTGTTTACAGTGGGGATCACGGTAGGAATGACCATTGGTTGTGATTTTCTTAGTTCTTCATTCTCTTTCATTAGAGCTTCTATTTGACTTTCCATTGTTTTTATCTGATCTATAATTTGATGTACAACCTGCTTTAATCCATCATTCTCTGTTTTTTGCTGTAGAATTTCTTTTGCTTGAGAGTTTTCAATCTGAGGCAACTTCAACTGTTTTCTAAGAGCAGCTATATCCTCATTTTTCTGTTTAATTAATAATTTTTCCCCTTCAATGTTGGCTGGGTCACCCCCTGCTTCAATCACTATATCTTCTAGTGCTTTTATTCTTAAATTATTAGCATACAGTGACGCTTTGTCCAACTTCATTTGATTTTGGAGGTTGAGCACTGTTTTCTCAAGCCTAATTGATTTCATAGTTTTACTGAAAATTTTGGAATATAGCATTTCAATATTGCTCCTATGAAATTCAATTTGATATAATTCATGAATGGAATTTACATCGACTTCAAAATCTATTTTGGAATAATCTGCCACTGATTTTGGCTCAGCCACTGTAGGTTTCAAGAATGACATTACCAATTTATTGGATGAATAATCAAATGCTGAAAGAAGCCTATCTTTGTTTCCAGGCTTTTCCTTAAGAAATATAGAAGAAGCTTGATTCTTGATCTCTTCATTCTTCTCTTTAATCTGTCTGAATCTAATCTGAATCTCTGACTCTATATTGTTAGTTTCCTGAGAAGAAGGAGGCAAATCGACAGTAGCCTAGTTTTCCTTCATGACTGTATCTTTTTGTTGTATTCCAATTTTTACATTTTGAAGCTCTTTTAATGTTTCAGTGACTACTCTTGTTGCTTCATCATCTATATCAATATTTACAGCCTTATCCTTTTCTTCTTCTGTTGACTTGCTTCTTTTACTAGAAGGAATTCTGAATTTTATGTTCTCAATAGTCTCAGCTATGAAACTATCTCCTTCTCTGTCTCTTTTATGTACATTATCATCTTTGCTTGTAGAAGCCACATGTGTCTGTTCAATCTGTTTGCCTTTGCCACTATCTACCTGTATTACCTGTACTGCCTGTGAATCATCATCAGATAGGGTGTTTGGCTCCCATTCAATTTTATTTACATATCTTTCAATATGGGGCTTAGGATCATGCAAGTAAATAGGAAACTTACATTTTACCCCTATTGCACTCAAAATACCTTTTGGGTCATAGTTCCATGTAAAACTACATGGGAACTTATAGTCTTTAAGTTTGAAATTTATCACATTGGAAGCTTCTATGTTATTCACAATGAATGGCCCAATTTGATTTTTCAGCTTAAATTGGGTCTTTTTCTTGGAAGCTATGAAGTTGATTTCATCTACATTCAATAGTTGTCTCAGATATTCTAAAGCAAATATTCTTGTAGTAACAAATCTGGGTAACTTATATGGGGCTAGGGATGAGCCATACACTCTGATTTTTGTATGATTTTTATATAAATACCAATCTGCAGTTTTGTAGCTCTCTAATAACTGCAGAATTCTTCTTGTCTCATCATTGATCCTAGGGATCTCCTCTTTTTCCAAGAGATACATAGTATGGGCTATAAATGAGACATTGAAATCTGTAAAACTATACTCTCTGTTCCATTTCCTTAGAATAGATGACCAAAATACTACTGATAGAACTTTTCCTTTTGCATCCACTTTCTGACATCCAATTGGAAACTTATTTGTTTGATAATATATGAAGAAGTGGAGTAGATAAGAGGAGTATCTGAAAAATCCTTCTTCTGATAATCTAGATAACTGATAATGCATACTTTCAACAATAAATCTAGCAAAATTGAACTGAATGGATGGTGATTGACCAGGGCTTAGAGTTGACAGAAAACCTAGGATAGCCACATCAGTGAATTCATCACTGATGTATCCTAGTATGAAGGAGAGCATTGAGACAATCTATCTAGTTTCATCTGGGAAATCAACGGTGTCGAAAGGAGGATTTAACTTAGGAATATCAACTTGATTTGGACAAAAAGTCTGGTATATTTTGAATCTAGTATTGAAATCCAAGTCAAGATATAGTTGGGTTAAATCTTCTATTGATAAGGAAGCAGAATTGGGGTCATGATTCATTTGCAGCATGGAATTTATCGACTCTTCAATGATGTAAAACAGGATCTCTTTTTCTTTGTTTACAATACATCTTTATTCTAGCATATAATAGGCTTGGAAAAATATGATAAATTCAGGAACAAAATGAGTGAGAGGGACAATATATCTAGGCAGATTGGATTCCCAAATTGGAATATCTTTGACACCCTTTTCCACTAATTTTCCATAGCACCAATTATAGACATCAAGCAGGTTAAATTCTACATTAGGGTCTAGTATTCTATAGTCCATATCAACTAAAGGGCTATTCTCTGGAGAAATGACTGGTGGCTGGACTGGTCTGACCACTTCTGTAGAATCAGCCGTGAGTGCAAGAGTTGGTTTGTCGATTTTGAAGGACATAGGCTGAGGAATCTTTGCAGAATACTAATTCTGAGATTTTTGGCCTCCATTCTTGGGGGTTACCTATTTCTTGGTCATTTTTAATATGAACGAAGTAAGCTTAAACGGTTTGCTAAGTTCCTTTACGAGAAACAGGGGTTTCTTGGCAAATTTCTATTGAAAATGGGGTTTCTGAGCAGGTTTTTTAGGAAATGCAAGGAATTTGAAGCTCAGAACGTGTATTTAAAATTGATTTCAATAGCAAAACAGACCAGGGTATGGAAAAAACTACGAGAAAGGGAAATTAGGGATTCCAAGGAAATTTTGACAGAGTTTCCCCTGAAAAATGGACACGTTTTTGCAGTAACTTTGGTAATTATTTGAAATCGATAGGAATTTTGAAATCTTAGAGGGCAAGTTCGAATAAAAGTACCTGAAGAACCAGTGGAATTTAGTTGAAGACGTTGCAGAGGTGCTCAGTCTTCAATTTTTTGAAAATGGCTTCATAGAGGACAATGTAGTACTTTGTAATGGACATTCAGGGCAATGGGCGTTGAAAAATGGTACTGGTAGGTTGAAAATGGCTCTGCAAAGTTTCTCAGGGTTCAAAAACCGTGATTTTGAGGAAAAATGGTTCTGCAATGTTTTTACAGGTTTAAAGAGAAAAGGTGAAAATTTGAATGAAAAATATAATTTTAATGTATTAAACGATGGTATAACCATAGTTAAAAGACATTAAACTCGGGTTAAACGGGTGAGGTTTATGGAATACCGCCAGTGGTATTTGAGAGGGTAAATGGTGGTAAGTGAAAACTAGCTTTTCGAACACGATACAACATAGTGGCGACACGTAAGCGTGGGTGGTTTGGAAAAACCACCCATTTCATGCGGCTTTGCAAAAACATCAAACGATTACTTTATGAGTGCGAAAATGTATTACTGTTGACGAATCTGGATTCAATGAGCGAACGACCACGATCAAAAGGAAAGGTGTGGGGAAAAGGTAAGTTATCGGGTTCACTTTGGGCCATTGACCTTGGGAAACCGTCGCTATACCGACATTTAGAGAAAAGTGTCGCAATACCGACACTTAGACAAAGTGTCGCAATTGCGATGTTTGGAGGAAGACGTCGCAATTGCGACACTATGCCCCAAGGTGTCGCTATTGTGACAACTGCCTCCAAACATCGCTATTATATGTTTTACGAAGATATGGTAAGGAACTCTCTCTTGTTCTTCTTAGAAATAATTATATATAATTTTTTATTTTTTTTTCAAAATAGATTAAAAAAATTATATGAGAAAAATTACTAATTCATCAATATGTGTGTGTGCGTGTTGTGAGGAATAATTTCATAGTTCAACTTAATGGTTCATTATATAATCATGTGAGCATCACCAATGATATATCTTAAAAAGCAACTGAAAATCCATGTGTAAAAAATCGATGTATACTCTAGAGAGTGGTTCTCATATCACTATGTAAATTGTTGTATGCTACTTCAACAAAATTATAAGATAAACTGTAATACACATCATATATGCACCATAACAATGTCCATACAACTAATTTGTTTTAGGATACATGTGGCATTCTAGGGGTAAATTCTATATGATGTGTATATCAATCTATTAGGTGTTGTTAAGTTTTGAGTATCTAAGAAATGATAAGGAATATCCATACATCATGATCTTGTAATGTGATTATAAATTGTGTCTATAATTTCCATAAAATGTATAAATGATTTGTTTAAAAAAAATCAACACAATCAACCCTAAAAAATGCTCATGATGTGGAATGTCATTGGCGAAACCAAAATGATGGTCACATGTCCCATTTCTATGGTAATGGTGATCATATATATGTTGTAACGACACTTGATGAGTAATTAAATAAATCTCAGAGTGTGACTCATTGTGCCATATTTTTTAAAAGCATGATTTGTTTTCCTAGTTTTTACTAATTTGTTAACATATTTTATTCATTTGGAAAGCTAATTAATGATGCTTTAAGTAATTAGGACCTAATGAGAGATCATATTCACATCTTCACCGAAATATATTTGGTAATTGTAGTCACTATATGGACCGCACATGCATGCTACTTAAGAAAAATTGAAATATAAACTATAATACACATCTTATATCTGCCATAACAATTGTCATACAACTTATTTACTTCTAGATACATATGAAATACTTAAGTTAAATGCCATATTATGTGTATACCAATATAGTAAGTGTTGGTAAGTTATGAGGATCTAAGAAATCATAGGGTATCCACACATTAGTGCCCTGGTGAATATTTTGCATAATTTTCTATTTGTTGTAATTTTGTTGCATGGATTTGTTATAGATTTCAAATAATACAATTATCTACCAATTGTTCTTTATAAAGAAGAAGTACAATAAGTAGTCACCTAAAAGTGAGTCATGTGAAAATGTTGGTAACATGAGTAACCTGGTAAGCTGTAAATGAAAAGAGAATAACCTCCACTCACCAACAAGTGGCAGGCAGGGTTGGAATTTGGATTTCTCTTTACCCGTCACACAATTTTTTTTGACGTTTTGGTCATTATTTTTCTAGTCAATAAACATTACGTTTAAAATTTTTCACTTCATTAATGACGTTCTCATAATAAATTAACCCTTCACCAATAAAAGTTTGATTAAAAAAATTGAACGCTCTTCCATTTTCTTTGGATTTTGGAGTGTGATATATCTGTGTCATGGAATTTTAATACCTAAAGTTTCAAGAGAAATAAATGATTCTTGTCAAACTAATATTTCCTCAATATATGCTATGATCTACTAAAAATTACTTCAAAAATCAAGTAACCTTCCAATATAAAAAAAAAAACATGAACGAGCTTTCCCTAAATTGCAATAAATTTATGTTTATTATTAATATTGCATAATCTGTCTTATAAAAATTGCATAATCGGACTAAGAACAAATCCTCAGTTCATTTTTTATTGTTGTTGTGATTAAAAAAATGAGCCAAAGAACGCTAAGGCACTCAGAGAAATCAATCTATGTATTATTTCTTACAAAATCATGTTGAGTAGTGGAGACTAAGCGCTAGATTTTTTTCTGTCCTCAATCTCTCTATTAATTATGTCTATGTAGTTATAAGAATAACAAGCCAAAGAAATCTCAGGCTTCCAGAGAAATTAGTCTCTGTGTGCAGAAATTAATGATTACTATTGACTAAATGTTATACCATTTGAAATTGTTGAGCGAAATTAATCAGCCCATGATGTACCATTTGTCAGTATCTATTTTCTCATGTATGAAAGTTGATGTACCATTGAAAGTTTAATAATTCTATTGAAAGTTTAATAACTATAATAACGATATATATATATATATGTATTTATATATTTTTAAATTTAATGATTGATAATAATTAAATTAAAATTCTTAAAAGACAAAATAAAAGCCTAATAATCACGAACTATTATGATAATTTAAAAATATAGAACTCAGGCTGAACATAGTTACAAAGATACCAAGAAAAGAAGAGTGCATGTGCATGATAACCTCTTTCTTGAAAACCTATGAATGCCATTCTCAATGAAGACTCAAGACTCAACTGGATTGGATTATATATCAAAACAGTAGGAATGAATCAAAGTTCAATGAATGAATAACTTGATCGAGAAAATTTATAGGGAAAGGTAACTTGACTATCAATCTACTAAACCTCACTTCCATGATTAAAAAAACACCCCCACCTTCTCAGTGGTCCCATCATGGTCCACCTTTTGAAAAACAACCAACAAATATTATTTTTTATATATTTTTGCATGGCTATTGGACAATGATTTACTATGGTTTTCCTACTAAATTCAAATGGATGATTATTCAAAAATATTGAGAATTAGTTTAGTCTCAAGGCATAGCCAAGAGTCTTACTGGATAATTATAGATTACCTCTCCATTGGATGATTGTACATTTTTCATCTACTTTTTCACGTGAGTTTCAATTGATGCTAGATCTTTGCCTTCTATTTATTTAGTGAAGCTAAGAGTTAAATTTGATCTTACATTAATAACTATACTTGCATGAATATCCATGCTTTTATACTTCCCCACTATGGTCAATGTTGATGTATGGCCTTGGCCCATTGATCTTACAATTAACTCACTATTCATATTCAATTTTCTCCAATTCAGCCCAATAAAATAAGGAAAACAGAAAATGAAGTCCTGATTTTTCTTTCCAGTGCTCCTACATAATACAAATACTCTTAAAAACCAATTAATATATAAATTGTCATCATTCACGCTAAAATCATTTTGAATTTTTTTAATGAATATTCTTACAATTAATAGATTACATTACTCACAGAATAAGAGATTATTTAGAACTATGATTTCACAATAATAAATTATCGGGCTCCCACAAGGCGATGAACTTGGTTGGATGTGACCCTTTTGTAGCAGCTCCGAAATCTGCCTCTTGATTTCATCATTCTCCAAAACAGAGCGCCGATAGATCAGTCTGTTGGGTAGCGGCGCACCTGGGGTCAGATCAATCGGGTGCTTGACCTGACAGTGTAGAGGAACCCCTGTGGGTGAGGTGAAAATGTCCCCGTACTCCTCCACAACCTTATCCATTTGTTGTTGTCATACAGAAGAGCCTTGTCTGGAGGTCGTGGCCATAGTCTTCTTCTTGCCCTGGGGGCAGATCATCAGGAAAACAAATTTCCTGGTTTGGGAAATGAGCTTACTGCATTGTTTTGCAGTAACCAAAGAGATAGTGGCAGGAGGTGGTACCTCTAGTATCCTATACAACTTATTTCCCAAAGTAACAATAACAGCACGAGGCCGAGACTCATACAATGCATGACACTTCCACAAGTATGGTTGTCCTACTAATACATCAGAAACATCAATAGGAGCAACATCTCATAATACCTCATCCGTGAAGGGCTTGATGCTATAGGGAAGGCAGCACTGCTGGCTGACACGGAGATCTCGTCCTTGGTGAAGCCACCCGATGGTGTATGGATGTGGGTGAGATGTGGTCGGCAAGCCCAAATGCTTCACGGAATCTACCGAAATGAGGTTCTTTTGGCTCCCATTGTCGACAATGAACTATACCGGGGAGCCCTTTACCCACATCTGGAAGTGGAAGAGATGTTCCTCCTCCTCCGGATCTTCTGGTTCCTCCTTCTGGATCTTTGTATTGGCAACAGTGGCATTGGGCTCTGCATCAATAATCTGTTTCCCTTTGTCATTCCCCTTGTCAGGTTTTAATTCAGAGTCAGAGCATGCATCTCGGCCACTAGCGACTGCTTGGCCCGACACTCACTTGTGTTGTGAGTGGAGCTCTTATGGAACTCACACCACTTTCCTGTGTCCTTATTTGGCTTTGCAGTGTTGTTATTTGCTTGTGGCTTTGACAGGTTTTCTTGAGTCACCATGCCTTGGCTCTGTCCTTTGTTCTGCAGTTTGGGAGCACCTTTCCCTTGCTTTTGATTCGCAGATCCAAAGTCTCGCTTCTTCTGTTTGAATTTCTGCTCAATCTTGGCAACATACCGATATGCCATACTAAGCGAGGAGATGTCGAGGAACTCCATTTCCTCCTGAATGTATCTGTGCAGAAAACTGTGATACTTTAGCACCAGATGTTTCTCTGAATCTTTGATACCCAACTTGGTGCGTAGGGTATGGAACATATTTGTTAGCTCATGCACATCTTGATCCCTTTGTTGCCGCAACGTGGTCCATTTTATGTACTTGTCCTCATAGCTCCCCATGGGATAGTATTGTTCCTTGATGGTGTCTCAGAAAGAATTCCAAGTGGGTACAGCTGAGAGCAGATAGGGTTTTGTCTCGTCCTTTTTCTCATAGTGGGTTTCCCACTAGTCCTTGACATGGGGGGCAGCTTTGAGGAGTGCAAAAATAATCTTCTCCCTATCGGAAAAGTCATGAACCGAGAAATATCATTCTAATAGATTCAACCATCTATCTACGGCATCTGCATCTATTTGACCCTCAAATATGGGAATTTCAAAGTTTACTTGTACCTTAAAAGGATTCGCACCCCCAGAGTGGCTACTGGATGCAGATGTGCCACCGGTGGGCAGCCGTTGAAGGATCTAGGCAAAGTTATGCATCATCACGTTCCTTTGTTTTTCGAGGGCCTCCTCGAGAAATATTTTGATAGGATATCCTGCTCCCTCATCTTTCTTTTCGTCCCCCATGGGCGTCCGTCGAGGTTTGCGAGGCTGATCTTGGAAAGGTTCCACCAGATCGAGCCCTGAATCCTTATACCCCGACCTTGTTGGGGACATGCAAAGAAGGATCGAGAAAAAGCAGACCGCTCTGATACCACTGATCTGGATTTATGCAGGAACGTAATAGAATAAACACATAACCATAAATACAGAGATGCAGTGGAAATAACACTTCATTTTATTAATATCAAAGAACTGAAATTTGCTTACAGACAGAATGGAAATAAAACTAGCTAGGGCGCTAGTAGCTATCTCTGAGGAGAGATGTGGCGGCTACAGGCCTCTGAACTGAGTTACAATGAGGCTTGAGGGCCTATTTATTATTGAGAAACAATGGAGAACCCTAAACATCCAAAAACCTAACCCTAGGAGATGAAGCGCCAAAACTATGGGCCCTGTTTGGGTAAACTGGTGTTTCAACTTCCCAGGGACGTAACTTTGGCATACTATCTCTGTTTGACGCACGTGATACATCATTAGAAAGATCTATTCGAGGAATACAACTTTCACCATGAATATAATTTTAGAACGAAATGATACATAATGATATTCGTTGGAGGCGTGATGCCCAAAAAACATTTTTTAGGGCCTCAAAATGGCTCCGGAAGTTCAGGACCTGAAAAACTGCTAAAAATAGTAAGTTGTGCCGAAACTGAAAAACTGAAAGAGACAATGGTGGGGCCCCAAGTGGAATAGGCGAGTGGCCACCAGTATCCACCTGGATCATTGAGTGAGCCAAAAAAATAACTTTCCTTACTTTTTGAGTATAGCCTTGCAATTGCGAAGAGGACTAGTGTTGCAAAATTATTGGTAAGTGGAAATTAAAGGGCGTAAGAACATTTTTGAAAAAATTTCAAACGTCAAAATTAAGTCTTCTATCCTTCCTAGAACCTCATGGAAAATGGGAATCCACAAATTCTAGTCGTCAAATATGTGCAAAATGCCTTATGGCGGGAAAAATGGAGGACTGGTCCTATGCTGCTACATGAGTTAGGGTTTCATGTGGCAACAGGGAACCTTGTATAGTTTTTCCAGGATAGGAAAGGACAATATTGTCAGTTAATCATCACATGAAACTTCATCACCATTTGAAAATTGTGTCTTAATTTGAAACAATAAGACTACCCAACTATTTCATTATTTAATTTTGATTGTGTAATACAAAAAAATATCCTAGATAACTTAAATAATGTAAGCACTTTTGCAAAAATTTAGTGGAGAGAACCTTCAATTACATTTATTTTGAAGTTCCACTTGCATTTTAAGCCATTTTAATTAGTCTTTTATGGCTATCTAGTAAAAATTTCAACCTCTTGTAGAAATTTGTTTGTCACTTGTATTAGAAATTCAAAAATCAAATGTAAATAAAAATGATTTGAAATGCTAAAATTCAAATGCGCGCTACATAAAATGATTTTTTAAAAAACTACATTAACGTCTGATATCATGCGCGCATTCGCCCTTAGCTCTTGTAGAACAACATTTTCTCTCAGCATTCGCCCTCATCTCTTGCAGAACAGCATTCGCCCTCAGCATTCGCCCTCAACTCTTGCAGAACAGCATTCGCCCTCAGTTCTTGTAAAATGGTAAGTTCTTACTGCAGGCCCTTCCTCCTGTAGTAGGGTTGACCCTATTTGGGTTTTTTTGGAGCCTCTGAGAATACAAAGGTTGTGATTGATTATGGGGCACTGCCTATATTTGTGGAACTTCTTACCTCTGGGAATGATAATGTTCGAGAACAGGTAGCACGTTCATTTTAGAGGCATAAAATTATTCTTCCCAACTATATTTATACGTCTGTAATTTTGGAATTTGATTTAAAAAACTACTACCCAAATTTGAGTTTAACTGGTGTTCGTGTAAGGCTGTTTGGGCTTTGGGAAATATTGCTGGAGACTCTACATCATTTAGTGATCTTGCCCTCAGTCATGGAACTCCGAGGCAGGTGCTTGCCCAATTGAATGATACTGCCATAATTTCAATGATACGAAATGCTACATGGGCTCTGTCAAATTTTTGTCGTGGTAAGCCCCAACCACTATTCGAACAGGTAAGCAGAATACATTTTCTGCCTCTTCTTCTTAGTTCGCAGATACTGTGGATTTTTTTTTATAGATCTTGGTGCTTGGTAGATTTGGACGTAATATTGACCTAGGCGCTTGTTCATTACAATGTCTTCGTCATCAGGTTTTAGAAAATGCTCAGAAATTTGGGTTTCACAAGGGGATTACCCTTGATTGCAATTATCAATTATCAATCACATTCAAAAAAAGTCTTTCGTAGCATTGCTGAGCTCTTTGTAGGTGAATTTCCGAGGCAATTTCACAATATCTGAACTAAATTTTTCTGTCCTTTTCAATACTCTGCGCTTGTAACAGAACCAGACAAACAATCTAGTGGCCAATGCAACAAAAACAACACCTCCTGTTGCAATGCCTGCAATTCACCCTCTCTGCACGCATGAATGACTATGGCACCCTCTTTTGTGAATAGGTACTGGAGCTGAAGGTATTGGTTTCCATTAGGATCGTGGAATTCAACATCCAAAATAGTATCAAATTCCACTGCAATAGTATTCCCCAGCGAGGGCAACAGTTCATTGAGACCTATTGGACTCATCACCCCCAAATAGCCTCCAGGGCTACCCAGAGTGTGATCATCTGGAGCAATAAAAAATGCTCATCCATCCCCAATTGAAACAATAACAGGACCCACATTGGTTACAGAAAAGGAGAAACATGTTTTGAAAGAAGAAGAAACTTTTGTATTAGGGTCCAGAAATCTAACTGGTCTATTGTACAATTCCCTACCTACACTTCAAATTGGTACTCCCAACTCCATGCTAAGGCTCACTGTGCCATTCTTCATATGAGCATCTTAACTTGAAGTTTGATTCCAAAAAACCCAATTCCCCTGTTCTATGCCCAAGACCTCTGTTACAACAAGTAGAGTTCTGAGCGAAATACTTCACAATAGGAAGCAAAAGAAACATCGCAAAATTGCTCCGCTTTAGACTGATAATTTTCTGTGCGAAAATTCAACTGCGGAAAGTAAAAACATAATATCAAACACAACCAATCCACAATGGAATTTGAACATGAGGATTTATAACCACAGAAAACCCTCTCCAGGTTAAAAGAATTCCAAAATGGCTTTAAGATTCTACTAATGAGTGCTTACAACACCATAGCAATTACTGTCACAATGAAATCTTCTAGAAGCAAAGCCCTTGCACAGTTTCTACATTTCCATAGTGGAAGCAAGAATCTTGCTATCTCTCATGATCTGGTTCTGTCGTCAAATCCTTTGCTATGGCTGTCTTGTTCTGCTAAACGTGGATCTGTATTAGCTTTGGATTTGGTTCTCATTTAGGATCTTGGCTATCTGATCTTACTGTGGCTTTGACTATAAAAACTTGTTCAATAGGAAAATGTTGACTCTGCTATATATAGGAGCTTCAATGGGTGCTCTCAAACACTTTTTTGGGCAGCTTTGTTTTGTCTCTGATTCAAGGCAGAACTATGTTGGCCTTGGTTTTTAGTCCTTGGAACTTAGTTCTCTCATATTTTCCATCCTATCCCCAGTTTGCTACCGAGAAAGACATAACTTCACGATATCAAAATTGACTATTTTTGGCCATTTATCTTTAGTAATGGTACAACCTTAATTTGGTGCATTCGTACAGTATCTGAAGAGCACTCTCAAGCCGTTATTCATTATTTTAGCATAACTACTACATTTAACTGCCATGCTCTAATATTTATATCAACCATAAGCATTCTTAAGGTAGTTCCATGTTTGTGAAGCAGAAGGAATGCTTCTGACAGCTTCTTATCATAGTGGTACAATTCTATTCGCAGTTTATCTTTTATAAACCTCCAATTTTCCAAACGTAGTAGAGACTACAGTTTGCATCTGAAATTTTGGACAAATCTGTTTAGTATTCTACAAAAAATGCATTAAGAATAAAAAAAGCCCACAATTTGTAAAAAGCCCACAATTTTGTAAAAAGCCCACATTTTGTAAAAAGCTCACAATTTATAAAATGCCCACTTTTATTTTCTTTTTGCTTATATATTGAGCTCCCATTGAGTTCAACAAGTCTTGGGTTTTCTACACCATTGAGGAGATTTATTGTTTTCTTTATAGGATAATTTGCATCAATGGAAGAAAACATTGGAGCTGGAAAAAAAATTCAAAAGGGTGAAAGGGGTGATGGCAGAGTTTATTGCCCTTGTAAAAAATGTTGTATGAGAAATAATGTTAGAGTTTTAATAGCAACAGCAACAGTGCATTGTAGGAAATATGGGCACATTGAAGGTGGATCGAATGACTATCATCCCGTGGTAATTAATTATCTATCTTCATTTTTATTATATCGTAAAATTTTATATTATTTTAATATTTTTTATATGCGCACTAATGTTTAATTATTAATGTTTGTAATTTTCATAAAGGCACAGTTGCCCCCCAACTTTTTGCAGATGATCAACCAGCTTCCACAGCAAAATAGTAGTATATTAGATGATGTTGCACCAATACAAGAGAATATTGCAGCAAATATTAGTATTGGAAATGATGTTGTACAAGGTGAAGAACATGAAGCGAATGATGAAGGTAATTTTAATGATCCCATGGAGGTAGATCATGATGACAGTAATGAGACAGTTCAAATTAATGATGGAACAAATCAAATGCTCCAAGACTTGTATGGTGAGTCAGATGATGATGGTGGAGATAGCAGTGACGGTATTTATGATGTACCTCTGATTGAAAGGTCAAGTGAACAACTTTTTGAACACTCAAATGCAACTCTTCTCTCTGCTACATTGTTGCTGGTGAACTTAAAGGTTATGAATAATTTGTCGAACAGATGTATGACACAACTCCTAAGGTATGAAATATGTATATATGATCACATATATGTAAATGTTGATTATTTTCCCTTTTCTTAGTTGTAATAAATGTGTAAAATAATAACTTGTATATATATATATCATAGTTATCAAAACCGGCTAGTTTGAACCAGTAACCGGTCAAACCGGCCGGTCAGGAGGGCTGTCGGTTGGAACTGGCCTTGCAACCCGGTCAATAGCCTATTCTCATCTGTTTTGGCCGGTTAACCAGACCTAACCATTCGGTTAAGTACGGAACCGACCGGTTTATGCATAAACCAGCTGGTTCCATACTTAACTGGCCGATTGGGTGCTCCTCCATGAGTTGCAAATTCCTTAGTGTCTCCTCCATGAGCTGCAAATTCCTCTATTATACTAGCAACAAACTTGTCTAATAACTCATACTCAACACCTTATAGTAGCAAAAATACACATGATGACTGATAAATACAAGGCTGGCTAGCATAAAATCCCTGGCAGCATGCAACTCATCAAGTGTACTTGATGACAATATCTGTTCTCAAAACAATCAGCAGCAACCTTATTTCACACTCAGCTAGGAACTGTCAGACCCTCTCTCTCTGCTCACACATAGCAGCAGCATAAATACAAAACCTTTCATACAGCATACAAGCAATTTGATCATGGCATCAAGACTGATGCAAATGGTCTGACGCCACTCAAGGGACAACAACATAAAACCTAATGAAAATGTGACTGGCAATAATAAATTGACCACTAGAAAATTCCCACTTGGAAATGCACTAAACTGGCTACTGAGTTTTATGGGTTTTACTGAATCTTTTCAGTGATAAATTTTTTCAAACACATTGTGAGCAGACTGCTGAAGTTGTAATGCTCTCTCAACTTGTTACAAATAGCACTAATAGTGGGTTTCATAAAACAATTCAATACCTCTAAGTGTTGTAGATGTTTTTCTAGAAATTTATTGGCAAGCAAACATAGATAATGAAGAATACAAGATCTTCAAAATGCTGGTCTGATATATATATATATATATATATATATATACTGAACCCAGAATTGTCTTTAAGGCTGATACAATGAATTGACAACAGATCTGAGCAGGGACAGATTGTATATTATAATATTAACTCAGCAATAAAACACACTGAATAATATAAGAGAAACCTGATACATTACTTCAACAAGTTTGCTTATGTATTTTTTGATGATATGTATTGCATTTGGTGCCATTTTGATATATTTACCTTTGCATGGTATATAAATAAGCAAACTTTTCATATTTTGTCTCTATTGGCTTGGAATCATGGTTGCAAATCTTAAAAATAGTTTTTTTTTTTCATTTTATTAAAAAATAATTATTTAATGTATTTTTTTTAAAACCGGTTCATTGAGATCTCGACTCACTTTACTCAAGCTGACTCCGGCTCCCAGGTTTGAACTCCGGCTCTGGCTAGTTCTCCCACCTGATCCTGTCAATGGCCCAAGGTTTTAATAACTATGATATATATATATATATATATATATATATATATATATATATATATATATATATATATATATATATATATATATATATATATATATATATATATATATATATATATATATATATATATATATATATATATATATATATATATATATATATATATATCTATATATATATATATATATATAGATATATATATATATATATATGATTAATAATCTTTACAAGAGACTACTTTTTGTTTCTGTTGTAGATTGTTGGGTGAATATTTGTTACCATCGCCAAATACTTTACCTCGAACATATCGAGATATACGTGATATTATGAAACACTTTGGAATGGAATATAACAGTATAGATGCATTTCCTAAAGATCATATTATATATTACGGAGAACATGCGTTGAAAACAGAATGTCCGAAATGTGGTACCAGTAGATATCGAACAGATCAACTAACCAAAAAGGTGCCTCAAAAGGTTCTTCTTCATATTCCCATAATTCCACGTTTGCAGCGAATGTTCAGGTGTAACAGCATAGCACAGTTTATGGATTACCATTCAAAGAATAGAAGTGGAGATGGTGTTCTTCGAATGCCTGCAGATGGTTCTACATTTAGAGAAATCGAAGAAAAATATGTAGATTTTAAAAATGAACCTCGTAATGTCAGGCTTTCATTGGCAGCTGATGGTGTTAATCCATTCGAAGAGCTTAGATATACTTACTCAATGTGGCCTATTTTCGTTATCAACAATAACATTCCTCCTTGGATGTAAATAAAGAGGGAGCACATAATGTTGACTATGATTATTCTAGGTATTTGATACATTATTTCTTTGAATGTAACATTTTCATTTCTCTCGTTGTTTGCATAAATATATATTTTATTTATTTACTTACTTATATATACATATATCATGGGAGTAATTATTATGTACCGTAATTTTGAACAATTAGGTAAGTACCAAGTCAAAGATATGAATGTATATATTGAGCCTCTTATCGATGAGCTAATACAGTTATGGCATGGCATCACTATGTATGACATCACTAAACCAATCAAGCATAAGAGATTTCAATGTCGTGGAATGCTTGTATGGACAATTCATGATGCCCCAGGACTAACACATGTTTTTGGTATGTAATATTTCATTGCACTTTAATATAATACATAATTATCTAAATTAGATATACCATATTGCATGTTTTAAAAATGATCTCATAGTATATTAATTGTTATTGATCCATCTATTGAAGGTCTTCAAACAAAGGGTATATTTGCATGTCCAGTTTGTGGCCCTAAGATGAAGTATCGTCATTCGCCAGACTTAAAAAAGATGGTGTTTGATGAGTTTAGGCACTTCCTCCCTAGGAACCATAAGTATCGTACTACTGAAAAACATCTTTTCAATGATAAAGAAGAAACTAGATTAAAACCATGAAGAATGACACCTTAGTTGTGGATGTTGGAATATAACAGAATTAATAATCGTCGAGCAGCTAGTACGTAATTTGTGTGTATATATATTATTTGTTTATGTAATGTTTGGAATTTTTGTTTTAACTAATGAATTTATTTTATTGTATTTTATAATTAATATTGTTCTGATCTATTTTATTCTTTGATATCAAGGTCATCATCGCCGTGAAGGTACTAATATTGTACTTCCACCTGGAATGAAATGTTATCCTTCTCAATTCGCAAGGTTGCCCTACTATGAGGACCTAAAAATAGCTCATTTGTTTGATACAATGCATGTCGAGAAGAATGTGAGAAGTAATGGTGGCTGCACCATAGATGGTGCATTATGATAGAGATAAAAATTAGATGTATCAGCCTCTACATTTAGAATCAAAATCATAAATAGAAAAAGTATGATCAAATGGACATCAAATAACAATGGGAGAACAAATTATAATAATATTCCTGTTGCTGAATTAATAAATAAAGCAATTCATAAAAGAGACGTTAGAAGAATTAAATTTCCAACAGGTTTTTCTTCAAACATAAATAATATCTTAACGAAGAAAGGTGACTTCAGTGGGGTGAAAACACATGATTGGCATACCTTTATTAAGGTAATTTTTGGTATACGTTTTTGTTTGTTATTGCTTGAATACATATTTTAAATTTTCCTTTTTTTTGTTTAATTTGGAAACCAATAACGATTCATTTTTTATTGTTATAGTATGCTCTACCTGTATCTCTCCCAAACGACTTCGACAACAATGTCAAACAAGTTATATATGGTCTTAGTAAATACATGAGGTAAGTAGTTTTGATTTATACGCAAAATATAATTGCTACAATTTCTTTTCGTACTTGATGAAATGATGTATTAATTTACTGATAATGAAATATATATTATGCTTCATTGAAATAACCTTGCGTAATGATTTGCAGATGGTTGTCATTGAAAGAAATCCATCAAGATGAAATAAAGTATTGGAAGAGAGAAATTCCTCGGCTAATGTGTGAAATGAAAAAGTATCTACCTCCAAAATTTTTCAATGCACAAGAACACTACTTGATACACAAAGTTGAGGAGATTGAAATGTGTGGACCAGTACACACAAGGTCAATGTGGATGGTCGAGAGGCACCTGAAATCCTTGAAGGCTTTGGTTAAACAAAGAGCATGACCTGACGGTTCTATGGTGGAGGGATATGTGGTATATCAATCCATGGTGTATATTAGTCATTATCTTCCTAAATTATTTGTGCCAGCCATGAAGGCGGTGGATTGCATTTGGGATGTGAACTCCATCAAAAAATTTGAAGAGGAGCACCTGTTGGGAAAAGGTAGAATGAAGAAAGTGAGAGGTAAAAGATTTATTATGTATAATACATATAATGTTTCATTTTTTTACATCATGTATATGATCATTATATTCATTTAGGTATTATTCTTTCATAGTTTATTAATTAATATAATTTACCATGGTTATAATTAATATTTATTAATATTGGTGAATTATTGTTTTTTTATTCAGGTGCTCAAGATTATGAGGCACTAATTTTATACATTGCAAACAATCTTGAGTGGATGAGTGAATGGATTGAAACATGTAAATCACGTAACGATGGTAGGTTATCATGGCAACTACTGTCTGAATTGATTAGAGAAGTGTATCGTAGTGGATATGGGAACGTTACCGACAGGGAAATCGATTTAGCATATGGTTTGAAAGATAGAAAGGTAAGCAATTAATTCACCTATTTTATTCATTACTTATTTTATACTATATTTATAATGTGACAAGAAGTTTGATTTTTCAGTTAATTTTCATGCTGTGTAAATTATATGTTTAATTATTAATTGAGAATGCATCTTTTTCATGTTTGGCATATTGCAGTTGAAATGCCACAAGGCTATGTGGTGCAATGGTCGTCAATTTCGCATTAAACAGTTGGATGATAACAGGAAAACTTCTGATAGTGGGATAGCTGCAGTATTCTAGGTCACTAATGTTTCCTCTAGGAGTGACATACATCCTCGAGAATCTGAAAATAGATATTATGGGTTCTTAGATGATATAGTTGAGCGTGACTTAAATTCCTTCAAAATAGTTTTGTTCGACGTCAAATGGTATAGGCTATGAATGAATGTACGTGATGATGATAGAACACTTATTCAACATGACAATGGATTTCCAATGGTTAAAACATCGCAGTTTGAAGCAGGAAAAGATTGCTATGTTTTTCCAAGCCAATGCGAACAAGTCTTTTACTCAGAGGTTCCATGTGACAACGAATGGTCATTTGCTATTAGATATGATCCAAGAGGAAGGCCAGAGGAAGTAAGCACTACTTTAGGTTTGCAAACTAAAGAAAAATTTACCTCTTCATCTTCAATCTTTTGTAAGTACTCTTTCCCACTCAGCAATAAAGTCTTTGGATCAGAATTTATGCTTGATGGTTCGACTTCCTCCATAGGTATCAATGTGTGGTGCACTCCATCCTTAAAGAACTTGTAAGTGTTCTTCTTACCATCATGTACTGCTGCTCTGTCATACTGCCAAGGTCTGCCCAAAAGTATGTGACACACATCCATAGGCATCACATCACACATGACCTTGTCTTTGTAGCTGCCCATCTGCAACTCTATCTCACATTTCTCTTTCACAATCAGCTGGTGCCCTTTATGAAGCCATGACACCTTTTAGGGTGTTGGATGTTCCCTTATCTTCAATTTTAGTTTCTTTATCACCTCTATAGAGACCAGATTGTCTGTGTTGCCACTATCAATGACCAACTGATAGCATTTCCCTTGGAACTTGCACACACTCCTGAACAAGGTCTTCCTCTGTGCTGGTTCAACAACTTCTTTTGTTGGCTTCAGTAAAACTTTATTGACCACCAAGGATTCTCCCTTCTCTGGCAAAATTTCTCCTTCTATTTCAGACAGCCTTGTTGCCTCCTCTCCAACCTGAGAAACAATTGCATTTCTCTGACCGGTACCCATATTCTCTGGGCACTCATAGTGTTTAT